>JAEQBH010005175.1:0-237154 GCA_016808115.1 Tetrastigma voinierianum | reverse complement strand
ATTTCAGCAAGTGTATCATCCACTGCTGTTCCACCCGCAGCAACAGCAAGTGAGAGCAAAGAAATGAATATCAAGGTCTAAGAGACCTGGCCATTCGGCGAGCGTATGCTGCAGCCTTGCTGTGGGGATAACAAAATTACCACAGATGGATGATAAATCCATGGCTCAACCATGTGTTCTGAAGATGCTAGCTGGCTAGTAAATTTATCTTCCTCGTGGACTTTGTGGTTATGAAAATGGAAGAAGAAAACCAGGTCCCTCTCGTTGTTAGAAGACCCTCTAGCAACTCGGAGCTACTCATTGATGTGAAAAAGGGTGAGCTGACCTTGAGGGTGGGAAATGAAGCAGTGCACTTCAACCTGGACAAAAGCTTAACACAATCTGATGTTGATACAGAAAATTGTAATGATGTAGATACGTAGGTCCTATCGCTTTGACTTAATCTCTAATGTAACCTTCAAAGATTCTATCAAATGAAATGAGATGAATTTTTATATTGAGAGTGTTGATCATGAATTATCGATTCCGCTTGCAAAATAGTGGAAACAATTTGAGTTTGAACAAAAACAAATAAGAAAATTCAAGAGCGGGAAAAGAAAGTTACTAAACCAAAACTAGTGCGTGGCGGTTAATTTTGAAAGAACTGCCACTATCTAAATGAGAGGTTTTCTAGAACTAGAGTAAGGAAACGTGACTATATCAAAGAACTGACCTGAAAATGAAGAACAATATCAAGCATGCATTCTAAGAATACAAAGGGGCTATCATTTTATCAATCAAGATTCAAAGGTATCATCCTTCTATTTGCATGCATAAAATCCTGTTGAATGATGATGCAAAAACATCAGTTGAACACCAAAGGAGACTGAACCTTGTGATGAAAGATGTTGTAAGAAAAGAAGTACTAAATGGCTAAATGCAGGATTTATTTATGCAATATCGTATAGCCCTTCTTTAAGGAGTCACAATCATGGTTCAAGAAGGGTGGATTCATTGTGATCAGAAATGAAAGGAATGAACTGATTCCTACAAGAACTGTGACAAGATGGAGGGTGTGTATAGATTTCAGAAAATTGAATATCAGAACTAAGAAAGATCGCCTTTGCCTTTCATTGATCGTGATGTTAGATGTGTTAGTTGTGACATCCTCACTTTTGTTTTTGATCGATATTCTATTATAACCAAATTTCTATTGCACCTTAGGACCGGAGAAAACTACTTTCACATGCCCTATGGTACTTTGCTTTCTAGAAGAATGCCATTTAGGTTATGCAATGCCCTCGCGCTTTCCAAAGGTAGCTGATGTCATGTTCTCGATGAAAGGCAGGAGGTTATGGAGATATCTATGGATGACTTAAAGTTTATGGATCCACTTTGAACATTACCTACAAAATTTAGGGACAATACTTCATAGGTGCCAAGACAAGAACCTAGCTTTGAATTGGGAAAATGTTGCTTCATGGTAAATATAAGGCATTGTACTGGGCATAGAATTTCGGCAAATAGGGCTGAATTCACCAAGCAAAGGTTTCCATTATAAAGACTCTTCTACCACCAACAACAGTCAAGGGAATAAGAAGTTTCTTGGGACATGCCGGGGTTTTTATAGTATTTATTGTGAGACTTCTAAAATAGCAAGACCATCATGTACATTACTGGAGAAGGATGTCAAGTTTAATTTTGATGAGTCCTGCCAATATTCATTTGAGGAGATCAAATTCAGATTAGTTGAAGCTCCTATCATGGCCAAAACCAATGTGAAACAAGGAATTTGAGATTATGTGATGCCATGACTACAATGGGAGTCAGACGGACAAAAATCTAACAAAAATGTTTAGGCCATACTATTCTAAAGAAACCTTCAATGAAGATCAAGAGAATTACTCGACTACTGAAAAGGAGATGTTGACTATGGTATTTGCATGTGAAAAGTTCAGGCCATATATATTGGGGTCCCATGTCATCATCCATACTAATCATGCTGCAATTAAATATTTGATGGCCAAGAAAGAAGCTAAGCCAAGACTGATCATATGGGTGTTGTTACTATATGAATTTGATCTGGAGATCAAGGATAAGAATGGTTGTGACAATGTGATAGCTGATCACTTGTCAAGAGTTGAAAAGACTAATGTGAAAGAAGAAGAAAAGGAAGTAGCATAAAATTTTCCAGATGATCAGTTATTTCAGTTGTTATTCCAATTACATTGGTATGTTGATATTGTGAACTTTCTAGTCAGGAGTGATACACCAGAATTTCCAATTACCGCCAGAGGAAGAAACTCGAGGACTCCACAAATGTGTTTTACATCCGGGATGACCGGACTATTATTCAAGAGAGGAGTCAGATATGATCATCGAAGGTGTAAAATTTAAAGTAATTAGCAAAGCAAAATTTTACAAGAATGTCATGCATCACCTTATGGAGGACACTTCGCAGGAGACAAAACAGCCCACAAAATTCTCCAATCAGGTTTTTATTGGCCTACTATTTTCAAGGATTGTTTTGAATGGGTGAAGCTTTGTGATCAGTGCCAAAGGATGGGGAATATCAAGAAAAGGCAGGCATGGTATCCTAGTGGTGCAATTATTTGATGTATGGGGAATAGACTTCATGGGCCTTTTCCATCTTCTTTTGGAAATATATACATACTCCTAGCTGTGGATTATGTATCCAAATGGGTGGAAGCAACAGCTTGTCCTAAGAATGATGCTAATATTAAATAGGAATTCTTACAAAGAAATATCTTGGAGCAAGATTTGGGACACCTGTGACTATTATTAGTGACGGAGGGAGCCATTTTTGCAAACAAGGTGTTTGAGAAGCCATGAACAAGTATGGAATAAAATCACATAATGAGTTTGGCTTATCATCCTCAAACAAATTATGTTGAAATTTCCAACAGGAGATAAAGAAAATTTCTGAAAAGACCGGAGTTCCAAGAGAAAAGATCGGGTTCGGGCTGACAAGCTGGGCATTGTGGGCCTATAGGACTCCGCATCTAAACTCCCATCGAATGTCCCCATACAAACTTGTTTTTGCAAACCTTAATACCTACCTCGAATTAGAATATAAAGCTATGTGGGCCATCAACAGTTGAATTTTGACTTCAAAGTCAAGTAAGGAAGAAGATCACTCCAACCTGAATGAATTTGGAAGAGCTGAGAAATGAAGCTTATGATAATGCTAATTTACAAGGATAAGACAAAGAAATGACATGATCAAAAGATTTTGAGGAGGGAATTCAAGACATGAGATCAGGTCTTGTTATTTAACCTTTACTAAAGTTTTTTCCAGGAAAACCAAATCAAAATGGGAGTGGCCCTTATACAAGAATGGAAAGTACAACCTTGGGGCAAGACATTGAAACCAAGAATGGAGAAAAATTCAAAGTAAATGGTCGGGCTGACAAAGCAAAGATCTTGGAAGAAATATGATTGATTCCTAGTTATGAAGTGGAAGGAAATTGCTGAAACAAGAAATTCATAGCAGCAAGTCTAGCTAAGGACTCAAAACTATTTATTGCAGGTTTTGAGCACTTTTTGTGTACTAATCAGCGTAATTAACCCGATTTGCACATTTAGGTCCCTACTATTCTACTGATTGCATTTTGTGGCTAATTTTGTAGTTTTGCAAGCTATTTATGCCATAATTGTTGAGTCGATCCAAGCACGAAGAATTCGAGTTGAACTCAAAGACAGGTATCGAAACTGGCGAGTGAAGAGCGTAAAATGCATGGAAATTGAAGCTCAGAGGAAATTTGGTGGTTGCTGAATTTCAAGAGCTCGCAAAATTTCGGCAATCTCCGCTAATTTTCGCAGTTGCGAAATTTCCTTCATGTCACACTGCTCATCCCGCAAAGATCACCATGTCTCCCGCACTATTCACCATTTTGCTTTTTGACGTTTTGACTCATTTTGTCACTTTTTACCTTTTTCCCCCATTGTAATAGTATTTGTTGTTGTTTGGTAATTTGTAAAGTGGGGTTTTGGCGAGAAAAGCCCCAAGACAAGTACCTATTGATATCTCCTTATTAATAAAAACTTTTGGGTGAGAAGATTTCATCTCTTCCGCTTCTTTCTAGTTTCTTCACATTTTCCTTTGAGCTTTCTGCTTATCAAACACTCTCGATGATGACAACCAGAGGATGGTTGGTTAGGTTTCTTTCATCCTTGAAGAGGAGGGTCGGGTTAGGGTCGGAGGTAACTAACTGCCTCTCCTGCTTTAACGCACGATTTATGGGTATTTATGTTCTATTTCTCAATCTAGCTAAATCTTTAAATGTACACTCTCGATGGACCTAAGATTTGGCAATCTTTTTAGGTTCAATGGATGCTTATTGCCAGATCCACCGAGATTCATTAGTTTCCTCTATTTGTCAATGTAGGGTGATTTCATGAGATATGTATTCACCGGCCGGGAGCATTTATGCTCACAAATGTTGTTTTTCAAAAGGAAAATCATAGTATTTAGTTTCTAGCTAAATGAAGATCCTGTTCAAGAAATGACATTTATAAGTCATCTCCTCCCAACGTGAGGAAATGAACCCGAGAACCTCTCAGTCGCCTTAGGACCTCAAACCAGTAACCCAATGCTTCAAGGAGTTTTTTTTTCATATTTTATTTCAATTTATTTTCAATCTGCAAACCAATCACCTCCACTGTTTTTACAAAATCCCAAAATCCAAAGTGAAATCACCATTTTCAATCAACTGTAAATCATTTTGCACGAAGAAAACCCATCCCTTAGTTCGACCCTAGAGCCACTATCTTGTAAATAGCCAGGGCTACCACAGGAGTTTAGGATATAAATATCACATTCCAAGACACCTCATCAGGGTGCAACCTCAAATGGCGTCATTGCCGAGGATGGTGCCTAAGTGCAATTGATGAGCTGTTGAACACTTGTGACCCTCATCACAAGTTCTGGTGAATTTTCCTTTATCATCATTTTTTGTATTTTATAGTAAGTTTTTTTTTTAGTTTCAGTTCACTGTCAAAAAAAAAAAAAAAAAAAAATTACACGATTGTTTCTGTGTTGTCTTGTGTTGCCCTGTTCTTGCTGCAGGAGTGCATGTTCCAGTGAACCTGAATACTGACCAAATGGAAGAGGGAGAGCAATACGGTCAGTACCCAATGGAAAGAAATCCCACTGCATATAGGTCCATGAGGGACTATAGAAACCCTCCACAGATGAGCGTGCCTTCATGCATGGCTCCTCCAACAACTGCACCATATGGAAATACTTACAACCCTAGTTGGAGGAACCACCTAAACCTCTCATGGGTACCAGAACCTATACAATATGCACCTCCTCCACATCCACAGTATGCCTCTTCATCTCATCCTCAACCACGCCAGCCAACTCTCCAATAGAATAATATCCTGAGCCTCACTAAAGTCAGTAAGTGACTGTGAAGATGCAGAGCACATCATCAACATGTTTCAGTAATCACTGAACTCTCCAATCATGAATTAGAATGGTCAAAGGAATATGACAGAAATTTTGACAACCTACAAAGTCAAATTGACTTAATTTTGATAACCCGCAGACTCTATTTCATGATCACCAATCGCAGGCCGTTCACTTGTGGAGAAGTGAATCTGCATAAAGAGTGCCTGATTGACACCATAATGGAGGAACAATGTAAACAGAAAGATGAAGCAATCTCCATTGTCGACTCAGGAGGGTAGTGAGCAACGGGAAGGACCCAAGTCATCCAACCAATCCCCATAAAATTGAATCCTAGTGCCACTGCCCAAGCCACCAAAAGCCCACTGCTAGAAGCACCCTCTCCTGACTCAATGTATATTCTGCCTTCACCTGCAGCACATTCAACACTTGAAACACCTACTGGAAAGGCTACCGCATTTGCACTGCCTACCCTACAAAACTTCAAGAAATTAGTGGCCACTGTACAAACTTTTGCCATTACATCAAATACGTTAGCTCACACCGCATGGCACAACGGATGGTTTGGTGCCGTCTCGATTTGGAGCACCCGACCTCGTGATTCTTACAGGCTCCCACTCGCCAAGAACTCCAAAGGGTTAAGAACCGGTTTTTTGGTGGGGTGGGTCTCAAATTTCCAATTTTTGCTTCTATTTTTCTTATTTTATTTTATTTTGATTTGAATAATTTTTCCTTTAGATTTTCTCTAAATTGTTAGTTAATTCCTGCTTCTAGATTATTTTTCAATTTTGTATTTTTGTTTTTATTTTTGCATTTATTTTTGCAGCTTTTGTCACCTCACAGAATGGAAGGTCTAAGAAAGAGCAAAAAAATTAACCTAGAATTTTCGCAGAACTGCCTTGGCAAATGATCGTATTTAAAGGCTCCCACAAGAAGACAAAACATGTACAAAGAAAGTTCAGTAAAATTTTTTTTCTTTTTATATATAGAGGTATATATATATATATATGATTATATATTTTAATATATTTCCTAAAACAAATTTGCCTTTGAAAATATTTAAAAGCACACACAAATAAATAAATAAAATAATATAAAATTTTTTTTTTTTTTTGAAAAAAAGCAAATTTTCGCAGTTGCGAAATTAGAGAGAAGGCAAATTGGTTTTGACTACATAACTTTTTCATCCGGTATGTTTGGTACTCTTGCTTAGAGAGTGTATAATCTAAATATAACTAGAAAGAACACTTTTGAAATTTTTAGAAAAGTGAATTTTTCAAAATTCTCCAACTGGTCACTTTTTTCCTTCCTAAGAATTTGTTCATTTCAGCCCAAAATGGAGTTAATATGTCCCTGATGGAAAGCTTCAGAAGTCTCATATCCTAAAAAACGAGTACATTTCATCAGTGAGGGAACACTTTCTTCTAATCTTTCTCAATCCAAGCCCCATTGGTGACAATGTGACATTTGGTTGGGGAGAGTTAGCGAAGGAATGGCTTTACATTTATGTTTTGCTACTATTTTGAGCAAGCCCGTTTTCTATGTTCAATGACTTGCTGGTTTTCCTTGTTGTGAAGTTGTTATACTATACATCTTACTTTTTCAATTCAAATTGCACCCTTTTTTTTATGGTTTTGTTTTTACCCGCAAATTGGAAATTGAAACCCGGTCCAATCCTCGTTGATGCTTTGGGATTATTCCATGCCTAGTTGAATGGATGATTAGTTGAATTCGTTGCTTTCTAATCTTTTCTTTCCACTCTAGCTAACCACACACGGTGCACATCAGGGTTTCAATAACAGCTTGAAGAACTAATGAACCTCTTAAACTTTGCAGAATCCCACCCTAGTTTCGCTGACACCTTAATAGGTTAAGGACCACAAAAGAAGGCCAATGTGTCTTCTAAAATAAAAAGAAGTGAAAAAGAAAAGAAAAAGAAAAGAAAATAAAGAAAAAGAAAAAGAAAAAGAAGAAGATTGCAATGCTTCGCCTTGAAACCCGAGCACGGTCCGAGAGGTATATGACGAAAGTCTTTAAAGCCCGGTGCCCTAAGCCAACTGGTTGGGAGCCACCGACTTAGTGCCTCAAGTACACTGACGGGGTGGAGTTTAGCAAGTTGTAGGTGTTGGAGTCTCGAAATCATTCGGAGTCCGTGAAAACCTAAAGAGTTATGTCGAAAGACCTTAAGTGACTTGTGCCCTAAGCCTTAATTGATTGGGAGTCATCGGTAGATCCCTATTACATGGACTTTGGTGAGGTCGATTCCTCAGCATTGCACCCCTATAACATAAAAAGAGTTGTGGAATAAGAGAGGGTCCTGATCTATTTAGGTTGGTTAGTGTACTAGGTGGAGGTAGTTGCTTGGTTAGGGGGAGAGTGCATTTTGGCAATTTATTGTTGAGAACTGATCAAACAAACACTTAGGTTTTAAGAAAGTCTCGGTTAAACTACCAAGAGGGAGGTTTTTGATACTCAATCTCAGATTCACTGCCTCTCGAGATAGTTGTCACAAGGGTTTCAAAGGATTCTCACTGAGGGTTATGCATTACTCATTCACAACCTTTGAAATATCATTTTGTGAACATAATTTTGATTTTGTTTTAATTGGCTTCTTTCTTTTCATTGTTAAGGGACTAGCAATGTGTAGAAAGCTGGGGTGTGATTAGTGCTCAAAAAGTGCTATTTGAACCCCTGCTTTAATGCAGAGAAGAGCACCTTTGTGTACTCAAACTCAAAGGATATTTAACCCATTTTGCACATTTAGGTCCCCGTTATTCCATTGATCGTATTTTGTGGCTAATTTTGTAGTTTTGGTGTTGCCATGCCAAAATTGTTGAGTCGATCCAAACACGAAGAATTCAGTTGAACTCGCATTGTAGATCGTAAAACCAGAAGGCGTTAAGCGTAAAATGCATGGAATTGAGCCCGCAGGAAATTTGTAAGGGTGGTCGCAAATTTTTGCAACTTGCAAAATTTCGCAACCTGCGAATTTTCCTTCCTGATGCCACTATTCATCATACAGCACTGTTCATGTCTCATGCACTATTCACCATCTTGCTTTTTGACGTTTTGACTCATTTTTGTCACTTTTTGGTTTTCTTCCTTTTTTGCCCCCATTGTAATAGTATTTGATATGTTATTTCGTAATTTCCAGAAGGGGGTTTGGCTATAAAAGCCCCCAAGACAAGCACTGTTGATATCCCCTTGATTAATAAAAACTTTTGGGTGGGAAGATTTCAGCTCTTCCCGCTCTTTCTCCAGTTTCTTTATTTCTTTCCTTTTCTTTTATTTTCTCTGCAACCAAACACCCTCGAGGAAGAGCCAACTCGGGAGGATGGTCAGCAGACCTCTTCATCCTCAAGAGGAGGGCCGCTAGCTAGGTTTAGAGGTAACTAAACGCCTTCCTCGTTTAACGCCTATCGTCGCTGGTCAGTGGTGCCGAGTGGCACTACATAGCTTTGGTTCCTATGTGTCATATCATACCCAGCAATCCTCACTTTGCTCAGAGTAGGTGGAAGGGGTCGGGCTTTGGAAGATCGTGGTGTCATCGGGCACACGCTTGAAGTATTTATCACTCCCTTGAATGTCCTAATAAACAATGATGGGATTTTAGGGCTGAATTCCCTACACTTTCCTTTTGAGGTTTCTTGATTGCCTCTTCGAAGTCTTTCTTCATCATTCTCTCGCTTTCTTTGCTTCTAACTTCTTCTACAAGTCATCACTATCGGTGACTCCTTCGGTGCCTGTTGGAGCTCCTGCTACCCTACTACCTGTGATTTGTGTGCTATTGCATTGAAGGTACTCTCTGATTTTCAAAGTTTCTCTCATCCCCTCTTTTTGTTCTTTGCTACCCTCTTCACCTCCTAGGTTTGGTATTCAGGTTTTCTTCCGATCATCTTCTATTTTCTGTCCTTTTGCCTTTGGGAGGGGTTTTGTTTGTGTTGAGCCGCCGGGGTCGGGCTAAACCCGTCGATGTCTCCTACTATTTTTTCTAATTTCTAGGTTTTTTTAGAGCTTTATTTTTTATCTCTTATGAGTCGTCATTTCTTTTGTGACTACATAAGTGACCCCGATGGCTTGACTTCCTCTCGTATCAATGATGATGGTGCTCAAAGGTTGGTCAAAGGTTTCTGAGGGGTTAATCCTAGACGGCCTTGTGGTTGATCTAGAGGAGATTCATCATTTTCTAACCCGTGAACCATACTGCTGCTAATGATGACGGGGTTATAACGCGGGTTCAACCCCACTGGGAACGCTCGCACAAAACACCTTAATAAGTATCTGTCCCACTAATGTCCTGTGTGTCCTTCCCACCATTTAGGCCTCAATCGGTGGATTGTATGAAGGAGGACCAAGGTGGGATGAATTTTGTCTACTGGCCCGAGGTTCATATCAGCAAAGGGCTAAGGTTCCCTTTACCCACATTAGTGCACAAGTTCTTCCATTACACCTTCACCCGGGCTCACACCCATGTGAACATTATCTCGGTTCTCTGAGTAATCGCCTATGGCGAGACGCTTGGGATTGAGGAGGCCTCAGAGTGCTTACACAATAAAGAGACATAGCTCAAGGTAGTACTACTTCGTGGACGACGCTAAGCCGCTTCAACTCATCATCAACTTGCTTGACACCAGCAAGAATTAGCCGTAAGACAATGTTATTCTATTCGGTGTCTGTGGTTATGCTAGGGACCCAATGCTTCAAGAGTTTGGGCTAAACTTGGACCCCGAGTCAGGTCGGGTGTTAGGGCACCAACATTTGTTTTTTGGTTTGTTTGATCTTACCTTTAAACCACTTGACATGGTTGTTTTGCTCGTGCAGACAATCGAGGTCGTGGGAAGTTAGTGGACGATCTCTCCTCTACTTGGTTTAACCTCTTGGTGTGGGTTTTAAGCTACCCGACCTTGAAGAGGACTTCCAATCTCTTATGACACTCGAGAACATTTGAGAGGTCGTCGATAATCTTGAAGAGTTCGTTCCTAAGGACGTCTCGAGGCTAAACTTATCAGGCTCTACAAACGCTCAAGGCGAGGTAATGGGTACAAAGTAACTTGCTTAAACGGATCAAAGAAGGAAAATCCGAGGAGATGATTGGGGAGGACTTGGGGAGCAGGTTCCCCTTTATTCCCCCGACTAACCCGACATTATCGTTCGGTGCTAAGCGGCCAGGGGATGCAAAGATGAATCCGCATTCGCAATCCACAAGTAGGCTTTAAGGAATTGCCTTCGTAGTCGCACGTGCCTCTCGAGACGAGGAGAATAAAGACCTCTCTATTCTAACCGAGGCTCAGTCTCGCACTCAATCCACATGGAGTATGATCTTAGAGGAGAGGGTCTGCCCAGAGGAGTCACATGGACTTAGGCATGGTGAGTCAGAGTTCATGAGATCCTGATAGTATCAATGTGGAGATAAAAATATTTGATAGTATACATATCGCCTGTTACAATATGAATATGTAAAAGTAAGATGTTTATCCCATGAGATTAGGGTTTTATTGCTACTGAAATGAAACTATTCTGATTTTTGTAGTGATCATGGATTTGATGGTAGATCAAAAAAAAAAAAAAAGAAAACAACTAAAATCATAATCTATCATGCAAATATATGAAAATAAATAAAAACCTAGGGGTTTAGATTTCACTGAGCTAATCCTTATGCATTATGGATCAATTCTATTCCCACTAATATTCTAATCACCACTTATAGTAAGCCTCACTATTAGTACATATGTGAATCTCTTATAATGACCCACATTCTACTCCTAGGACTTAGGTATTTGCATCTCACTCAACCCTAAAGTCCTAAGGTGTAATAAAACCCGAGAGATCTAATCTACCACACAATCTTATGAATATCTCTAAACTATAGTGAAATGTGATGCCTCACCATGTCTAATCCAACTCTCACTTCTCACATCTCGAATTGAACCACATCACATATCAATGGTATCTAATCATCAATATGCATTAATAGGATAAAACAATTAATAGAAAAATGTCTCAAATATAAATTAGAATATAAACCCATGTTTAAATACATAAATCAAAATCAAACTACATCTAAAATCCTAGAAAATAAAATCAAAACATGAGGTGAAGAAATACAACTAAAGAAGAACCAGAAAACACGAAATAAACTTCTTCTTCTTCAATCTTCTTCCTCCAAGAGCCTCGCCTTCTGCAGGTTAGGAACCTCAGTTATCTTATGTCTCCTCCTATGCAGAGACACTTCAAACTCAGCCCCTTAATACCTAAGATCGCTTTCCTTTTATAGCCTCCCGAGAATGGACAAAGTAATATGTGGGCTAAAAATAGCGAAAGAAATTGTCGCGTGGTCGCGAACATGAATGTTCTATGGCTGCGACCACAATGCATGAGATGAAACACAGTGGCTGGTGAAGACGTTTGTGGTCGGGACCACAGTTGTAGCCATGAAGTGTTGTGGTCATGACCATGGATTTCTACGATCGCGACCATAAATTGTCGATGTCATAACTTTCTCATCCATACTCCAAATTTGCTGTTCTTGGTACTGTTGGAAAGATATTGAAATTTAGAATCCATTCATATAAATCTTGATGCCATTTGAGGTCACTTATAGCCGAAAAGGTTGAAATACAGTAGCTGCTGCTACATGCTGAAGAGGTGTTTGTTGATTTTCCACCTTTTTGCTTTGTTTTTGCTCGTATGCATTCATTGGTTGACCTAATAAAAAATATGATCATTTACAGCATTAGAACACTTATTTACATAAAAAAACTACAAAATAACACACAAAACATAGGGATAAAATGAGTATAAAGTATACACATCAACCCCTTGGATAAGCTTGCGTTGTCGACCTCTATCGAGGCTCTCTTATCTGACCCTTCTTTGTTTGAGGAGGCCCCCTTAGATATCCTTGATGAGGAAGTGCGTAACTTTGGGACTTCACATGGGAATAAGCATGTGAGGCGTGGAGGCTCGATGAAGGATTATACCCTTCAAAATTAGCTTCCATTGTGTCCTACTCTTTCTTATTTGAATAAATAATATTCTCGACTCTATTGACTTAAGGTCATTCCTTCCACACAGTGGGCATTTTTAGCTGTACTTGGGAGGCCAGGCCGGCCACAAGATCGCTAGACGCCTCTCAACCCTACGTGAAAGTGCTCGGACATTGTACGAACAAGTCAAAGCCAAGTCTTAGGTGCCTGATATGGAAAATGAGCTAGAGAAGGCCAGGTTAGAATGGTCAATGTTTGTTAAAGAATGCGCCACCTAGGCTGCGATGCTAAGAAAATGAAGAAGTTGGAGGCAGACATGGCCGATATGGAGACAACTATCTCTCAACTTTATAGCATCTGATGAGTCTTAAACTCATCTATGTTTAATCCATTTTTCTAGCATGTTTTTAGCATTTTCAAATCTATTTTAATGCAAAATTATGGAATATTCACCAACTTTGTGTTTTGTAGTATTTAATTGAAAAAGGAGATAATTCCAGCATAAAAGAAGAGAAAAAGTGGCAATTGTAGTATTCTCTGTCGCGACATAGTTTTTATTTGTTGCGACAGAATTTCAAACAGATCAAAAGAACTATGTCGCAGCCAGCAACTATATGTCGTAACAAAGCCCAGGCAGAACTCAAGGCTGAAAGAGCATTTATGTCACGACATTACTGAAGAAGATTGTGAAGAAGACTATCGCGACAATGATCAAGGCAAATGGAAAAGGAACTTTGTCGCGACAATCCTTCCTCTGTCGCAACATAAAAGGCTGAAGATTAACAAATGAACTCTGTCACGGCAAAAGACAGCTCTGCCATGACAGAAAATGGCAACAATATAACACAAGTCAGCTAAGACAAGTGTTTTTATGTCGCGACAAGGTTTTTAGCATGAAGCCAACTCAAAGAAGAATTTATGTCGCAACAAAGAAAATCTTGTCACGACATTACATTCAGAATTCACAACAAAGAGCAACAAAATCTCTGCCGCGACAAAGATTTTTTCTGGACAAACAAAACATAAGGGAAGTGAATTCTCTATCATGAAAAGAAATTAAAGAGCAACACAAGAGGAATGGTGACAAAGAAATTCATATTGCGACAAAGTAAAGAATTGAAGGTAGAATCTTGTCGCGACAAGACTTTATAAGCAAACACTAAAAGCTAGAGAGTGATAGAATTTTGTAGCGATAGAAGAAAATTCGGTAGCGACAGAAATTGGAAGAGAATTAAGATGAGCCAAGTCAAGTATGTCATAACAAAGATCTCTATGTCGCAACAAACAACTTAGCTAGCAACAAGGACCAGAAAAGAAATCCTGTCGCGACGAAAGAAAATTATGTCATGACAGAAATTGTGAATAAACCAAATAAATCCTATCGCGACATAGAAATCCATGTCTTGATAGAGTAGACAAGTTGAAAAAAAAAATTGCTTGTCGCGATAGTTTACAGAGGCAAGAGTGTAAAATGAACTGGTTGTAACAAATTTGGTGTTGCGACACTAGACATTCCTGTTGTGTCAAGAACACGACGGCTGCATCCAAATTATGTCGGGACATTATCAAAGTCTGTCATGACAGAATCCAACAAAGAATAGGTCGCGATAGAAAATTGCATGCTACGACAGAGGCCAGTGACAAAGACAGAAAACTCTGTCGTGATAGAACTTTCTATGTCGTGACAGAGTGACCAATTTGGGCTAAAATTTTACGGATCCACAAAGCAATTATTGAAGTACGACCTAACATTAGAAAGTTTATAAATAGACGCATCTAGGGCACTGTGCGTAGCTTCTGAAAATCCAGGACTTCTGGGTGGTTGAAGACTCTATGTATATTATTTTTATTTTATTTTTTATTTATTTTTATTTTATTTCCTTTTTAGTAGATTTAGTTTGAGCGTAGTCTTTAGTTATTTTTCTTTTTATTTTCCGAAGTTAAGTAATGAATTGTAGTGCAGCTTCGAGCTTTAATTTCTTATTAAATTTTTTCTTTCATTACTGTTTTGAATAAAATGGAGTTTGGAAAATTTATGGATTTCATTTATTTCAAAGGCGCTACTCTTCAATGAATTTTCCCCGATAAGTTAGTTACCGATATGAGTGAATCGCTTAAGCGATGAGCTCCATCCGGAATGGGCCGATGATGATCGCCATTTTTCAATAAAGTGGAAAACGCCTCTTGCTAGGATTTCTTGAATTTATTTGATTGGTATTATTTCGAACTTAATTAACTCTAAGACTAGTACCATGTACCTACAAATTATCAGGATCTTGCCTGATTTCCTGTGATACCGTGCACACAAAGATAGAGAATCGAGGTAGAGCTTAATTTTTTATGGGTATAGACTATACTTCTTGGAACTTAATGAACTATGAAAGATTACTTCCGATAGATCACTAACTTACTTACTCATGGTTTGTTGGATAGTCCGGCTATATCGCTTTAATCAATCAAAGGTTTCTCCTCTCTCTGATGAAAGGATTTTGATCCCGTGTTAGCAATGATCTAATCAAGGAAATGGAGAATTTCATCAGTATTGAAGGATGCGGTGCCATCTAAATTGGAGAAGGCTTGCAATATCCGCAAGAATTCTCTAGTCCTAAGATTCGGGTATGAAGTACTGAAAAGGAAAAATACTCAAATCTTAGAAAGAGGATTATATCTTACAAGTAGTTGATTAAATTCATGAATCAGAAATGAACATGGATCTCTAATTAGTGAAAGGTATGGCTGAGGGAGAAATCCAAACTATACCACAATGCGTCTTTGACAAATTCAGCTTTCCAACTTATGGCTTAGCTAAGATTCAAAATGATGCAGAAATTGACAATTATTCATTAATCTATGTTCCAAAGATCACCACCTGAACTCTCAACTCTATTCTTATTAATATTTTATGTACACTTAATAATTTACTTTAGTATTATTTTATTCGCTTTCTCCAATCATCTTAATATCGAGTTCAAAATAGTAAGGATCTTGAGTAGTTTGGGTAGTTGATTTGTGGTTCATCCTTAATCCTCGTGGAAACGATGACCTAATTCTAATGAAAATCCACTTTTATTACTTGTACGATCCGGTGCACTTGTAGTACATTTAAGACTCAATCAAAATCTTTAAAAAATCTCATTTACCAAAACAAAGAGACAAACATATATTTTCATCACATTTTAGTCTCAACAAGTTTTTGGTGCCTTTGCCAAGGATTAGATAATAGTCCTTCGTAGCAGTTCCATAAATTTGTTTATATATAATCTTGTTTGTTCATTGGGCTATCTATATCACATTTTAGTTGAACAAGTTTTTAGCGTCATTATCGGGGACTTTATTTAGTCCTTGATAGCAGAGTCATAACTTCTCATACGTAGCTTAGGTCTATACAAAATCGATCAACAAGTTTTTTGGCGCCAAGCACGGAATAGATATCATTCCTTGGTAAATGGGTCATAAAAATTTTATATATGCGCATTTGGTCTCAATTAAAGATCTACCAGTAAAAAAGAGTTGGAAAGAAAGGACACCTTCTACGAGGCTATTAGGTTGTTGGCATATAACACCAAAAATGTGTTTATGGAAATGAAACAACCTAAGCTCGCATAGCATCGGGCTAAGTAATAAACAACTTTCTTTAAAAACTGGGCACGTCCCATGAGGAGGTGTGGTTTTCTTCAGGATTAAGTACCTCAACTACTAAATTTGTTCACTATTTGAGTGACTTAACTATTTGAGATGAAATTATAAAAATAATAAAAACAAACTAAACCAAATCACCCTGATTTGAAACTAGATTTACATTGACTAAACCAGGAGGAAACTACTTATACAGAACTAGGGTTGGTTATCGCCATTGATGTCAAAATGATTCATCCGCATAAGGTCGGGGATGAATGATTTACAACTTAAGTTGGTATGAGGATACGATATAAGGATCCCACTTTCATGTCCCCCCTTGTATTTTCTCATACTATCCACCTATTCATATTACATCCATCTATGTCAATAGGACAATACTTTTCGAAGGCATTTTTCCTCGCGACCTCTATTGGTAACTGTTACGTCCTTACAATAGAACTAGTCGAACTAAGTTTAGATTGGTCACATGAGGTCCTTCGTAATCGGTCACTTAATATGTTCAAGTGTCCCCCCGCTAGTGAAATCCGCGTAGTACATCTTTCTAATTCCCTGTCTCTTTAACTAAGCACTAATCTCGATTAATTGGATTCACGATTAAGATAATCGTAACTAGATTTTAGGATGTAATCCAAGTGTCACCAAGGATAATTCTAGTAAGAGGATCAAGATCCACCTCGCATGCATCGATTAACCAAAACCTTATTATTCTAAGTATTAACACCAAATACAACAAATCAAACATAAAACATGCAACCAAACTAATATATTAGATGAATCAAACACCAAATTTGATAACCAACCCTATGAAATGCTTAGCCTATAATTTCAGCCATCAAAACCACAAATTTATATAAATAACAAACATAAAACTGCAGGAATTGAAGAAGGAGAAGAGATACCAATACAAAACAGAGATTAAGCTGTAAATATATTAAAATCCTAGCTCCAAGATAAAATCCACAATTCACAAATAAAGCTTAAATCTAAGAAATCTAAAGAAAACCTAACCTAAAAATGAAACAAAACTTCAAGGAGAAGAACCCTTAGAAGAGAGCCTCCTCTCCTAAAGTTCAAACCTTAGGAAAGAGTGAAAATTGTCCTTAAATACACCTTGAAAAATGGGACAAAAATTGTAAGTTCTTGGGTGGTCGCGACTATAAATTGCTTGTGGTCGCAACCACATAGAAAATGATAAAATAGTGCAGCAAGAAAATCGGTTGTACGTGGGACCACACCGAGAGTGTCAGAGAAGCTACAGCATAGGAGCAAGTGGTTACGGTCATCGATGAGTCCAAAACTATTAGATTTTTAATCCATTTTTCTGAGCATATTGCAAGATAACTGTTAATTTGTATGCAGAAATGTGGATATTTTACTCAAATTTAATTTCTTGCAGAAATACAAAGATAATCTAAAATCTCAAAGAAAATCGAAGAAACCAGCCATGCCAGAATTAAGTCGAATCGAAAAATCGGAGTCACAACATGAAGCTTAGTTGTCGGGCTATTTCCAAGTCACGACATCACCAAATCTGCTTTAGGAAGAAATAGAAGACCTTAACAAGGAAGTCGTGACTTGAAGAAAGAGCTTGCGACAAAGGAAATGTGGTCGACTCAAAGGAAATATCCAAAGAAGACTTCATGTCGCGACACTTTCACTGATGTCGCGACACCAATTGAATATAACTGAGTCGCATATCACCCGATGTTGGCGACAAGGATCCATCAATGAAGCCACAAGAGAAGTCTTTGTAGTAAAACGGTTGCAACTAGCTTTAATGAAAGTGCCCATCTGAGGGGTCGATTACGTCGCCTAAGTCATGTACATAAAACAGAACCGAGTCTCAATAGGAAAATTGAAGTTGCAACCACATTAAGAGTTGAAGAACAGAAAGGAGGTCGCAACTTGGAAAGAAGCCAAATGAAGCCCAATAAGAACCGAAGTTAAGTACTCATTTAATGATCAAAGATCGTGAACAATGTCACACCACTCATTTAGGTCGCTGATTCGAAGAAGAGCTGCAAGAAGAAATTGAAGTCGACATCAACTTGAGGTCGCGACCGAATGGGGAGAGAAGGAAGGAGGGAAATTGGTTGCAACAAAGAACCGGTTGTGACCGTATGAAAAGAAATGTGCAAAGAAAGAGGTCGCGACATCACCAGGTCGCGGGAGCATAAAATTGAAAACTGTGAAGCGTAAGACCACCAACACAATCGCCACCAGAAAAGAAAGTCAACACATGAAGTCATCATACAAACAGCGTGGTTTAACCCAAACTGGCGGTCGCAACCTTTAGCCGAAGAAGAGAAAGACAACCATGTCGCCACATGAAAATCGTAGAAGCGACATCAACCTCGAGAAATACCGGAAGCAAATAAAGGTCACCATCACACCAGGTCACAACAATGATCCAAGCACAAAGGAAAACTGGTCGCAATGAAGCAATGTAAGTCGCGATCGAACTGGAGCAAGAAGAAGATAGACTTAAGGCTCATGACATCAACTTGAGGTCTGACATAGACGTTGAGCCGGGCTTTTTCTTTTCTGGGGTCTCCACTGAACTTTTTAGGATTCACCCACTTCCTTTTACAAAGATAATAGATCCATGTTAATAGTAAAGGAGAAAGTAGTTCACCAATTACCTTAAAAGGGGAAAGGAGAGGAACTCAAAGTGTATAGTTTGTATAGATTTTTAGTTTCTTTTCTTTATTTTTATATTTTTCTTTCTTTTCGGATTTGAATCATGAATCGTAAGTGCAGACAAGCAGAGTCAGATTTTTATTTATGCTATTTTCTTCTTAAAATTACTTGCTCTAAAAATTTATGAAATCTAGATTAAATTTGAATTCATTCGTCGCTTTTATTGCAATTACAGTATATTGCACGTGATCTGCTTCATTTCTTAATTGCACTAATAATTAGAGCACAATTACTGGATTTGATTTACATTTAGTTGTTTTCCTGATAACTACTGAGAATTAATTTGGGTTCAAGTACTTATTTGATGTCATTTTTGAATGGATGTTCCTCAATAGTAGCAATCGAACAACCCAAGTGAGGAATTTATCTTGCTCTAATTTACAGGATGCCCTCTCAAGTGACACGTAGACGAGATTCCCGAGAGCCAGAAAATTCTTTCTCCGGTATGTCGACTACCATTGATGAACTACTCAGCTCTGAGAGTTCATTTTTGATAAATCCTCATTTCGCTTCATAATTGAAGTCATGGGTGTATTTAACAAATAGTAAATAACTGAGTTCACCTTAATCCAATATATGTCTCTTAACCTCTGATTTAATGAGATCTAATCAAGGGAAAGGACGAACCCATAGATTCGAGGTTGAGCCACCACTAAGGGATAGAAACTTTTGTGAAAACTTCTGCTAGTTGAAAATGCAAAGGTCATACCGCCATCAGAAATAGGTGTGAAGTAGCTGAGAAAAGAAAATAATTTTATCTTGCAAGAGGATTTGGAATAGCTGTGGTCGGTTTGATCTTGTCTTCGAGAAGCAAGGGTATCCAAACTGAATATGGAGAAATCCACCCAACAATTAGGAAATCTTGGACAAATCCGCATCCATACACGTAAAAGAGCAATACATAGTGTAGGAACTGATCGTTTCATTGTATTTCACTGATAGTTTTCTGCTTCTCACAGAAAACCGATTCAAATTCCAAGATTTTATTTGTTAAATTTATTTTTATTCATTTACTTTCGCTTATCCTAATATATCCATTGTTCAGATTCCTTAATTTTATGCATTTAGATAAAACTTTCACTACGTGTTCTTAGTCCAAATAGTATGGAATTTTAGTAGTTGGGGTAGTTACATCTTAATTGTCAACTTCGTGAATGATACCCGGATTCTACATTCGCATTTTACTACTTGTATGACATAGTGCACTTGCAAGGTCATATACTTGACCCTTATTTTTAAATCATGAACATAAAGAAAAGTTATTTTACTGCCACTTATCTAAAGTGACATGGATGCAAGAGAAGTGTAAGGCTCTTGTAACTATGTTAATTTGAGGGGTTTTTAGTCTATATAGAAAAGGCAAACAAGTTTTTATGGCGCCGTTGCTGGGGATTGAAAGAATTAAATAGATCAATATTCTGACAAAAGAGGGAAATGCTAATTTGGACATTTTATAAAAGAAAAGAACAAAAATAGTTTTTTCAAGCAATGGCTACACCAACCACTGATCTTTAACAAGCCATGTTGAAAATAATTTTTTTTTTAAGTTTGACTACTCCTATTAATCTGAGTGTGTTTTGATTTCAGAAACTTTTAATGATAGGAAATGTGATCCCCGACTGCTTTTCAGCAGACACTAAATTGGAAAGAACACTCAGAAGCTTAAGAAAGACAAAAATAGCAAAAAACACAACTATGACATATGAGAGACATGACCATTGTGAGGAACAAAGAGGACAAGAGCTTAAGGCCTTATTATCGACACAATGGAGGATTTCTCGGAGGCCTATTATCTGCAAAGAATATTCGCAATCGCATTAAATTTAATCGTGGATGCAAATAACTTCTAACTAAAGCCACTCTGATAACAACAATGTTAGTAGCAAAGATCGCCCACTCGGTCACCTACCGAAGACCCAAATGAGCACCTGGGTAGATTTCTCAGGATGGCAAATACAGTGAAGCTGAATGGTGTGAGGCCATAAATGAGAAAGCTGCATCTCTTCCCATTCTCCTTACGAGATATAGCAGCCACTTTGGTAATGGAATCACAACACATGGGTCGGGCCGATACTTGGGAAGAGCTGGTAGAAGCATACTTGGGTAGATTCTTTCCCCCATCTCTCACCTCAGAGAAGAAGAGAGGCTGGTTAGTGTTCGTTAGCGGCAAAATGAGAGCCTATAAGCAGCTCGTGGGAGAGATTCAAGAGGTTGTCAAGAGGTGCCCTATGCATGGAATTGATTTAAAAACCGATGGGATATATCATGCCTTAAATGATACATTTAAAGGCATTATCGATGCTTTTGCCGGGAGCATTCGAAGAAAAAGTGCAAAGAGGCTCGAGATCCGATAGAAGACCTTGGGTTAAATGCAATATGAAAGCTCCATATGAGTTTTCAAGGGGTAATAGCAGAGGAAAAGGGGTCATGGAACTGAGGAAAATGACAGCCATGGAAGCAAAGTTAGATGCCATCATGCATAGGATGGACAAACAAGAAAGAAAAATGCACACTGCTCATGAAATAGGAGCAATGGAAAGAGAATAGATGAGAAGAAGTGTTGATGTACCAACAGAAGAAGATTCTTATGGTGCTAAGGAGGTTAAGTACGTGAATGAACCAAGAAATTACCATTTGCCAAACTTAACTCCGTCACACATTACAGCCTCCTCCGAAGACTGAGGAAACCATGGAGAATTTCTCATACGCGAGGGTACAGGCTCCAAGGCATGGACATAATATTTGCAACAGGGATATCGCACCACCAAGGTTCCAAAGAAGATCATCAAGAGGGTGAAGGCGTAAATGAATATCAGGTCAGTGCAAGAGACTCCAACCATTTGAAGAACAAATGTTGCAATTCATGGGGGACAACAAGAGACTTATACACTCACATGAACAGAAATTTGGCCCGACTCGAAGCCTTCAAGTCCGACACTGGGTGCTCAGTAAGAACAATAAGTGCCTCATTGAAAACTTGGAGAATAAGTAGGGTACCGACCTAATATGCCAAATCAGAGCAAGGGTACATTCCCTAGTGACACTCAAAAGAATCCAAAAGACTGTATGGCAATTCAGTTAAGAAGTGGGAAAGAAGTGAGCAACAAATGTATTAAGGAAAGAAAGGAAAAGAAGAAAACTTGGTGCGGTAACAAGAAGAGACTGGAAAGGAAGGAGAGAAGAGCACACAGAATGAACAGCCTGAAGGAAGTAATGAGTAGAAATAGATGGAAGGAGTACCAGCTTATACACCTACAATGCCATTTCCTGCAGGTTTCAGATACAAAAGGAAGAGCGCTTAAATCTCTGACATTTTCAAGAAAATAGAAATCAATATCCCATTTGCAGAGGTAATCTACCAAACAAGTCATTTATGAAAAATTTCTGAAAGAGATACCTCGTAGCAAGAAAAGGCTGTAGCCGAAGAGGGAATAGTGAACTTGGATCAAGCACTGCAAAGGCAGCTTATCCAAAGATCCCAAAGAAATGAAGGGACCCCGCGCTTCACCATTCCTTGCTCCATAAGGAAATATGAATTCAAGAAGGCTTTATGTAATTCTGATGCCAGTATAAATTTGATGCCTCTATCAGTTGTGTAAAGACTTAGTTTGGGGAAACTTACCCCAACAGCAATTACATTACAAATGGCTGACAGATCAATGGCACAACTTAAGGTATTCTGAAAGATGTATTTTTGTCAAGGTCAGAAGTTCATCTTCCCAAAGAGATTTGTTATCATGAAGATGGAGGAAGATACCCAAGTTCCTTTGCTGCTAGGAAGACCTTTCTTAGCAACTGAAGCTGCCTTGACAGATGTACAGAAAGGTGAACTGACACTAAGGGTGGGAAATGAAGAAGTGCACTTGAATTGAATTTTGACTGTATTCTTCAACATTCTATCAATGAAATTGAGATGAATTTTTAGTATCTTGAGAGTCTTGATTGTGAAATATTGCCTTCAAATTTGTTTAACAAAGTAACAAATTTCCCTACATAAATGAAATGGGCCAAGATGAAGTATGCATCCGTAAATTGTGGAAACTCAAGTGAGCAGAAACTAGTGCATAAGGTTAACATTGGAATTGCCTAGTCATTTGTTATGAGCTCTAGAACCAGAAAAGAGAAAAACCAGGTCATCATATCAGCCGCATTGACCTGCTTAAGAACATAAGGCCGGAAATTTCGAGAAAATACAAGGAACTATTGCTTAGTCAATCGAGGATCTCAAGGGGTAATACCTCCATTTGCATGCACAAAATATTGCTGAATGATAATGCAAAAACTTCTATTAAGCATCAAAGGAGGTTGAACCTAATGATGAAAGAAGTTGTTAGAAAAGAAGTTCTGAAATGGTTAAATGTAGGTTTTTTATATGCTATATCATGTGGGCTTCTGGGTGAGCCCACGCATGTGGTTCCTACAGTGGATTCACCGTGATCGAAATGAAAAAGAATGAACCGATTCCCAAGAACCGTGACAGGATGGAGGGTGTGTATTGACTACGTAAACCGAATATCGCAACAAGAAATGACTATTTTCCCCTTTCATTGATCGTGATGTTGGATAGGTCATAGACACTCACTTTGTTTTCGATGGATACCTGATATAACCAAATTACCATTGCACCTGAGATCAGAGAAACCACTTTACATGCCCATTTGGTACTTTTGCTTAGAGAATGCCATTTGGTTTATGTAATGCTCCCGTACCTTCCAAAGATGCATGATCTATATTTTCTCGATTTAGTAGAAGAAGTTATGGAGATCTTCATGATGATTTTACAAAGCAGTATGGATCCAGCTTTTGAACAGTGCCTCGCATAACTTGGGGACAAGATCAAAGGTGCAAGGACAAGAATCTAGCTCAATTGGGAAAATGCCATTTTATGGTTGCCAAGGAATTAATTGAGGCACATGATTTTTGGTAAAGTTAGGCTAGATAAGAGACTAAGCAAAAGTTTCAATTATAGAAATTTAATGCCACCCACTACAGTCAGCGGGAATTAGAAGTTTAGGACATGTCGGATTTAAGATTTATCGAGATTTCAAAAATTGCTAGACCACTATGCGCATTGTTGGAAAGGATACTAAGTTCTATTTTGATGAATCCGGTAATTCTTTTTTGATGAAATCAAACTGCATTTTCAGTCAGCTTTCTTCCCATCAGCGGCAAACCAGATTAACAAAGAATTTGAAATCATGTGTGATGCCGTTGATTTTGGCAATGAGTTATATTTGACGTAGGAGCCGAAAAAGTGTTAAAGGCCATAATTATGCCAACAAAACCTTCAACGAAGCTCAGAAAATTATTCTACTATCAAAAGAGATGTTTACATAGTATTTGCATGTGAAAATTTAAAGCATACATTTTGGGGTCCCATGTTATTATACACACCGATCATGCAAAGAATTAAGTATCTAATGACAAAGAAAGTGAAGCAAAGCCAAGACTGACCAGGTGGGTATTGTTATTTCAGGAATTTGATTTAGAAATAAAAGACAAGAGAGGTTGTGACAATGTGATAGCTGATCACTTGTCAAGAGTGGAGAAACCCGCAGTACAAGAAGAAGAAAGAGAAATAGCAGAAAATTTTTCAGATGAGCAGTTATTCCAGCTCTCACTCCAAACACCTTGGTATGCTGATATTGTGAACTTCTTAGCTTGTGGAATTATGCCACCAGACTGGGCCACTGTGAGAGAAAAAAAGCTAAGGACTGACAACAGGTACTACATCTGGGGATGCTTAATCTATTATTGCTTAAAAAAGAGGAGCTGATCTCGATTATAAGGATGTACTTGTTGGTGACAAAGCAAGATTTTTACAAGAATGTCATGTATCACCATATGGAGGACATTTGCAGAGATAAAACAGCCCACAAAATTCTCCAAATGTGGATTTTATTGGCCCACTATTTACACTGTTTTGAATGGAAGTGGTCATGTGATCAATGCCAAAGAATGGGTGTCAAAGAAAGGCATGAAATTTCTACAAGGTAACCCGGTGGTGCAATTGTTTGATGTATGGGGGAATGGATTTTATGGGGCCTTTTTCCAACTATTTGGAAATATATACATACTCTAGCTGTGATTATGTATCAAATGGGTTGAGGCAGCAGCTGTCCCAAGAATGATGCCAATACAATTTAGGGGATTTTTACAAAGAAATATTCTCAATAGATTTGGGACACCTGCACTATAATCGCTGATGGAGGGAGCCATTTTAGGGCCAAGGTGTTTGACAAACACATGGTAGATATGGTATCAAACACATTATGAGCTTGGCTTATCATCCTCAAACAAATGTTGAAATTTCCAACGGGGGAGAGATAAAAATTTTAAAAGACTGTAAGTTCCAAAGATAAGAGATTGGTCTTTTGGCTTGATGATGCACTTCGGGCATATAGGGATCGCTTTAAAACTCCCATTGAATGTCCTCATATTGTGCTTCGTTTTTGAAAACCATGTCACCCACTGAGCTAGAATATAAGCCATGTGGGCCATCAAGAAGCTAAATTTTGATTTGCGCGAAGAAGAGAGGCTACTTCCAGCTAAAATGAATTGAAGAGCTGAGGAAACAGGCTTCATGATAAGGCTGTAATCTACAAAGACAAAACAAAGAAATGGCACACGAATTTTGAGGAGGGAATCTAAGGTGAGATCAGGTCCTGTTATTAAACCCGCACTAAGACTCTTTCCAGAAAGCTTAAATCCAAACTGAGGGCCATATAGCTGAGTCTCAAGCAATAATAATTTGGGGGCGTTGACACTTGTAGAACCAGCAATCATGAGGAATCTAAAGTTATTAATGGTAAGAGACAAGCACTACCTGAGAGAAAGCAATTTGAAGAATAACCCTTAGTTCTGAATGAAAAAAAAATTGAAGAAATAGAACAATGGCAGTAGCAAGTCCAGCTAAAGACTAAAAATTGAGCAGCTTTGTGGAAGGCAATCCACATCAAATAATGAAAGATGTGCAAAAGGGGGAGCATCTACAATCAAGCTTCCAATCTGCATCAGAGACAAAAAAAAAAAAAAAAAAAAAGGGCAGTACACTCTTCTTGATTTTATTTAAATTTTGTCTTTGATATGGCATGATTGAAAGTTTGGGGAATTTATTTTGTTCGAAGCAATTTTGAATGTGATGCATAGTGGATGATTTTGTTAAATATTTGCATGATGAAGATGAATTGAGTTGTAGTTGTCTTGATTGGATTTGAATAAATTGAAATTGCTGTGAATTTGATTGTTTAGGGAGACCTAAAAATTTTCTGGTCGCAACACTAATCCAAAAGTTGCAACCAAGAATGCTGGATGTGGAAACAATAAAATAGAAAAGAAAGTCGAAATAGTGAAACTGAGGTCATGACTAAAATAAAGCAAGGAAAGAAAAAAGAAAGTTGTGACATAAAAATTCCCTGTCGTGACCACATTTCAGGTTGCAACAAAAATCTTGAAGTTGCGACCAGAATAATCCAAAATTCAATAAAAGTTTTTTTTTTTTTTTATTTAAACTTTTCATTTTGGGTATTCCATGCATTAAAAATAAGATTCCTTGAAAATAAAATCAATTAAAAGGTTTAAAAATTTGATGACGTGAAATAAATTGAGCCAAAAGTCCACCTACTAAGGTCATTTCCAATCTATCTTAACCCCTTCCGGCTTCGCATCAATCATTCAAACCTCTTAAATAAATAGTTACTAATGCGTAAACAAAACCAATGTCTAATTAAACAACCTGCTTGGTCCGGTCGCTTCAAAGAGAATAATTCGAGGAATTTAATAACTCCAAGAAAAACGATCAAAATTCTCCACCAAATTCCCAAAACCTCTGTTGGAAATAGCAAAGAAGCATGAATTCGAGAAACCTCATTTAATTCATTCATCGAAAATATTAAGAAAGAATAAATAGCCTGCAGTTCCTAAGACGCAAAATCACTATAAAGGATGGGAGAAACAAAGGAAAACCTCCATGAAATAGTTAAAGAAGCATGAATTCGAGAAACCTCTATTTAATTCATTCATCTAAAACATACAAAGAATAAATAGCCTTGTAGTTCCCAAGAGACGAAAAATCACTATAAAAAGGATAGAGAACAAAGGAAAATAAAACAAAGAGAATGAAGGGAAGGAATGAGAGAAAAGAAGAGTTCCTAGGTCGCAAACACGTGAGCTTATGTAATGAATCAGCCTAAAACAAACCAATTCCATTCATTTATTCCATAAAAACGTCGTGGTAATCAAGAGAGTGGTTGATGGGGTATGGAATTGAAGAAGGGTTATCAGGAACCCATCATCCGTAGAAGCCCAAAGGAAAAAGGAAGGAAGGGCAAATTCAATTTGTTGAACAACCTTGTTAACAAATGAATCACTGGCAAGCTTCTTCCAAGGTCCGAGAACCAAATGAAGTAGAAGCTACAACCTCTCGGAGGGAAGATATGAGCTTTAGGATCAAGAAATAGAGAGTTTTTCTCTAATTCTAGCTAGTCTTATTTAGGTAAAGTGCAGATTGCATTAATATCTAAATGTTTTTGATATTTGAATAAATTCTTGGTTGACTTACAACAATGTTTCGAGTTCACGAATCGATATATTAAATTTTGTGTTTGTGTCATTTTCTGTTTAGTATGAAAAGGAAAAGTGCCTTGTCCGTGCAAGGATCAAAACAATTTCGTTTCTTCCAAGAACAAAATTTGTGAAAAATAAGGCGTAGACGGGAACCCTGAAATTAGAATTGCAATTTGTACATTTAAATTCAATTTAGATTGTAAAAACTGAAAAAAATGGTTATTGCTGATAGAACAAAGTAATTGGTTGAAATAGTGTAAATAGACAGTGAATAAGTACAAGTCTTGAAGAAATAATACACTTGGTCAACAAAACTCATGAAACTTTGAGAGGAATTAGGAACATCTTTTGGGAAATTTTATGATTGAGAGTCCATAGTCCCAGAACTTGTTAGATTACTGCTTGAGGCTAAATCTAGGTAAATATAGCCAACAAGAAGCGATGAGGCCATTCTGGCGCTTGGAGCTTTCTAAGCCTACCCTCAATATATGCTAAAACATATTCTCTAGTTCCTTGATTTGAGCCAAATAAGCCTTATTTATTCAATAAACAGCAACTGAAAACTAAAATTCCATTCCTTGCAATAATCCTACAGCAAAGAGCCCAAATTATCCAGTTTCCAGTTCAGAAAAAGTCTACTATAAAGGAAGAAACAAGTTTGGGGGAAAATATTTCCAAATGTTACGAGGTATAAGGAGAAGAAATAGAGAAGCAAAATAATGAAAAGGGAATAAGTTTTGGTCTTAGGCCTATTTCCTTGAACAATTAAGCTCGTAGGGGTGTTTAAACATCTAGCACTTAATACCAACCTGTATGGGTTGGTTAGCCCAAAGTTCCCTAAGAGTGATGGGGAAAGCTCAAGAAGACAAAAAATTGCCTTATTCCCAACCTTAGAAAAATAGAAGCAAAAGAGTTCAAGAACAAAGGAATTGGCCTGAATAAAGAGCATATGGGAATTAAAATTCCATAAAAAGAATTCAAAAAGATGAATCAGGCCAAGATTGAGGAGAATCAGCAAGTACAAAGAAGAAAAAGGGTGAAAGTTGAAAGCAACAAGTACAGAGAAAAGGTGGAAACTCGGGTGATTTGGTAACTTAAATTCTTCCCATTATCTACCCAATTACCTAAGCCTAACATTACAAGCCTGAAGACTCCTATTGATCTTGAAGGTTGAATTTACTCACATTATGGAGACTTCAATATGAAAAACAAGTCTATGGACTCACCATACCCAAGAAAACTCCTAGAAGATTAACTAAATTCAACATGAAGATGAAAAGGATTGAAGACCTGCACACACACACAGAGAACAAGACTTGTTGAATAAACTGTTTAAATACATTAGTTCATCAAGAAATTTATATAGTATACCATTTATTCTGAATCAAAACCCAAATTTAAATGATGTTATGGCCTCTTATTTCCGCTAGGGAAGGTGGAATAAGAAAGATGGTGGTATGAATTTAAAATGTCCTTAAATTTTTTAAGCTTATTTGTTTGAGGACAAACAAATTTTCTTTTCTTTGCTGGGACAAAATTTTAAGTTTCTGGGTTCAACTTGGTCGTGGACTAATAATCGAGAGTTTCGAAACAACCCCCTATGGTAACGACCATGCTGCATCTTTGCTAAAGATCTTGTTCTGTGGTCACGACCACATCGAAGCTTTGCTGCAAAGTCTTCTTTGTATTTGATCTATGGTCGTGACCATAAATGGCTATGGTCGCGACCATGACTTCTTCATTGCATAACTTCTTCAATTTTTTCCCAAATTGCTTGCATTGCCTTGTTTTTGCTATTAAAAATACAACAAATATAGTTAGGACACAGTGTGAGTAATAAGGGTGCTTAGTTACATCAAAAACATGAATTATTCTATGTTTTATGAGTTAATAAAAGCACACCTAAAGCACACCGCACGTAGGTTAAGAAGGAAAGGGCTGCTGCGGTTGGAAGAGACCTATAATGCCATGCTGCCCTCAAGAGATGCATAGGAGTACGAGACGGGGCATTGGCGGGGTTACTCGGAGACCATGGAGGAGCACTCGAGCGAAGCAGCAATGCACGATTCCCCCATAGAGGACATGCTCTAGCCAAGTTGCATTGGAAAGCCCGGGCACAGTAGGCGCCTGAAGGCAAAGGGGGCTCGGGTGTGGTTCTGAAGGTAGTTTCTATCTCGGATCCTCTGGTGGGTTATGTTATTGATGTCCCTCAACCAATGCCCTCCTCTTAAAATGTAATGAACCTATTCCCGACGGGTTGTGCCTAGGGGATGATATTTTTTGAATGAATTTGAAATTTTCAATGTCTAAAGAGATTTTCTTAGTTGTTATTTCTTTCAACAACTTTATGTTTAAATTTCTCAAGGTGAGTTTCCCGAAACCTTAATATTATGGATGTCTATGGAGGTGAAAGCTATTAAAGGCCTTGGGCCATCGAGGGCTAGTTGCCTTAGGCCAGGAGTCTCTTTGGAGGATAAGATGCCCGAGGCTTTGGGTCGTCGAGGGTTAGCTACCTTAAGCTAGGGGCCTATTTAAAGGTTGAGCTGCTCAAGGCATACGACCGTCGAGACTCACAACCTTAAGCCGTGGGCCTCGAGGTTGGGCCGCCCAAGGCCTGGGGGCCTCGAGGAAGGCCTGCCAGCCCCCGCCCTGAGGCTAAATTGAACAAGGCCTCAGCCTCGAGGACTAACTACCCAAGTCAGGGGTCATTGAGGTCAGCCGTCGAGGCCTCAGCCATCAAGGTCTAGCCGCTTTAAAGCATGGGCCTCTAATGCTAGGCTTCCTAAGCTCGTCGCTGAGGGCTAGCGTTTTGTGCCAGGACCTCTTTGGAGGATTACCATTTGACGTCGAGTGTTGAGTTTTTTAATGGCATATCATAAAGATAATTGAGAAAAATCCACGATCTTTATCTGCCTTACGCCAACCTGCCTGCTTCTAACAAATAAGGTAAAAGCGTACCAGACATCGAAATACTTCTTTGATAAGCTGAGTTCCAAGGACGAGGTTTTGTCTTTCCGTATGGAGACTGTAATCTACAAGCACCCTTTGATTCATCATCGAAGACTATAAAAGGGCCTTCCTAGCTCAACTTTCTAAGTTTGCCTTTGGTCAAAGTGTCCATCAAGCACAAGGTCACCCCCTCTTCAAGGCTCTAGGTCTGATTAATTTGTCTTCCACATGTTGCCTTGATAAATTGTGATTCGCCATTTGATGGCTACTCTGTTCTTCTTTTCTTCCAACTCATCCTATGGAAGGGAGAACTCGGTGGTATTGCCAATGCTAAGGATGTCTAGTCCGGACTCCCTTAGGATTAGTGCTTCTTCTCCAAAGGCTAGGGCATAAGGAGTTTCTTCAGTTGGTAAACTTAGTGTTGTACGATAGGCCCAGATTGTGATAGGTAGCTCGCTGGACCCATATTTGACTTTTTAGCCATAGTATCTTCTTTAGGTAGCTGGTTAAAGGTCTTAAGTTCGTGACTTCATCTTGGCCATTTGATCGGGGGTCTCTAGAGTGTAGTAGAAATTTTTATTCCAAATTTAAACAAAATTATCGAAATGATTCTACTTATGAATCAGGCCACGTTTGTCTCGAGACTATGGTGTGTGAGATTTTAAACCACTTATGATATTTTGTTGCACGAACTGGGTCAAGTGTCTTGCCTTAATCTGTGTTTAAGCCTTAGCTTCCGCCCATTTTGTAAAATAATTTGTAGCAACGAGAAAGAACTTTCTTTTCCCTGTAGCTAGAGGCAGCGATCCCATGATATCGATCCCACATACACTAAGTAAGTAACTCTTGGTGAACCGCCGGACTTGCTCTACGTTAGTAGCCCTATATCATAATTTTGTGGCATAACGACCTCTTGCTGAAGTGAGTATCACAAATGCCTCCGTGTATTTGCTCCATGATGTGTTCGACTTCCTCTGGTGGCATGCAAATTTGGTAAGGGGCCAAGGGTACTACGAGTAAATGTACACTGCTACTCGGGCTTTTGTTTTGATGGTGACTTTCATGTCTTACGGTAGGATCCCATTTTTCAAGTATCCGACTATCAGAGTTATCCATAAATCATCAATTTGGATCTTAGCGACAAGGGCTACTTCTTCATAATTTGAAGAATGTGCTAGACATTAAACCCAAGTGGTAGGGTATGGAGTATTGAGGCTAAATTCTTAAGCATATGGTCGACTCATTATGTCTTTAATCTAGGACTTAAGCAATCCCCAAATTTTATAAACTAGTTTATGTTTAATTTTGCAAGAGTCGGATATTGAGCTATTCTTTCTTTTTTCACCTTGTACTCTCCCCGAATATAGGACACCAACAACTGTGAATCACACCAAAGCTCTAAGCTCTTGATTGAGAGTGCTTTGGCTAGGTGAATGCCGAGCATGGAAACCTCTTACTCAGCCTCGTTATTTGAAATTAGAAACGAGAACATAACTGCCTGAGTGACTAGTGAGCCTTCTAGAGACTATAATACCATGCTCACTTTGCCTCATACTGATTTGGATGACCCATCATTTTCGAGTATCCAAAGAGGCTCGGGGGTGGGGGAAAAACTAGACATGTTTGATAACTCGACAATGAAATCGGTGAGCACTTGACCCTTGATGGCGACCTTAGCACATGACTTATTAACTCATCACTTAACTGACACTTCTGCCAGAGCCATAATTGGTGCCATGGAGTAATGGCCTTGATCGTATAGCTAGAGACATAACGACTTATTGTGTGGTAGCCTAAGAGGACGAGCTTTTTAACCACCACTCTTAGGTCAAAGTTGCTTGGCCTAAATTCTGTAGCGAGTCTCAATATATTCACAACATCTTGCTCACAAAGTACACTAGCTCTGCCTTCATATTTGTTTTTACCTAGGCACAAATTCACCAACTGAAGTAATGTAAAGGTAGAGTTATTCTCATTCGACGGACTAGGACAAGACTCGAGGAGAGGCAAGATATTCCTTGATGGCCTAGAAGGCCTTGTCACATTCTACATCTCATTCACGAGGCGAGGCACCTTTCAGGGCCTTGAAGAAGGGTCTAAGGTGATCTAAATACCTTGAGATGAACCCATTCAAGCCTTAGCTTTCTACCCGTGGCTTGTATTCAAGTTTCGGTTTGGGGCCAAATAATAATGGTTTGGCCTGCTTGGATGCCATTTTTGATTCCTTGCTTACTCACAAGAAAGCCAAGGAATTTCCCTGACTCGACCTCGAAGGCGCATTAGTCTGGGTTCAATCATCGGTGGTGCAACCTCATCAATTAAAACACCTCCCACATATGAACTAGATGGTCACTGCAGGACTTTGATTTTACAAGCATATCATCTATAAACACTCCAGCCGTTTTCCGAGAAAAGTCCTAACATCCGGACACATTATGCACTGGGGTGTTGCTTTGCATCTTAAGACCGGTACACATGTAGTAAGATATACTTGTTTAATCTTATGAAGGCCGTGGTTTTTCTAATCGTAGAAGGAACATAGGACTAATTAACTGAGAAACCAAAGGAAAACTAATCATGCCTTGTAGTTATATCCAATTATCCAACAATCTAAGGAGCTGTGGAATGTGTCTGACAAGTATTACTGTGTCGAGTAATCAACGCAAACCCACCACTTCATCTTTTCAAACAACAACATTAGCCATTCATTTGAGGTATTGACTCATGGATTAACCCCGTTTACTAGGAGCCTATAAACCCATCTTTCACTATTTCCTAGCATTGGGGTGAGCTCCTAAGCTTTTTTACCTTATCACCTCCGCCTCGTTTGAAGACATGCGGTGTCAGGTTATGCTAGGAAACGCCATCATATCTTTATGTGTGAAAAATAATTATAATGAATGCTCTTAACAAGAGTGATAAGAATGAGTCAACTTCTTCCTTAGATATGGAGGTTCTCGAGATAAACTATTCCAAATGGTCGAGTCCTAATAGAGATAAGATTTTAGAGGTCACATTCCAGACTCCATCTTTATCTGCTCAAGTGCCCAGCCTAGTCTCACATTGGCTGTTAGTCTTCGGGCAAAAGACTAACTACAAAGAAAAGCCCTGGCCTGCTATCTCCTTTCAATACTCTGATTCTACTCAACAGTGGCCCAAACCTCAATGTCGTGAAAGATCACAGTACCTCTAGCATAGATCCAGTTGCAACCAAGATGCTTCTAAGACAAGGTTTAATTCAATTCAATCAGGAAGGGATTTGAGGCTATGACTGACTCTGGTATTATTGATTTATTTACCTCCCCAAGTGGTGTGTTTATGAACTACTTGAAACCACCAAGATCTCCTCTGATCAGGGAGCTGTTAGTCACCTCAATTGGTTAAATGTGAGGCAGAGGAATATCTGAGGTCGCCATGACCTGACAAGACAACTGACAGGGTAAACATCTACTTCAAGGTTTAGACAATGACTACTCCGCTGGGAGTGTGATCAACCACCATATGAGATCAGAGGTACGTTATATGTTCAATTCAAGCAATCATACCAACTCCGGTCACAATTTACTTTGGCTAAAGGTCTAATCTGTGGTCCCCAATTTGTCAATACTGGGCTGGTGAACTGATCACGCAGGCTCAACATGGGCCATAAGAACTCGCGTGGAAGATCGAGGAGATCTAATACCGACTATGCTGATTAGTGTTCACTCAAGGTATCAGGAAGAGGAGTCCCCTTTTTAGCCATGAAATCAAAGAACTCTGGCAAAGAACGCCATAGTGTCTATGCCTTTATGGTAACTCAACTGATTTGCCACAAAGTTAATTTTCCAATAGTACTGGTGAGAGAAAAATAAGAAATTGTTGTGGAAGGCCTACTTTTCAACCTTTCCATTTTAGTATACAATTATGCTCTTAAATGTATGTCAATAGGCAAAATTTAACTCTCACATGAGTAACTTGTAATGTTTGAAAATTCAAACATTCAAATATGTGGTACAAATGTTGCATCCATTAGTGAAGGGTTGAGGTGGTAACAAATTTAAGTATCGTTTGAAATTGATGTAGTTTTTTGAAATAACCCTCAGAATATAGGAGGTCATTCCTTCTTCTTCACTTGAAAAACACATTTTCAGATACCATCAACATGTGAAAGTAAGGCAAAGGAAAGTTAGATTTGGCTCTTGAAAATCAACGGGGTTTATTTGTTAGTTCCTACGGTCCAAAATCAAACGACAATGGTCGAGGTATGTATGATTCTATGTTTTTGTTCCAATTTCATAAACATGTTTTTGATGAAATATGTATCGTACATTTGGTATTAGAGCAAGTAAATCCTCTGCCTTTATATGTTTTTTTTTTTTTTTTTTTTTATGAAGTTTACAGGTGTGTAATTCATCGTTTTTCCAAAATTCTGGATTTTTTAGTTTTCTTTTTTCCCTTGGTTTTAATGCCTTAAAACTACTTTATATTTGCTTTAATTTATATCTCCAATAAAAGTAGCATCAAACGATTGAAAAAATGGTGCTTTTGGCTTAGTTGTCAGTCCTTCACTGGAGGTTTTACAGGATTAGTCATGCGAAGAAGATGACCTCTTAAACAATAATAATAATGATAATAATAATAAGATTGGGCTTGTTTAAAGGGTTTTTTTTTTTTTTTAAAGCCTTGGCCTGTTTCTAAAGCTCGCTTAGGCCTGTTGTAGCCCCTTTAAAGCCTCGGGGCTTGCAGAAATGACCTTATTTTTGGCATTGTGCTTAAAGGTATGGGGCATCCTAACCTTAAGTCATTGGGCCTAGTTTTTGGGCTAAGCCACTTCAAAATTGGCTTGAATAAAGTTTCAAGACCAAGGATTCAATGGCCACTGGCTTTAGCACCAAGTCGCTTGTCTAATGTGTTGAAATGTTTATATATTTGAATCTTATACGCTTTCGTATTATTAATTGTATGAGCATTATTTATTATATTGCTCAAATAGTATGCATTAAAATATATTTAGTCAATTTTAATGCTTTACTTATGCAAGAATGTTATTTTATATCTTTCATATTTATACTTGAATTGTTTTATATATGAAATCATTTTCTGCATAATATTTATGATTGATTATGCAATTCATGTTTATTTGTAGCATAATATTATGATTCAATTATGCTCATTAATTACTATGTTATTGGATTCATTTTTGAAAATTTTATTTTCACAAATTATATTATATCCTTTATTTAGATGACTTGAAAACTTAGTTTCTTTCATAAAAATTTGATTTTATACATAAAACTTAAGCTAGACCTAAATTAGAAAAACACAATCAAGACTATAAATGTCCAAGTGATTGATATAATTTTTAGTTAGTTAGAGAGTTGGCATGGGGGTTCGTGTTTCAGGAAGGAGTCCGTAAGTCGAGGGTTGTTTGATAGAGGATGATCCTGTAAAGGAAGAGGAGAAAGCTGTCATGGGATTCGCATCTGCCCAAGCCAGGAGTCATTGCTACTATGGCAGGAGCAAAGAACCACGTTTATGCAAGGTTGGCGTTCTTTTCAAGGGGTCGCAAGTCGCTAGAAAGAGGCCAACCGCATTGTGGGATTTCGCGATCTTTCAACATTCAGTCCAATGACAACAGGTGCTAGTCTAGTGAAGGTGATGCAGAAGCTTCTATAATTGATTTTAGAAAGATTTGCCACAGGATCTTCTTGAGGATTTGTTTTATGATTCTGTTGTATTTCTTTTAGAAATATTTTATTCTATCTTTAGGAAGATTTCGTTTATTTATTTTAGAAAGTTTTCTTAGAGTTGCTTTTTGTAATTTAGAAAGTTTCTTTCCTAGTTAAAGTAGAGTTGTTTTTTGTAATTTGAAGTTTCTTTCCTAGTTAAAGTAGAAGTTGCTTTTGATTTTGAGCACAGGCCATATATACCCCTAATGTAGTCTGACAATCAGTTCAAGTTTAATAATATTTTCGTATTTCTTTAAGAGTTATCTCTTGTTCTCTTATCTCTTGGGTGGATTCCTTGGGGACGAGTTCAGGGCTTCTCATACCTAGGTGGGATTCCTTTGGTGATGAAAGCCTTTAGTCCCACGGTCAATCAACTCATCCATAGCTCAGGGCGCCTTCACTCCATCATCGATCTTGTGTGGATCGTTTCATTAAACCGGTAAGTAACCACTTTGTACAAACTCTACTCTCCCTCACCATCTCATATTTTCTTTTAAACTTTCATAACCAAATTTTCAACCTCAACCAAAACTTTCCAAATTTGTTCCATACTACTAAAACCTTCCTAAATACCCCTTTTCCCTTATATACCATAAATTCACCTTTCTTAACTTAGAAAATCTCCAAAATTTGTCCATAACCTATTTTGGCCCAAGAAAACTACCCCAAACCCATATTTTGACTTACCTAAACTTCTGGATCATCCATCACGGTCCCAACCTTGCATCAAAGTGGTATCAGAGCTCAAGGATTGATGGATGATCATAAGCTAAAGAGTATTCTTGGTTCCGGAGACAAGAGTCCTAATCATGGTTCAAGTAGTTCTCAATCCCCATTGCTGATCTTGAATCTGTGGTTCAACATCTACAAAAGCAGATGGCTATCAATGATTATCCTATGGCACAAAGACCTTCATGAAGGTGCGAAGGTGATGAAAGTTTTGATGAGGAACCGTGTCGCCTAGCCAAGTTCAGGATTACTTGAGGCGCAGCGCCTAAAGACAAGCATTCAAGAGAATATGATTGCGAGTATGTGAAGATCGACAATCGCGATGATGATTACTATGAGAAACGTGGATAATGATGAAAGTTCCATATTCAATCCAAAGTTTGATATTCGGAATTTGAAGGAAGAATGCATGCCGATGACTTCTTGATTGGCTTTAATACCGCGAACGTGTCTTTGAATATTAAGTGATCCCCCGAGAAGCAAAAGGTGAAGCTTGGTGGCTACTAAGACGCACAAGAATGCTTTTTTGTGGGAAAATTTAAAGAGGCAATGTCGAGAGATGACAAGAAGAAGATTGAAACTTGGGAAAGATGTAGAAGAAAGAATCCAAAAGGAAGTATCTTCTCCACTATCGCTAAGATATCTTCCCTCCAAATTGAATTTGAAGCAAAGAAAATCTCGACCGCGAGGAGTATCTCTACCGAAGCTCGGTAAATTTGATGATCAAAGGACTTGCAGCAGGTCGAGGAGTGCTCATAGCCCGCTACCTGCTGGTTTGAGGTTCAAATTTCTAAAACCGTTCAATTGCAAGCTTGCTAATACTCTTCAAAGATGTGATAAAGCTCGCCTTAAAGTCGGTGTGCTCTAAACAAGTGGCGGGGCTTTACTACAACCGGATTAAAGAAGGATTTATCAAGAATTTAATTTCAAGGCCCTAGTAGTGCTAAACCACCCTTAAACCTCAAGTAAAAGGTGAAGTGCACAAGCCACAACAGCAGCCCAATTTCTAAGTCAAGGTAGTGCTTTAAATGCCACTGGACGGCATATAGCTTCCGAACGTTCTAACTGACGAGTGGTCGCCCTTAATTAAAGAATATGGTCGATAAGAACATGTCAAGAGGCAATTGAATCTGACCATGAAGATATGATGAACTTACTATGTCTCGACCATGGGACTTCCTTAGTTGTTCAAAGGAGTCTTAAGATAGGGCAATTGCTAGTGAGGAGAATCTGTCATGGCTTAATGTCTTTCTACACAGAGTGCAATATCTATGACGTGGTTTGTTTGGTTATTACTGATAAATCTGGAGCTCGAGAATTGTGTTTCCCTGGAGATAGTGCAAAAGCTCGATTTGAAGATGGATCCACTCCTGAAACCCTATAAACTTAGCTGGCTTCAAGAGGGTAGTGATATCAAGGTAAATCATCGATGCCTTGTCTCTTTTACAATTAGAAAGCACTACCAAGATGAAGTATGGTGTGAAGTTGTTCCAATGGATGTTTGTCACTTGCTACTTGGGAGGCCATGGCAATATGATAGGAAGGTCATTTATGATGGCTTCAAGAACACTCACATGGTTCGCAAGGATGCTACAAAATTGTCTTAGCACCGCAACCGCATCAAGCCTCCAAATTTCTCCAAACCAGCAGAGCAAAATTCTTGTTGTCAAAACTGAGTTGGAGAAAGAAATGTAGATGTCCAGATGTATGGTCTGGTTATTATTGAAGAAACCAAAGTGAGAAGGAGATCCCAAAAGATAGAGCCAATTCGTGCACTTGTCGATGTAGTACCGAGGAGATTCCACATGGGTTTTCTCCATGAGATATTCAACATCAAATAGACTCGTACTGTGCCCCGTTTTTTGCCCAATAAACCGGCCTATAGGATGAGCGTCCGTCCTAAAGAAATAGCGAAGAGCTTAGCAAGACAAGTTGATTATTGCTCAACAAAGGGCTTATTCGGGAGAGTAAGAGCCCTTGTGCGGTTCCCGCCCGCTAGTACCAAAAGAAGATGGATCTGAGGATGTGTGTTGATAGTAGACAGTCAACAAGATTACTGGCTGAATATCGATTTCCATTCCAAGACTCATGATTTTGGTCGGATCAACCCTATGGTGCGCCCATCTTTCAAGATTATTTGAGGAGTTGATGCCATCAAATTCGTATTTGAGGAAGGAGATGAACGGAAGATTCGCCTTTAAAACTCGAAGTGACGGGACTCCCATGAGCGGATGGTGATGCCATTTGGACTATCCAATGCCCCTAGCACTTTATGAGGTTTATGAATCATATCCCAAGCCATGCATTGAAATTTTGTGGTGGCATAATTTTGATGATATTTTGATCTATAGCAAAAAATTCGATGAGCACTTGGAGCATTCGAGGCAATTGTTTTCATCCTAAGGAGCAACGATTATTTGTCAACTTGAAGAAGGTGACTATGCTGACTTAATCATATTTCGTTATGTGGTTACTAAAGATGAATTGAGATGGACCAAGCAAGATAGAGCATTACGAATTGGCCAACTCCCAGCTCGATCCATGATGAGAAGTTTTAATGGCTAGTCTTCTTTATAGAGATTTATTCATGGATTTAGCTCTATAATGGCCCGTGAATCAATGCTTAAAGGAGACAAATTCGTTTTGACTGTCATTAAGAAAGCTTTGAGTTGATTAAGAAGAAAGTAACCAAGCCCCATGTTTGGTTTTACCTGATTTCAACAAATCTTCAAGTAGAGGTGATGCATCTCAAGTTGATTGGTGCCGTCCTTAGTCAAGAAGGAAGACCCACGCTTCTTTAGTGAGTAAAGGAATGAAGCAAAAGGAAGTACTCCACCTAAGGACAAGGAGTTTTATGCTATCTATAGAGCTTTATTTCATCGAGTCAATACTTGCTTACAAGCCATTCAGGCTTTCCTCGTGATCATGAAGCACTAAAATTCATCAACCAATCAAAGACAAGCTGAAATCGAAGACATGCGACATGGTGGAATTCCTGTATGTCGCACAACTTCACAATCAAGCATAAAGCGGGTGTTCATAACGTTGTTGCGATGCCTCAGTAGGAGACATGCCCTAGTGACTTCCATGCAAGTCCAAGTAGTTGGACTGATGTGTTGAAAGAACTATAATGAGGGAGGATGCTGATTTGGTGAAATCGAAGGTATGATCCGACAAGCCTTTCAAGGATTTTTGTAAGGATGGACGGTTTTCTTTAAAGGAAAACACTTTATGCATCCCATCTTTGCTCGGGATTGAGTATTTTGGATGAGTCAGATGGTGGAAACATTAGAGGACATTTCAGAAGCAAAACCTTAGCTCTAGTGAAGGTAAACTTTTCGTCCTAAGCTAGAGAAAGACATTGCTAGTTTGTCAAGAAGTGTGTTGTGTGCATGATGGCTAAACTCATGGAAACAATGCGGGACTATATACAATTTACTGCCAATTCCAAATATGCCATGATGGCGTGTTTCGATTTTGTTTTGGGATTACCTAGAACATAAAGAAACAAAGATTCGATTCTGGTGGTCGTTGACAGGTTTTCAAAGATGGCTCACTTTGTACCATGCAACAAGTCTAATGATGCTTCGCATGTTGCCGACTTGTACTTCCAAAGAGACTGCGGCGTCACATGGTATTCCTAAGACTATGGTTTCGCATCGAGACCTCAAGTTTTAAGGTCACTTTGGAGAACTCAGGAGGAAACTGGGACTTACCTGCTTAGTACCTCTATCACCCTCAAACTGATGGTCAAAACCGGTTACTTTTACTTGTAGTTTTCTTGGGAAATTTGCTAAGGAGCTATGTGGGAAAGAACGTGAAACAATGGGATTTGATTCTACCCCAAATTGAGTTTGCCTACAATAGGTCCATGCATAGAACTGTTGGGAAAAGCCCATTTGAGGTAGTCTATGGACTACAACCGATTGGACCCATGGAATTAGCACCCCATCCGACTATTCAACAATTTAGTGGAGATGCTGAAGTTAGAGCCAAAGAGATCAAGAAGTTGCATGAAGAAGTTCGCTTGAAGATTGAGAAGAAGATGTTGCAAGTTTGGGTACACCTTCGCAAGGATAGGTTTCCACCGGGAAAGTTTGGAAAGCTCACTATGTAGATGGTCTCTTTCAAGATTATTATAGAGAAAAATTGAGAGAATGCTTCATAAGTTGCAAGCCAAGCGATGAATATGAAATTTCTCCAATGTTCAATGTTAAGGACTCGAGTTTATCATGGTGAAGACTTGAGGGCAAGTCTTTTTCTCCAAATTTCCATGGGGATTGATGCAAGAGCTCTATAAACACACCTAAATATTGAATTCAACCCTAATTATTGAAGAATTTGATTGGGGAGGTCAAGGGGCATTGAATACATGTGAAAACTCCTTTAGGACCCTATCAGCCTTTGAAGGCAAAAACGTGGTTAGACTTGACACAAACCCCGATGTGGAGCCACCATATTATTTTAGAAAGATTGCCACATATCTTCTTTGAGGATCACTTTATGATTCTAGTGTATTTCTTTTAGAAATATTTGCTCCAAATTTTATTCTATCCCTTTTAGAAGATTTGCTTTATTTATTTTTAGAAAAGTTTTCTTTAGAGTTGGCTTTTTGTAATTTAGAAAGTTTCTCTTCCTAGTTAAAGTTAAAGTTGTTCTTTGTAATTTAGAAAGTTTCTTTTCCTAGTTAAAGTAGAAGTTGCTTTTTTGATTTAGTGGTGCTATGGGGCCATATATACCCCTAATGTAGTCTTTTGACAATCAAAACAAGTTTACCAATATTTTCATATATTTCTCTTTAAGAGTTCTCTTGTTCCTTATCTCTGTGATTCCTGGGGACGAGTTCTGGCTTCTCACCTTGGTGGATTCCTTGGTGGCGGTCTTTTGTCCTAGCTTATCAATCAACTCGCCCATATTGATCGTGGCTTTCACTCCATCATTTCCATCTGTGTGATCGCTTCATTAAACCGGTAAGTAACCACTCTTGTGCAAACTCTACTCTCCTCACCATCTCATCTTTTCTTTAAACTTTCCATAACCAAATTTTCAACCTCAACCCAAAACTTTCCAAATCTTGTTCCATACTACTAAAACCTTCCTAAATACCCCTTTTCCCCTTATATACCATAAATTCACCTTTCTTAACTTAGAAAATCTCCAAATTGCCCATAACCTATTTTGGCCCAAGAAACTACCTAAACCCATATTTTGACTTACCTAAACTTCTAGATCATCCATCGCGCCTCCCAACCTTGCATCGTGGCTCAGAGCCGAAGTGGGAATATCGCCCACCTGGTGCTGGGAAGCCAACCCCCGATCGTCTTTTTAGTAGTTTGAAGAAGCGTCAGACTTTTGTTGGTTCCCATAGACGGTGCCAATAGAAAGATTTCACATCCTTTGAAAAGAATGTTTATTATCTCTAAAACAAAAAACCTGATCCCCCTTTCGGGTACATCCCCATACATTATATACCCATCATGGGGGGTTACATGGTGGATGGTTATGAGATGGTCAGTTATGAGTTGCCCTCAATGTCCTTATGTTACCCATTAATTTATACATTAACTACGTCATAATGCTCGCCGAGGCAGACAACAACGAATGCTCAGTTTGCTTTATCTCCCATGCTCGAGGCTACCTGTTTGCTTGAGCATCCAATCCCATCCACCTCGATGCTCGAGGTGGTTGAGCTGGGGTCATGCTCGATCTTCCTACCTGTTGAGCTCGGGTCACTCATATGACTGTCATGTAATCGGGTTCGAGTCACCTACATGAATGTTCGGCTCACTCACACGAATTCTAAGTGCGTTGTAGTTTATCCCATTCCAGCCACATCATTAATTAATTGAAATTATATATTAAGTTAAGATCACATAAAGAATCAGACATAAAATTATAATTAATTATACTTAATGTAATAAAATTTACCTCATAAGAAATTTTGTTATATTTATATAATTAATTATGATGAAATACCATATTATTTTCAATTCACCCATGTACCATGACCGAACACTTGGTAGTTTTAAGGATAGAAATGAAAACTATATAGTGGTCTCAAACCTTTGTAACATTAAGTTGTAACTTGTGTGGACTATACATGTCCAGGAAAATCCTGATAAAAGGGAGATAAGAGCCTCAAGACTAGTGGGTATTTTAGTAGGACCATTGTGACCCCTCCACTTACCTAAGGACTTTCCTGGTGTATATCAATACAAGCACTTATCGGTATCCTGTGGTTACTATTCATCCATCAATGTTAAATAATTTAAAATTTTTGCCATAAAGTCAAAGTGAACTAATGATTAGTACCCAAAAAGTGCTATTTTGAACCCTATTTATTATAGGTTTTGAGTGCTTTTTGTATACTAATCATTCTAATTAACCCGATTTACACATTATGGTCCCTACTATTCTACCGATCGTGACTCTGGCAAATTTGCGTCATGGTATGAAATAATCATGCCAGACATTGTTGAGTCGATCCAAGCACGGCACTGAATAAACTCAACATCATAGATCAGAGACTAAGAGGAAAAAGAAGATAAGAAAAATAGAAGAAAAGTGAAGCAGAGCAAATGCGTGACGCTAAGTAAGCAAGTCGAAACAAGAGGCCGCGATGCGTGAAGTGAATTTCGCCATGCACGCTTTTCGCTATCATACAAAGTTACCCGTGCACAGCTTAAAATCAAAAATTCTCGCTGCACAAAATTTTCACTGTTAGCGAAATTTCGCTAAACAATAAAATTCATCGCTCCAGCTTAATCTTGGTTTTCGCTATTTCTTACATTTTTCGCTATATAGCGAAATTCCTGCCCCTGTGTTTTTGATGTTTTTTATTCAAAACGACCTCGTTTTGATTAATTACCATATTGTCCCCATTGTAATCTTATATTTTTGGTATTTTGTCATTTCAATATTTGGGTTGGCTATATAATCACCTTATGTTTGTAACCCTAACTTTAATCTTTCAGTACATACGCAGCTTTTCTCTTTAGGTTTACAGTTTTCTCTCTTCTCTCTCCTCTTTCTCTCATTGGTGCTAAACACCTCCAAGGATGACAACTTGAGGATGAGCGTTAAAACTCCTTTTCTCCTTGAAGTGGAGGGTTTGGGGGTAGGATCGAATGCCGGCCGGTGGTTCCCCGTTTTTCACACAAACAGTTTTGTCATTTTGGTTCCCAAATTTTCATTTCTGAATAAAGCTTTAATGTACTTTCTTTGGCCAATACTTGCAAGCTTTTAGGGTTTAGTGTATTCTAGATTTAGATAATAATTAACATCCATTAGTTGCCATTTATGAGCCACGAGGTAGGTTAAGTGGTTAGATTTCGTTCCAGTTCATCCACTTTGGATCAATACTTGGTAATCTTTAGGTTCAAAGTGATTCCATTTTTAGATCCATTGAGACTCATTAGTTACCCTTACGAATCATTGTAGGATGAGTCAAGATAGATTTTCATCAGAGGGAACCATAAATGTTAAATAAATGCTTTATCAAAAAAGGAAAATTATTGTGGTTTAGGTTTTAATGCCAAATGAAGATCCGTTCGAGATGACTATATGTCATCCTCCCCAACGCGAGGAAATTAACCCTGGACCTTCAAGTAGCCTAGGATATTAAAAACCTGGCCTAATGCTTCAAGGAGTTCTATTTTACATTTTATTTATTTATTTTCAGTTTCCTGTAAACCACCACCTAATCGCTTACCCAAACCTTAAAATCTAAATTTAATTCACCACTTCCTTCACTGCTAGTCATTTGTACGAAGAAACTCCTTATCCCTGTTCGAATCTCTAGACCACTATACCAAGTAAAGAGTTTGACTACTACAGAGGAGGAACTTAGGAATATAAATTTTGTTGATTCCGCATCACTCCCACTGCGGCACGAATCAACAAATGGCGCCATTGCTGTGGATGGTGCCTAAGTGCATTTGGACGAAATAAATCACTTCAGATCTCTACAAGTTCCGTGAAATTTTCCTTTTATTTTTTCACTGTCAGTTTTGTTTTTTTTGTACATTTCACTACATAAAAAAAAAGTGCTGCAGGATCAAGTTGCAGCCATATTTATACTCACAGGATTACATTTTGGCTCAATTGTGACCAAATGGAAGAGGAGAACAATACAATGAGTCATGGGAGAGAAACCCTAGAGCATACATATGTCCATGAGGGACTAGGAGAAACCAATGGCTGGTACACCTCCTACAAGCAGCTACCCCAACTTATAACTCCTCCACATCCACAAGATAATTTCGTCTCACCTCAACCACCACAACCAATCTCCCCAGTTGAGCAAGCAATTCTAGACCTTACCAAACTGGTGGGTGACGTTGTGGAAGAACAAAAGAAATTCAATGCTCAATTGAGTGAAAATCCATACCGAGGAGAATTCTCGGACCAACGGTTAGATGGGCTGAACAATGATTTTGAGCATGAATGTGGACAACCTCAAGATTCCATTGAAGACCTAATTGACCGGCAAAGAATGTCCACCGTAGGAGGAGGCCAAAGTGGCACCATGCAGTAGAGGAGCCGTGACTACAAAGAGCTACAAGAAAGCCCGTGGAAAATTTTGAATCCTAAGTTGGTGTCATGATCCGCCATGGAGAAGAAGGAAGCAACCTTCCCATTGACTGAGAAGAGCAGTGGACATGAAACAGGGGAAGAGCCCCAAGAACCTATCCTTCAACCAATCCCCATGAAGTTGAATCCTAGTGCCACTGCCCAACCCCAAAATAGCTCACCAAGCAGCATACCTTCCATCCAGCAAAATCCAAGCTCGCAACACCGCTCTCCCAAAACTCACATGCCGCCCATCATCGGGTCGTGCAATACTTCAAGAAGTTAGTGGCCTTTGTACAGACTTTTTCCATTACCTCAAAGAAGATGGCAGCTGCACATACCGCATGGCATAGTGGATGGTTCGGGTGCCGGTTCGAGTTGAGCGCCTCCTAACCTTACTTCTAAGCTCCTCCCCCACTTTTTGTTTTAATTTGTCTTGTTTTGTTTTATTTTATCGTATTTTATTTTGATTTCGTTAATTTTTCTTCTTAGGTTTTATCTAATTTTTAGTTAATTTATGTTTTTAAATTAATTTCCACTTTTCTGCAATTTTTCTTAATTTTTCTTGCATTAATTTTTTGCAGTTGTTGTGCAATTTTAGTTCGGATTGAAAATCAAGAAGAATAGAATGCAAGTTTTCAAGAACTATAGCGAAAAATTTCGCACTTAGCAGCCTTGCTAAAATTTCGCTTATAGATGAAATTTTCGCTTAAGCAAGAGAAAGCTTTAGAGACAAATAAATTAGAGAATTTAGTTAGAATGCATTTCGTTAGCTGAAGGAATAAAATTAGCTGTAAACTAATAGTGATGGTTTCAAGCATGTGACAAATCATGCACGTTGTTTCATTTATTTTATTTTTATTTTATTTTAAGTATTTTATATATTTAAAAACGTTTGTTTTTCTTTATATATTATTATTTCTATTTCTAAAAAAAAAAATTGTTCTAAAAAAAAAAAAAGGTGTCTCAAAAAAATCGTTTTTTATTTTATAAAAAAAAAATTTTATTTATTATTATTATTGTTTTTTATTTTATTTTATTACTTATTTTATTTGATTTTTCAAAATAAAAAAAAATTAAAACAAATCAAAAAATTTGCAATTTATGCTTATTGACATAGCTTAAAAATTTCGCAGACATAGAGAAATTTATCAGCATAAATGAAAATTTTCGCCATGTCCCACTTTTGCCTCCAAACTTGCTCTACCATAACTTATCCGAACTCCGTTTTTAGGCGTTCTTATACCGCTGGAAAGCTTAGAGAGTGTAGAATCCAACATGGCCAGAAAGAACATTTTTGAAATTAATATGAAAGTGTAATTTTAAAAATGATCCAACTCGATCACTCTTTTTCCTCTTTCTTCCCTAACTTGTTTATTTGAAGCCCAAACAGAGGAATAAGGTGCGATGGAAAGCTTCAGAAGTTCCTATCCAGCAATGATCACACCTCATCAGGAGGTAACACTTCCTTTTCTAATTTTCCAATCCGAAAGCCTGGAATTTCTGACAATCGAGATGTTCGTCGGGGCAGCAGAAGTGGCGGAAGTGCTTTTGTATTCATGTTTCGTTATTACTTTGTAAAGCCCATTTGTGATGTTCAGTGGCCTGTCAGTCCTCATAAAGTCAAGTATGTACATACAACTTACTTTTTCAAAATTTGGACCTGCTTTTGCAACCAAAATTTTTTTGTGTCGCCTTAGCTCTAAGGTTTAAAAATTAAATGTCCAATTTTATTGATGTTAGATTGAGTTCCAGATCCTTGGTTGAGTGATTGATTAGTTTGAATTCTTATTGATTCTCGACTTTTCTTCCACCTTTAGCTGAACTACACATCTGAGCACATTGCTTCAATGATAAATTAAAACCGCACAACCCTCCTTTACTTTGCATAACTAATTCTAGTTTCATTGACCACCTTTAATAGGTTAAGGACCCCTGTGGAAAAAGAAAAAGAAGAAAAACGAGAAAAAGAAAAAAAAAGAAAAAGAAGAAAAACGAGAAAAAGAAAAGAAAAAGAATAAAAATTGCAATGCTTTGCCTTGAAACCCGAGCACGGTCCTAGAGGTATATGGCGAAAGTCTTTAAATCCTGCCTTAAACCTTTCACTGTCGGGGAGTCACCGATTTAGTAACGCTTACACCTGGTGGATGGGTGGAGCTTGTAGTGTTGAAGGTGCCGGAGTCTCGAAATCATTCAAAGTCCGGTGAAACCCGAAGAGTTAGTGGTCGAAGATCTCATGACTTCGGTGCCCTGCTTAATTGCTGGAAGTCATCGGTAGATCCTCGCTACATGGACTTGTTATGAGGTCAATTCTCAAAGAATGCACCCTACAACACAAAAAGAATCGTGGAATAAGAGGTGGGTCCTGATCTATTTAGGTTGGTTAGCATGCTAGGGTCGCGGGTAGTAGCTGTGCTGTGGGAGAGGCAAATAATACTTATCGTTGAGAGCTGATCAAACAAACACTTAGATTTTGGTGGAAGTTTCCGGTTGATTCACCAAGAAGGAGGCTCTTTGATACTCAATTTTGTATGGAATTCATTCTCTCATGATAGTTATTGGACACGGCATTGATTATTCTTACTTAGGGTTAAGCATTACTCATTCACAACCTTTGTAATATCATTTTGGTGAACATTATTTGTTATCTTTTCAGATGCTCTTTTCTTCTTTTCATTGTTATGACTAGCAATGTGTAGGTTGGGGTGTATGAAAAATTCAAAAGTGCTATTTTGAACCCTATTTATTATAGGTTTTGAGTGCTTTTTGTATACTGGCTAATCATTCTAATTAACCCGATTTACACATTATGGTCCCCACTATTCTATCTGGACGATTTTGTGGCAAATTTTGCAGTTTATGCGAGCTAATCATGCCAACATTGTTGAGTCGATCCAAGCACCGAAGAATTCGAGTCAAACTCAACATCATAGATCAGAGACTAAGAGGAAAGAAGAGAAGAAAATAGAAGAAAAGTGAAGCAGATGCAGCGCTCGAAATAAAGATAGTCAGATGCGTGAAGGACTACAGAAAATGCTTTTCTATCATAGCTTAAAGTTACTGCGGCATACGAAAATAGCCTCGTTATAATAAAATTTCGCTTAAGCTAGCGAATTTCGCTAGCTAGCTAAAATTTTACTATTCCTAGGAAATTTTGGTTTTCTATTTCTTACATTTTTCGCTATATAACAAAATCACTATGCATGTTTCTAAATTCCTCGCCCTCGTGTTTTGATGTTTTGATTCAAAACGACCACGTTTTTGATTAATTAACCATTGTCCCCACTCGTAATCTTATATTTTTGGTATTTCTTGTCATTTCACACACTAGTTGGCTATATAAGCCACCCTATGTTTGTAACTCTCCTTTCTCTCACTTTCAGGCCAAACACCCTCCAAGGATGACAACTTGGAGGATGAGCGGTTAAACCCTTTCCTCCTTGGAAGCGTTGCCGGGTAGGATCCACTTCGTGGCTCCCTCGTTTTTCGCTAATAACAGGTTTTGTCATTTTGGTTCCCAAATTTTCATTTCTAGGTTTAAAGCTTTTTAATGTACTTTCTTTGGCCAATATTTGGCAAGCTTCTTGTTTAGTGTATTCTAGATTTAGATACACTAATATCCATTAGTTGTCTATTTATGAGCCACTTGAGAGACAGTTAGATTTTCAATGCAAGTGCATCCACTTTGATCAATACTTGGTAATCTTTAGGTTCAAAGTGGGATTCTTATTTTCGCATCCATCGAGACTCATTAGTTAATTCCCTTACGAATCATCAGGATGAGTCAAGATAGATTTTCACCGTAGGGAACCATAAATGTTAAATAAATGCTTTCTATCAAAAAAGGAAAATTATTAGGGTTTAGCTCAATGCCAACCGGTTCGGGAGATGACTTATATGTCATCCTCCCCAACGCTTAGAAATTAACCCGAGGACCTCTCGCTTAGCTCAGATATTAAACTCGCCTAATGTTTTCAAGGAGTTCTATTTTACATTTTATTTTATTTATTTTCTGTTTGCCAACCACCACTCCACTGTTTTTACCCAAACCTTAAAAATCCAAATTTAATTCACCAATTTTTTCCTTCACTGTTAGTCATTTGTACGAAGAAAACCCATCCTTGTGTTCGACCCTAGACCACTATACTGCAGTAGCTTGACTACGGCAGTAGGAGGAACTTAGGAATATAAATTTTGTTGATTCCGCATCACCCTACCGTGGCACGAATCAACTAATTAATAAAGATTTTGCCCACAAGTAATCTTTATTAAAATCAAACATAGTATAGTGTGTGTCTTACATTCGTAACACATGCAATCAGTGATATAAGCCTCAAATCTAACATAAGCTTTTGGACCTTTTTACAGTATCTCAACCTGCTAGTTACACTGAGATATGCTTTGAAATTCCAAAACTTAGGGGTGACACCTATAAAGTATGAAAAGAAAGGATTCTCCTTTATCTAGGGTAGATGGACATTTATTATGCCATAATGAAATTAGAACCACCATGGGTGATTACAAGAAAGCACACCACGTGAAGAAGTATAAGGAGATGTGAGAGATCCAATCAAATTTCAATGTGATGTTCATCAAAACAAAATCACTATTGGTATTATGGTTCATCAGAAGCAACATGAGAAGGTCCAAGATTTTCTAAAGGCCATTGACGAACAATTTTTCACTTTAGACAAGGCAAGTACCTTGATATTGAAGTTCTCTTCCATTCATATCATAAGCACTAGGGTGTGCATGAGCACATCATGCAAATGCTCCGACATTGCGACTCAATTTAAGAAACTTGGGATAGATATGTTGGAGTCCTTCCTAGTGAACTTTATTCTGAACACTCTTTATCATCAACACAGGCCTTTTTAAGATCTCTTATAACACACATAAAGACTAATGGTCAATTAATGAATTAATGACCATGTGTATTCAAAAAGAAGAGAGGCTCATCATGGAATTGGGTGAAAAAGTGCAATGTTGGCTACAACTCGTGGGAAGAACAAAAAGACTGACACATCTCAGGCTTCCGCTTCTAAATCAAATAAGAAGAGGAAATGTAGAATACCTCCTCAAGTTATAACAAGAAGGAAAATAAGTGTTTCTTTTGTATTAAGAAAGGACACGTGAAGAAAGATTATCCTAAATTCAAGAATTATTTTGAGAAGAAAGGTGATTTACCCTCCTTTGTTTGTTATGAATAAAATATGGTTAATGTTAATATTAACACATGGTGGATTGATTCTGGTTCTACAATCCATATTGAAAACTCCTTGTGGGGTATACAAAACCTAAAGAAGCTAGTGGGAATTGAGCTAAGCATCTTATTAGGAAATAAGATAAGCTCACATGTGGAGGCTGTTGGGACATGCTCTTTAACTCTAAGCAGTGGTTTTGTTTTAGTTTTGAAAGGATTTTTTATGTACCAAGTTTCTCATGAAACTTGATTCATGTTTCTAGACTTGTTCCATTAGGCTTTTCTTTTACTTTTGTTTTGCCTTTTTCTATATAGACTAAAACCCCTCAAATTAACATAATTACAAGAGCCTTACACTTCTCTTGCACCCATGTTACTTTGGATAATTTTGCTTGATAAAATAATTTTCTCTAATGTTCATGATTTAAAAATATGGTTCACTATGACACCGCAAGTGCAATGTGTCATACAAGTAGTAAAATCTGAATATAGTCCGCATCATTCCCACGTAGATTGATAGCGAATTACATCAACTACCCCAACTACTAAAATTCCATACTATTTGGCACTCAAACTCATAAAGGAAAGTTTTATCTAAACAACTAAAATTAAAAATCCTATACTACTGAATATATTCAAACTAAACTAAAAACAAAAGTAAATGAATAAAAATAAATTGTATATAAAAGAATGGATTGAATCAACATCAGGAGAAACGAAAACTATCAAGAAATGCACGAAAATACCAATTCCAAGTAGTGCTTAAGTACATTGCTCGTTTCTATATATGGGATCCTGGTTATTGTCCAAGATTCCTACTATTGGAATTGGATTTCTCCATATTCACCGATTAGGATATCCTTGCTTCTCGAAGACATGATCAAACCACTACCCGTGATTCCAAATTCTCTCAGTGTCCGGGCATTTTTCTTTCAATACTTCACACCCATTTCGCCGATAGTTAACTTTTGCTTTTCCTTCTCGTGATTTTCGCAGTTTCTACCATTTCTTAATTGGTAGCTCAACCTTCAAATCTATGGGTTTATCCTGTTCCCTTGATTAGATCTAAGCTAACACGGGGATTGGAACTTACCTTTAGATTAAGGTGAACTCTCTGATTATTTATATTGTTAAATACACCCCTCCAACTTCAATTATGAGCGAATGGGGGATTTATCAAAATGAACTTTCAAATAGCTCGTTAGTCAATAATGGTAGTCGAACATACCTAGAAAAGAATGCTCTCACTGTGACCACTCGTGTCACGCAGAGGGCATTCCCCGTTATCGGTAAGATACATCTCAACTCGGGTATTAGGTACTAATACTATCGGGAACTTATCCATTCAAACAACACCAATTAAGTAAAAACCGAACCCAAATTAATTCTCCATAATTGTGTAGGAAAGACTGTAACTAAATGTAAAATAAATCCAGCAGAGTTGCGCTCTGATTACTACATTGCGAATTAAGAAATGGAGCACCGATCACACACAACCACTGTAATTGCAATAAAACTGAGAAGAAATGAATTCCAGAAATTTGTCTAGATTTCATAAATTTTCAGGCAGTAATACTTAAGAAAAATAATAGAACTAAAAACTAAATTTCTACTCGCCTCTCGCATAGCCTTCGCAAATTCAAAACTAGAAAATAAAATAAAATGAAAATAAAAATAAAAATCGCCTTAAAATATACATTGAGTTCGCTCTTCTCCCGCTTCGGTAGCGAAGACGGAAAACTCGTTTACTCTTCTAAGCTATCTATTTATACTGTAAAAAGAATTTGGGCCGAATCCCTAAAATGCTCTAGGTGGAACTCCAAAGAAAAAGCCCAGCTCACTATCCTATGTGGCGACCTCAAGGTGATGTCGCGACATGGACTTCTCTTGATTTGCCATGACTGGGCCGCGACTTCTTTCTTGCAGAACCATTATTCCCGCAACCGCTTGGACCGCTGGTCGCGGCCTCATTTGCTCGTTCTTCGTTGATGTTTTACCTCGCTACATGTCGCGACATCATTATCTTTATATTATTCCAAATTTTCCGAGTCATGAAGACGCTTTAGGTTGCAACCACTTTTCTCGCTTGTATGATGACTTCATGTTGTGACTTTGATTTTGGTCGCAATCTTGTTGGGCGGTCTTCGCTTCATATGTTTCAGCACTGTATACCGCGACCAAGTGGGTGATGTCGTGACCTCTTTTTGCTCCCATTTCTTTTCTTCCCTGCTGCAACCCCGCCTATCGCTGCAACAAATTTTCCTCCTTCCCACCTATTTTCTGTGTCACACCGAGGTGGGCGTCGCAACCTTAATTTCTTCCTCGTCGCCTTTTTCTTCTCGTCGCGACCTTATTGAGTGGTTACATCATTTCTTATCCTTGATCCGTAAATGGCTCGCAAGTTTAGTTCTCGCAAGTGCTTTTCTATTTGGCTGTGCTGCGAATTTCCTTTCAATCCTATTTTTTTGTTGCACTTTGAATCTTCCGTTTATGCCTTTATCATAAAGGGTGTCGCACTACGAAAAACTTAATTCGTATTTGAAAACTAGTCAGTAACCCTTTCTTTAACACCTTTCTTGCGGGTTTCACAGACGGATCCTTGTCACCTCGTAGTGAAGTCACACATCATTCATATCCTCATGTCACATCAAAGTGATGTCACATGAATTTCTTCCTTTGATTATTTCTTTAGCTTCGACCACGTTCTCGTCGCGAACCCTCCTTATTCAAGTCACGACTTACCTTATTCAAGTTTTCTATTTCTTCAAAGTCGGATTTGTTGATGTCGTGATTCTGGAATGGCCGGTGACTGAGCTTCCCACATGACTTAAATTTTCAGTTGTGACCTCACTTCACACGGCCGGTTTCTTTCGATTTTTGCTAAGATTCGAGTTTCACACAGATTTTCCTCGCAAATGAAATTTGAGTTAATTATCCCCTTTCGCAAAACAAATCAACATTTATCTCATAATATACTTTGAAAAATGGATTAAAAACTTAATGAGTTTTTAGACTCATCAAACTCCCCCAACCTAAAATTTTGCTTGTCCCCAAGCAAAGAGAAGAAATAATTGTTTGTCCTCAAAAAATAAGCCAGAAAATTTGTGCGACATTTTTCTGATTCATACTACGCTCTTTCTCATTCCACCTTCGATTTAATTAAGAGATACCAAAGATCACTTTAAATTTCAGCTTTAGATTCAAGAATAAGACATGGCTACTTATCACAAATTTCTTGATAAACTAATGTATTTAAACAGCTTTATTCAACAAGTCTTGTTCTGTGTGTGTGCGTCTTCAACTTTTCATCTTCATGTTGAATTCTGGCTTTAATATTCGGGAGTTTTCGGATCGATTGTCAAGTCCCATAGGCTTGTTTTTCATATCGACCTACCGAATGTAGGTAAATTCAACCTTCAAAATCAATGAGGTCTTTCGTGCTTGTAATGTTGGGCTTAGGTAATTGGTTAGATAATGGAAAAAATTAGTTGTAATCACCCACAGACCTTTCTCTATACTTGTTGCCTTCAACTTCATCCTTTTCTTCTTGTTCTCACGATTCTCTTGAATTTTGGCCTGATTCATCTTCATGTTGAATTCTTTTTAGGGAATTTCCAACTTCCATATGCTCTTTTATTCCATTCCTTTGTTTCGAACTCTCGCTTGTTTTCTAGGATCAAAATAGTGCAATGTTTTGTCTTCTTAGCTTTCTATTACTCTTAGAGAACTTGGGCTAGCAACTCTATACTTTCGCTTGGTATTAGGTACTAGGTGTTAAAACACCCACGAGCTTAATTGTTCAAGGGAACAGGCCACAAGACAAAACTTATTCCTTATTTCACTAGCTTCTGCTTTCTTTACTTCTTTCACCTACTTCATTGTAAATAATTTAAAATATTCTTTCCCCAAACTTGTTTCTTCCTTTATAGTAAACTTTTCGAACTGAAACTGGATAATTTGGGCCTTTGTCGGCAGGATGTATTGCAAGGAAGGGAATTTAGTTTTCAATTGTCGTTATTGAAGAAATAAGGCTTATTTGGGCTCAAATCAAGGAACTAGAGAATATGCTTAAGCATATATCGAGGTAGGCTTAGAAAAAGCTCAACCGCCAAGGACTCCACCTCATCATTTCTTTTTGTTGGTCAAGCCACCTAAGATTTCGCCAATCAATAATCTAAGTTCTTAACTATGGACTCTTAGTCTTGAATTTCTTAAGATGTTCCTAATTCCCTCTCAAAGTGTCATAAGTTTTGCTGACCTAAGTGTATTATTTCTTTCAAGACTTGTATTTATTTACTATCTACTACATTATTTCAACCAAGTATTTTGTTCATAAGCACAACCAATTTCTCAAATTTTGCAATCTATACCTAAATTAAACAATGTAGCACATCTCTAATTTCCAATGATCATTCACGCCCCGATTCTTCCTTAAATTGTCGTTTCGAAAGAACACTATTTATTTGATTCGCATTTAAAATGCATTTATTTATTTATCACGCTAAACAGAAAACGACACAAAAACAAAATTTCATATATCATGTTCATCAATTCAGAGACGTCTAATTATCCATAATCAAATTCTCATTCAACAAGTGAAAAGCAATCCAACAAGCAAACAAAAAGTAACTATAAAATGAAAATTCAATAAAACAAGGGACAAGATGAACCAAAATGGATTTACTGAAATGTATATATTGACAAAGATATAAATTAATAAACAACTCAGCTTCCTTTCTTCTTTGTAGGCCTTTTTAGGTATTATTATGTTGGGAGGATCTACATCAAACTCCACCTCACTGGGTTAAACTTAGGGAATTTTATTTCAGCTATTTTCTAAGTGTGGGAAATTCCTCATTTTTTGTAGATATTTCATTGTTTAGTTGCACCGCATGAATGAGCGGTCTTGCCTCTCCCCACCCGATTAATCGTCTTCCACCTCGTAGACACATTCTCTAGCAGCCTTGATAAGCCCGATTGATCAAGTCCATATCAACCATGTTTTCCTTTATACTCATCATTACTTCCAAACATGATCTTCTTTCTTTCATTAGCCTTTCAAACCTCTCAACAGCTCCTTATATATATGGTTGAACCTATCAATCTTCCTTAGCATGTTATTTTCCATTTCTATCTCCTTCTCCTTCATGATGTTCAAAGATTTCAGCATCCCTTTGAATTGATTATTGTAAGTGCTTGCATGCTTGTCTTTATTCTTCCCATTATCTTTTTCTTCTTGTTTCTTCACCTCAGGTTCTTCTCTCTAATTCTCCGCTTTCCCATTTGCTTTCTTCTCGACCGTAGCCTCCATGAATTCTTTCTCGATCCGTTGTTGCCTTTCCCATTTAAGTTCTCTCTCCTCCATTTCTTTTCATCGCTTTTCGCATTTCCATGATTTAAGTATTCTTCTTTCTACTCCCGATGCTTCGGGCTGAAGGGCACTGTTTCAGATCTGAACAAAGGATAAGGTCGGGCTTGTCCCGAGAGGTTCTTCTTCCGCTTCCCAAGGACGCCGTCCGCACCTCCTCCATTTCTCTATCAGCCGTGATCTATCTCCTGCCCTGTTTCTGCATCTAGCACTGTCACTTCTTTTTGCTTCCTTCCTTTTGGTCCCCTTGTCACTCCCGTAAGGGTTAGAGGGGAGACCCGAGGACATCTTTCTTCTTCCTCCCAATTTCCTTTCACCCCTGCCCAGAAACAAAGTCTAGTAATAGTGGTAGGGTGAGGAATCAGTCCTCTTTTATTACTATGATGGTATCCTCTGATTGATTCTTCGATCAGCATTCCCATGTTTATTTTGTACCATTTCAAAAAGGCATACAACAGATACTGCTCTCTCGATCGTGCAGGTGTTCTAGTAGGTACTTATTATTAACATATAAAGTAAAACCAAACCTTTGGCTCTTTCGTGAGAGCTCCTTTTATGGCATGGTGGGGGTTCTTCTTCGTCACTCCCATTCCCTTTTCCCTCCATACCAAACGATTCACTATTTTTTCATAATTTGGGTTTTCCAACAACTTCTTGTATTTCGAACCATGCTTGAAATCTCTTAATTTAAACACTTCATTTATTCTTCTATCATCGAAGGGCACCCAAACTCCTCTCACATAAACAAAATTATCCTTCATTCCCACCATATTTGCATAGAATTCCCTTGCAAGAGTTGAAAACCTGGTGCTTTGTGCTCGCAAAAGAACTCCTAACCTCTTTTTTCTATTACTTCAGAAAATGGGGAAATTAATTTGCTAAAACCTCTTCGCACAAATTCCTTTATCGAACATCACCTGTTCCACAATTCTTAGCTTCTTCCAATGAAGTCTTTTTCTTCTTCTGCATTCTCTCTCGGGTGGCTCATCCTTCTCCTGCTGGTCTCCTTTCAACATTTACTTCTTCTGCTGATTTTCTGATCGAACTCTTCTACGCTTCGACATTTTCGCATGATTTCAAGCGACGCTTTGTTGAGATTAGCTACCATCTTGGTTTGCTGCCATGATTGAAGGATTGCGAGGGTATTGCTGAGCTTTCTGGTTCTAGGGTTTCAAGATTCAGAAGTATGGATGTGGAAGTGGAGAGGTTGGGATGAATTGCAATTTAATGGAATTTGAAGTTGAATAGACGCTGGGTCAAATGTCATGACAGCGATATGGGAGTCGCGACATTAAGTATTGAGTCTCCAAATTAATGATTTTTAATGAATTTAATTTTTAACTGCTAGGACGCCCAAAATGAGAGGTTTCAAAATCCACTTTTATTGACTTTTGGACTATTCTGGTTGTAACTTCAAAATTTTAGTTGTGACCTGAAATGTGGTCACGACAGGGAATTTGATGTTGCAACATAAAAATGTTCTTTCCCTTCTTAATTCACTTCGTGACCTCGCTCATTATTTTGACTTTCTTTTTCCACTTTTTATTTTTCATATCCAAAGATTCTTGGTTGCAATTTTTGGATTAATGTTACACTAAAACATAAACACTCAAATTCACAGCAATTTCAATTTATTCAATTCCAATCAAAACAACTACAACTCGATTCATCTTCATCATGCAAAAATTCAACAACTTCCACTATGCATCACATTCAAAATTAAAGCACCAAAACAAGATAAAAATTCCCCCAAACTTTCAATCATGCTATATCAAAGACAAATTTTAAAATCAAATCAAGAAGAATATATCGCCTCTTTCGTCTCTTATGCCGACAAGTTTGATCATAGATGTTTCCTCCCCAGACAATCTTCATTGTCCCAGAAACTAAAAAATATTTACCTAATCTTCAATCAATAATGAATAAAATCACAATAAGCTATTAGAAATTTAAATCACATAAATTTTAAACTATAACAAGAACAATTAAAAACAAACCGTGGATTGCCTACAAAGCTTCAATTTTTAGTCTTACCGACTTTCACGCCATTGTTCTCGTTTCTTCAATTTCCCTTGTTCAAAACTAAGGGTTACTCTTCTAATTGATTTCTCCCAAGGTAGTGCTTTAATCTCTGACCATTAACTTTGAACTCCTCATGATTGCTGGTTCTAAGTGTCACTACTCCAAACTATGTACTTGATACCACCGTAGCGGTCCACCCACTGATTTCAGCTTTCCCGGAAAGCAGTCTTAGTCCGGAGTTGAACAACAAGACCCGATCCCTTCCTTTGAATTCTCCTCAAAATTCGCTGATCATGCCATTTTTTGTTTTATCCTGTAGATTTTGGCACTATCATAGGTTTACCCTCAACTCTTCCAATTCATTTAACCGAGAGCCTATCTTCCTTAGCAAATTTTAAAATCAAAATTAAAGCTTCGATGGCCCACATAGCTTTATTCTAGCTCAAGAGGTAGGTGACAAGGTTTTCAAAGACAAGCCCTGTATGGGGACATTCCAATGGGAGTTTTAAAGGCAATCTCAGAGGCCCGCAGTGCATCATCAAGCTTCAACGACCAATCTCTTTTGCCGGGAACTCGCGTTCCGCACTTTTATCTCCCTGTTGAATTTCGCTGCTCCATTTGTTTGAGGATGATAAGCCAAGCTCATAATATGTTTGATAAATTACATTCCGCTTCATGAGTTTGTCAAACACCTTATTTACAAAATGGCCCTCCATCACTAATTATAGTTCTCGTGTCCCAAATCATTGAGAATATTTCTTTGTAAAAATCCCATTAACCGTATTGGCATCATTCTTTGGACAAAGCTGTCGCCTCAACCCATTTTGATACATAACTAATAAATTAGAGTATGGATATTTCCAAATGAAACCGGAAAAGGCCCCATAAAATCCATTCCTATACATCAAACAACTCCACCACCAAGATATTCTCAGGCATCTCATGCCTTTTGCTGATATTTCCCATTCTTTGGCATTGATCACATAACTTCACCCATTCAAAATAGTCCTTGAAAATAGTAGGCCAGTAAAATCCTGACTGGAGAATTTTGTGGGTTGTTTTATCTCCTACAAAATGTGTCCTATATGGTGTGATGCATGACATTCCCTGTAAAATCTTGCTTTTTGCTTCTCCTTCTCCGTACATCTCCTCATAATCGATCAGCGCTCCTCTTTTAAACAATAATGGGTCATCCTAGATGTAGTACCTGCTGTCAGTCCTTAGCTTTTTTTCTTTGTTGGTAGCTGAATTCTGGTGGCATAATTCCACAAGCTAAGAAGTTCACAATATCAGCATACCAGGGTGATTGGAGTGATAATTGGAATAACTGCTCATTTGGAAAATTTTCTGCTATTTCTCTTCCTTCCTTGTAGCAGCGGGTTTCTTTCTACTCTTGACAAGTGATCAGCTATCACATTGTCACAACCCTTCCCTCGCTTATTTCAACCAAATTTTTTGCAATAATAGTACCCACATGACGCCTAGGCTTTGCTTCTCTTTCTTTGCCATTAGATACTTAATCAAGCGCATGATCAGTATAACAAACATGGGACCCCAAAATATATGGTCTAAATTTTCCATATGCAAATACTATTGCAAGCATCTCCTTTTCAGTAGTAGAGTAATTTTCTTGAGCTTCATTAAAGGTTTTGCTAGCATAGTAGATGGCCTTGAACACTTTTTCCTCTTTTTGTCCCAATACAATCCTATCAAGTAGTAAATCACTAGCATCACACATGATTAAATTCTATTCCAACTGGCTTTGCCATGATGGGAGCTTCAACTAGTCCGGATTTGATTTTCAAATGCATTATGTATGTGGATTCATCGTAAATAGAACTTAGTATCTTTTTCCAAAGAATCTCGCATAGTGGTCAAGCAATTTTGAGAAATCTCGATAAATCTTCTATAAAACCAAAGATGTCCTAACTTCGAATCTGATCGAGGTATGAGACATTTCTGAGATTGAAACTTTGCCTGGTCTACCTCAAGCCCCGCGCTGTAAATCATGTGCCCTAAGACAATTTCTTGTAACCATAAACGGCATTTTTCCAATCTCGTGAGCTAGGTCCTCGCTTTTCAAGACTCAAGTACTGTCCCTGTGTTATGCGCACACTATTCAAAAATCGATCCATACAATCGAAAATCATCCATGAAGATCTCCATAACTTCTTCTCGCTAGATCGAAAATATAGACATCATGCATCTTTGAAGGTACTGTGAGCATTACACAAACCAAATGGCATTCTCCTAAAAGCAAAAGTACCAAATGGGCATGAAAAGTGGTTTTCTCCTGATCTTTAGGTGCAATAGCAATTTGGTTATATCCAGAGTATCCATCAAAAAAACAAAAATGAGGGTGTCTTGCCAACCTATCCGTTAAAGATCTCGATCAATGAAAGGTGGGAAAATGATCCTTTTCTCTCGGTTGCAATATTCAATTTTCTATAGTCAATACACCTCCATCCCTGTCACAGCTCTTGCAGGAATCAGTTCATTCTTTTCATTTCTAATCACAAAGTGAATCCACCTTCGGGAAACCACATGCACCGGGCTTCTACCCAAGAACTATAAGGATATAGCATATATAAACCCGCATTTAACCATTTCGTAACTTCTTTCTCGACAACTTTCATCATCACTGGTTCAACCTCTTTAATGCTCAATAGTTTTCGCATTATCATCCAAGAATATTTTGTGCATGCAAATGGAGGGGCTGAGCACTTTCGTATCCTCAATTGACCAAGCAATTGCTTCCTTGTATTTCTCACTACCAAAGAACTCGTCTTCAGATTGAATAATACACCCGATATGATAACCGGCTTTTCTTTCTCTCGGTTCTAAGACTCATATTTTAAATGATCAGCAATTCTTTCAATGTTAACCCTTCGCATTCAAGCCGCTTCATGAGCTCACTGCTTCTCGCTGCATACTTCATCTTGACTGCTTTTCATTATAATTATGAGATTGCTTTGTTGGAACAGATTTGAAGGTGTTATTTCACAATCACACTCTCAAGATACTGAAAATCATCTCAATTTCATTGATAGAGTGTCAATGATACAACTTAATTCAATTCAACATCGAGAAGGCTATTGTTTCCTACAACCATACAACCTGTCCATCTACATCAGGATGTTCCAGACTCCTATTAATATTAAAATGCACTGCTTCATTTCCAACCCCGAGGCTCGCCCACCTTCAGATACATCTATCAAGGCAGCTCCAATTGCTAAGAAAGGTCTTCCCAGCAACAAAGGAACTTGGGTATCTTCCTCCATCTGCATGATAACAAAATCCACTAGGAAGATGAATTTCCTAACCTTGACAAGTACATCTTCAAGAATGCCTTCTGGTTGTGCCATTGATCTATCAGCCATCTGCAATGTAATTTTGCCGTCAGTGTCTCCAAATTCCAAGTCTCGCACAACTGATGAGGCATCAAATTTATACTAGCGCCGTAATCACATAAAGCTTTCAATCTACATTTCCCTATGAGCAGGGGAAATGGTGAACCGCCGTGGTCCTTCATCTTTGCTGGGAGCTTTTGCTAGATAATGGCACTGCAGGTAGCAATCAAATTTACTATTCCCTCCTCAGCTATCTTCCTTTTCTTGCTCAGTATCTCCTTCAGAAATTTTGCATAAAGAGGCATTCGCTGATTACCCCGCAAATGGATATAGATTTCTATTTTCTGAAAATGTCCAAGAATTTAGAAAAACTGCTTCTTCTCTTCTTGACTTCAAGTCTCTACAGTGGAAATGGCAATCGAAGGTGTGGTATAAGCCGTAATTCTTCCTTCTTTTTCTTTGTCATTACTTCCTTCTACTGCTCAATATGGGTGCTCTTTCTCCTTCCTTTCAGCCTTTTCTTTTCTCGCCTTGCTTCTTCTTTCTATCCTTTTGTTGTCGCTCAAATCCTTCCCACTTACACTGAATTGCCATGCAGCCTGGGTTCTTCTGAGTGTCACTAGGGAATGTACCCTTGCTCTGATTTGAATATCTGGTGGCCAACAGCTCTACTTTGTCTCCAAATTTTTCAACGAGGCACTAGCATTCTTCTGAAACATTTCAGTATCGTGATCGGAAAGCTTCCAAGTCGACGCTTCGCTCATGGAATTGTAATAGCCTCTTGTTGTCCTGTATGAACTCGCAAGATTTGTTCTTCAAATGGCTTCGAAATCCTCTTCTCACTCGGGCATTCATTTCTCGCTTTCACCTCCGATGCCGCCGCCGAACCTCGTGGCCGCCGATATCCCGCTGAGGATTCCGCCCATGCCTTGGCCTTGTAATGCCCCTCCACCATATGAGAAATTCTGGTTCCTCGTTGACGTGTGTGGGCAAGTTAGATTTGCTTGAAATGGTAATTTCTTTGATCGCTCACTTATCTCAACCTCCTCAAGACCATAAGAATCTTCTTCTCGCTGGCACATCATCACTTCTTCTCATAAGCCTTTCTTCCACCGCCTCCTATTTCATGAGCAAAGCAAGGTGCATCTTTCTTGTTTGTCCATCCTATGCATTATGGCATCCAAATTCTGGCCCATGGCTGCCATCTTGCTCAGCCTTACGACCCCTTTCCTCCGTCGTTTCCCTGGAAAACCCTTCGACGGAGCCATATTGCATTTTGCCAGTCTTCATCAGATCTCTCGCTCAGCACTTTTTCGTTGAATGCTCCAAAGCATGAAGCACGATAATTCTCCCCCTCAGATGTATCATTTAAAGCATGATACACTATGTCCATCCGGGTCTTCAACCCATTCCATGCATCGCACCTCTTCAAGAACTCCTCAATCTTTCCTTAAGCTACATATAGGCTCTCATCTTTCCCCTTGTTGGAATACTATTATCTCTCTTCTTCTCTTCAAGTGAGAGATGAGGGAAAGAATCTCGCCAAGTAGGGAGTTTCACCAACTCTTCTTCCCAGTATCAAATGTGGTACTGATTCATACCATGTGGCTTTATATTCTAAAAAAATGGGAAGAGATGCAACTTTATCACTTTGGTCTCACACCATTCAGCTTCACTGTATTCGCCATCTTGAGAAATCTTCCCAGGTGCTCGTTTGGGTCTTCGGTGGGATGACCAGTAAACTGATGTTGCTGAACCATTGTAACTGTTTGGCCGGGCGGCTCAAAATTATTTAATCACGTAGGCCGGTCTCGATTGCATAATACTCTTCCGAATAATAGGCCTCCATAAATCCTCCATTGTGTTCAATAATGGGAGTCTTCTCTGTTGCTCGTCCCTCTGCTCCGCTGTCCGCCATGTCTCTCATCTCGCCATAGCCGTCAGCTTCTTTTTGTATTTCTTAAGCCTCGAGTGTTCTCTAACGCGTCTCGCTGAATGTGTCATTGCCTACGCATTAAAGGTTTTCTCTCGTGGATCAAAACACACTCAAATTATTAGGATTAGTCAAACTAAACAAATATTTTCTTAACATGACTTGTTAAAGATTAGTGGCCGATGTAGCCACCGCTAAGCTATTTTGTTCTTTTCGCGATCATATGTCCAAATTTAGCATTTCCTTCTTTGTCGTAATATTGATCTAATTAATTCCTTCCAATCCTCGACAACTGGCGCCATAAAAAACTTGTTGTTTTGCCTTTTTCTATAGAGAGAAGTGTGTAGAGGAAAATCCTCAAATTAACAACATAATTACAAGAGCCTTACACTTCTTTGCACCCATGTTACTCTGATAATTTCTTGATAAAATAATTTTCTTAATGTTCATGATTTAAAAAATAAGGTTCGCCTATGACACTCCGTTGCGGCTGTGTCATACAAGTAGTAAAAATTATGAATGTAAGTCCAAATATCATTCCTACAGAGATTGATAGCGACTACGCATCAACTACCCAACTACTAAAATTCCATACTATTCGGGACTCAAAAATCATGTTAAAGTTTTATCTAAACAACTAAAATTAAAAATCCTATAATTATTGAATATATTCAAACTAAACTAAAACAAAAGTAAATGAAAATAAATTGTATATAAAGAATGGATTGAATCAGCCATCGAGAAACGAAAACTATCGTTGAAATACAACAATGAAATACTAATTCCAATAGCTTCAAGATATCAAGCCTGTTTCTATATATGGATTCGGGTTATTAGTCCAAGATTTCAATTATCGAATTGGATTTCTCCCCATATTCACCGATTAGATATCCTTGCTTCTCTCAAGACAAGATCAAACCAGCCACTGTGATTCCAAATTCTCTTGCAAGATCTATGTATTTTCTTTCTCAATACTACACCCATTTCCCCCGCGACGCTGTAACTTTTGCTTTTCCTTCTCAGGATTTTCGCAAAGTTTCTACCACTTAATTAGTAGCTCAACCTTCATATCTATGGGTTTATCCCGTTCCCTTGATTAGATTTAAGCTCTCAGGAATCTCCATCTCTGTGTCACGCAGAGGGCATCCTGGATATCAGAGTAAGATACATTCCCTCAACTGGTATTAGGTACTACTATTGGGAACTTATCCATTCAAACAACACCAATTAAGTAAAACCGAAACTAAATTAATTCTCCATAATTGTGCAGAAACAGAATTAAATAAAATCAAATCCAAACAGAGTCAGACTTCATTATCGCATTGCAAATTAAGAAACGGAGCACTATCACGCACAACCACCGAATTTACTAAGATCAGAAGAAATGAATTTTAAATTCTATCTAGATTTCATAAATTTTCAGCAAGAATACTTAAGAAAATAATAGAACTAAAAATCCAAATTTCTACTGCCTCTCGCACGCTCATAGATTCAAAACCGTAAAATAAAAAATAAAATGAAAATAAAAATAAAAATCTACTCTAAAAGATAAGACCGAGTTCTCTTCTTCTCCCTTTCTCTCGTAGTGAAGACGCAGTGCTTTTACTCTTTCTAAAGCTATCTATTTATACTCAGAAAAAGAATTCAATAACTCTCAAAACGCTCCGTGGAACTCCAAAGAAAAAGCCCAACATCGTCCTAGTGTCGCCACCTCAAGGTGATGTCGCGATTCAAGGTGATGTCGCGACATGGACTTCTCTTGGATTGCTCGCGATCGGGCCGCGACTTTCTTTAAGTTGCAACGCTTGTCCTCGCAATCGCTTGCACTCGCGGGTCGCGACATCGCTTGTGGTCGCGACCCCATTTGCCTGTTCCTTCGTTGATGTCGCGACTTCGCCATGTCAGCGACATCATTGTCTTTCTATTATTCCTCGAAGGCGACATCAGTTTTAGGTTGCGACCACTTTTCCGCTTGTATGATGACTTCATGTCAGGACTTTGATTTCTTGGTCGCACTTTGTCAGGTCTTCTCGCTTCATATGTTTCTCACATTTTATGTCGCTGAATTCTCATGGGATGTCGCGACCTCTTTTGCTTCCCATTTCTTTTCTTCTAGTTGCAACCTGAGTTCTACGTTGCAACAAATTTTCCTCCTTCCCACCTATTTTCCAGGTCGCGACCTCAAGGTGGTGTCGCAACCTTAGTTTCTTCTGCTCAGCTTTTCTTCAGGTCGTGACCTTTATTGAGTGGTCACGACATCATTTCTTATCCTTGATCTGTAAAAGGTCGCAAGTTTAGTTCTTGAGTGCTTCTATTTGGCTATAGGTTGCGACCTCCTTTCAAACTCTATTTTTTGTTGCACTTTGAATCTTCCTGTTTTTATGTCGCGACTTCATAGTGGTGTCGCGGACATGAAATGGACCCTTGCATTTGAAAACTAGTTGCAAACTAATTTTCTTTGCAAAGACCTTCGCGGCTTCATAGACGGATCCTTGTCGCGACCTCGCAGTGGTGTCACGACATCATTCATATCTTACGCCACGACATCAAAGTGCGATGTCGTGATCTGAATTTCTTTCCTTTGATTATTTCCCTAGTTTCTCGACCACGTTTTCTTTGTCGCAACCTTCTTCGTCATTTACTACTTATTCAAGTTTTCATTTCTTCTTCAAAGTCGGATTTGTTGGATGTCGTGACTTGAATGGCTGCAGGTCCGGAAGCCCCGTCTACTCTTAAATTTTCGCCAGACCTCAATTGCCATGTGGGTCGTTTCTTCGATTTGCTAAGATTTGAGTTTCTCGCCGTATTTTCCTCGAAATGAAATTCTGAGTTAATTTATCCACTTTTTCTCGCAAAATAACCAACATTTATCTCATAACATACCGTAAAAATGATTAAAAACTTAATGCAGAGCTTTAGATCATCAACTTTTCAAGATTCAATGTTTTCAATTTATTCTTTGCAAATCGCAAATCATTTCAGTGGACATGACCACTTGAACTGGCAACATCTTTGGATCTCTCTCTCCCAATAAGAGGATGATGCATTCTTGGACGTTTTGTAGGAACACTCTAATGTTTTCTCTTGGATGCATCGAGACATGGTCAAAGTAATTCCTAACATCGCACACATTACCAACTCAATATCCAGCCTAGACATAAGCCCGTCAAAGAAAACTGTGGAGGCCTTTCCACCCTAACGTTATGGTAGGCAATCAAAGAGAGGACACAAACTACTTTGGCAAGCATCATCCGAGATCTTGTACCGAATGGTTGTCAATATCATTTAGGAGTTTCCAAGAAGAATGGGAAATGGTGGGAATGCGTCAATGATCTTCCCGTATAACCAAGTGTTCCAAGACTCCCAATAGAATACACCAACATATAATCCCTCTTTCTCTTTAGATACTTGAGTATATGTTTTCTCTACAAACAATAAGATTCTACTTAATTCGACTTGTATCGACTATTTATTCCCATCAAGATATAAATATCTCGCAAGCAAGTAATGTGGCATACATGAGACTACCAATAGTCACATAAGGTTTCTCACTATGATTCTTTCTTAGGGAGTTTTATGGTGATTATCCTTAGAAAGATGAATCTGTCCGGTTGCAGAAACTCCTCTTGGAATTCTTAATGCCAAAAATAGCTACTGGGAAGCTTGAGACAGAGCTACCACCTTATTCTTCTAGTCTCATAAAAGTTTGATTCCTAAAATATAGTTAGCTTCACCAAGTCTCTCATATGAAACTACTATTTTAGATAACCCTTTACGCCTGACAACACCTTCACATTATTTCCAATTACTAGGATGTCATCTATGTAAACAATAGAGAAGACTACTACTATACCTTGAATCTAGTATGCACATATATGGTTTACCAAGGCTCTTTTTCTTGTAGATCAACTTGCTTCCAATGGGTTTTACCCCTCTAGGAGCTTCTACAAGAGACCATACTGAGTTTGAATCTATAGATTCCATCTCACAGTCCATTGCCCTTTTCCACTCTTCCACATCAACATCCTCTAATGCTTCTTCGTATGTGGTAAGGTCAGCATCAAAATTATCCAAAATGACTTGATATGTTTCTCCTAACAAGGCATACCTTGCACTACGAGCTTGCTGCATTGGTTGTTGTACATGAACAAGAGGATCAAAGTTTTGTGGTTCAGATGGATTTCCAATCTCTGCATCATGTTCTTGTTCTTGAGTTTCTTGAATTTGGTCTTGAGTTATTTCCTAAGTTTGTTCACCTTCGGGTGGATGTTGTACATATTCCCTTCTTTGAACATCAACAGGAAACAAGGGTGGAAAATTAGGGGTTTCTTGTGGATCTCGAATTGAGTCAAGCTCTTCAAGAACCACTTTGCTCCTAGGTTTAAAATTGTTCATATAATCATCTTCTAAGAAAGTGGCATGAGTGATCACTATTACATTCTTTTCCTTTGGATTATAAAATATTCCACCTCTCGTTCCCTTAGGATAGCCAACAAAAATACACATTTCTATACAAGATTCCACTTTTTGTGATTTATGTGCTAAGACATATGCCGAGACACCCCTAATTCGATTATGGTTAAAACTGGTTTGCGCCCTTTCCATAACTCTATGAATGTCTTTAAAACAGATTTAGATGAAACTAAGTTTAGTATGTAAACAATCGTTTTTAAGGTATTATCCGAACGACATAATGATGAGTAATCGAAACACGACCTCACCATACTTCAAAAGCTGTCATCTCTCCTCAGAGATCATTTTGTATGCTTATAGATGATAATCGAGAAATTATCCATTCTCTTTAGCTAAGTAAGACTTGAACTCTAGGATTCACCACTGGCGATCAAGCTACTTGATATAGACACCCAATTGCTTTTCTACCTCAACCTTATATTTTCGAAACTTTTCAAAAGCTTTAGACTTGTGGTGCATTAGGTAAACATATCCATATCTTGAGTAGTCATCAGTAAAAGTGATGAAATACTCATACCCACCTCTGGCTTGAACTCTCATTAGTTCACACACATAATTGTGTACCAATTCCAACTTCTTAGTAGCATGATTTCCTTTGGCCTTGAAGGGCCTCTTTGTCATTTTACCTTTTACCTTCCAAACATGATTCACATACTGGTATAGGTTCAAAGATCAAGTAATTTAAATTCTACTTTTAACCAAATCGTGAATTCTATCAAGATTAATATGACCCAATCGCAAGTGCCATAAATTAGGTTTCATTTGAAACCCTTATTTTCTTAAATAAGGGAAGTTGTTCATCATCAATATGTTCATTGACATTAAAAATATATAACAAAGGAGTTAAAAAAATACAGACCATTCATCAACAATATGGAGAGAATAAAAGTATTATTACTCTAAAGATCTAACTAAAGAATAATTTCTAATTTGACTTAAGGTAATTTTATAATATCAACACTTTAAGGGTATAGTTGTTGGTTTTTGAGAATATTAATATAGATCAAAATATATGTTTTGAAAATTTTCTAAAAAAATAAATAATACTTACGATAATTTATGAAACATGACTAAAAGATTTAAAAATTGTATCCAATGTTCTAGCAAGTGAACCGTAAACTAGTAACTTATCTGATATAATTATTCCTCTTCGTCTAATTGATTTCATAACTTTGATTCCCACTAAAATACCTCAAGATTGCAAATTCTCTAAAGCATTATGGATATTTTTCAATGTTCTCCAAATTACAATGGACACAAATGAGTAAATGTTTTGATTTGGGTTTCTAACCATACATTTTATATTCATTAAGAGGGAGAAAAACTTCTCAAAATAATACAGTCCCTTTTTATGTTTTTAAAAAAAATAAATAAATAATTTATTTAAACATTAAACATTATAATTTATATAGTTATTCTCTTTATCTTTACATTCCAACGTGAAATTTGTCTATATAATTAAGGGAATTATAAACATTATAATTTAAGTTTTTGACAATAAATTAACAAGTCAGTAAAAGTTTTGTTTTGAATTCTCCAAAAGAAACTTTATTAGACTTTATTCTTTAATTTTTCATAATTTCACTGAATTTTTATAAATTTTGGGTAAATTATTAAAATCCAGTCATTTGATTTTTTCTAAATTATTAAAAAAAACAACATTTTCAAACTCTTAAAATAAGTGTATGAGAAGTTGATATTATATGATCCAACTAAAACCCTCATAATTTATTTTCACGCTAATTAAATGTTTCTTTAATTTGAATGTTTATTTTCTCAAAATTTAGATAAAAATTAAGGGTTGATCTTTTTTTATTTTTTAAGTAGATAAGATATTTATTTTTATTTAGAAATTTATGTTCTGAAAATTTAGACAAAGTGCAATCTTATATAAGCACACATGAATGTGACATGCAGAGGCGGTCGCAGGTAAGGGCTAGGGGGCCAAATGCACCCCTCAATTTTTTTTCAAACTTTTTTTATTCGTTTATGAGGGAAATCCAACTGGGGAAAGAAAATATGCACCCATTAAGTTAAAATGCCCATGACGCCCATTTCTAGTTTCACATTTATAAGTTTTAAAGTAATTTTATTTACATTTGATTTTCTTCATGGGTGTGTTTTGTTCCCAAAATTTTGAGGGAAAATAAAAGGAAAGAAAATAAGAAGAAAAAATGAAGGAAAATAAAATATAATTAAATTCGATATAATGTTTTTATTTGCTACCTCAAATCAATTTTATTTGTTTAAAACTCATCAATATAAAGGTTAAATAATTTTAAAATAATTAAATTTAGTAATTTGATTATATATAATTTTCTTTAAAAATTTATAAGACAATCAAACATAAGAAAATTATTTTCCTTAACATTTTTTTGTTTCCTTAATATTTTATGAGAACCAAACACAACCTTTTTGCATCTATTTACTTGGATTTATAACATTGTAGTTCTCTACTATCACAAAGACTCGATCCTGGTCATTCTTTATGCCCCGTCCAACCCTTTAACCATTGAGTAAGGCCTCATTGACACTTAATTTTTTTTATTAGACAACTAAATATGAGAAAATAATTTTCTTTAACATTTTTTTCTTTCTATAGTACTTTTAGAAACTAAACAGAAACTAGTGTTTTTGCCTCCCCTCAACTTTTTTTTTGGTCTGCCAACAGACATGTACAATATGATTAATAGAATTTTATTTTTAAGAATAAAATTTTTAAAAAATAACATAAATGGCAATAAGCTCCAATTCAATTGGTTAAAAGGGTTGGTCAGGTATATAAGGGAGACTAGGTTCATGAGATAGATTTCTACATTATTATAATTCCAAGTGAATGGTTCTAAAAAAAAACATAAATTAAATAAAAAGACTAGCTAATTTGAAATATAAATTTAATATAATAATGAAATGTAAGAATTTAGTATTTTGTATTTATTTTTTAAAAGAATTATATTTTAGTAGTACTTTTCTTTAATATAAATATACAGAGCAGTGGAACATGGATCCTTATGTCTCGGCGATCAAGAAAGGCGATCAAATCAAGAAAGGATTTTCCAGCAGGCTTTGGGCGATCTTCGGATAGGAATTAGCTGATCGGTGGATTCTGACAAGGAAATGGTGGAAAGACAGGCGAGAGAAAGAAAGTACCTGATGGACTGAATAAGAACACAGGTTTTTACTACCGCAGTTTCTTTTCCTTTTTCTTTTCTTCCTTCCTTCTTCTTTCTTCTGTTTGGTTTCTGAGAAAAAACGTCTGAAAAGGCATTCTCATGCATGTTAAGCAGATATAGGCATATATCTAATGGGTTATACGTAAATTTGCAGGCGATTTCTAATGGGACTTGTAAGATTCAGAAAAGGCGATTGGAAGAGCATTTCAAGATTTGTGGTGATAACAAGAACGCCAGCACAGGTTGCTAGCCATGCCCAGAAGTTCTTCCTTCGCCACAACAACTCTACCAAGAAAGACACGAAAAGGAAGAGACAACAACTCCACCAAGAAAGACACGAAAAGGAAGAGATCAAGAAACAGCATCCTTGACATCAACTTCTCCTTCTCCGACTTCCCCAATATTAATAATGTCCAAGATCAACAAACATCTCCACTTCTTGACAATTTCTGCTTCTCCGATCTGCCTGCTGATTTCCTGGATGATCAGCAAAGAGATAATGTTATAACCCAGATGAACAATATCCATATCCATTATAAAATTTCTCTCGAAGATCATATCCATATCCATATCCATGTCCATTATCTGATGATGTTACCCAGGTAATATGACTGTATATGATTTGGCTATGATATTGGATGACCTGTAAATATTTTTATATAATTTAAAGTACTTATTTTTAAATTTTATAATGTCTTTTTTTTTTGAGGAGAAAATTTTAGGATCAATCCATGAACAATCATTTTTTAAAGTAATTCTACCAAGAAAGACACGAAGGGGGAATATGGTATTCCACCAATTACCTAGATGAACAAGTCTAAGTGGGGAGTAGGGCACCATTCCACCAAGCTACCCAGATGAACAAGTTCAACAACCAGCTCAAGGAGGGGGAATAGGTATCTCACCACTTCCTAGACTGGCAAAACTGGATGGGAAGCTTTACTCTACTAGAAGATGGGTTTCAAGGTTTTAATTTGCCCACCATTTCTCAAGATGAATCCTTCTGAATCTCAATCCTGAGTTGGCAGCAGCATATCATGATCTAATGCTTTACAATTATTTAGTTGATATGCCTACACTTGTATATCTTAAAGTCTACCATAGTTTTGTATCATTCAGTGAATGTTCATAATAGAAGACAGTTTACATTCACAGTATTTAGACAACCACAGATTTTTACATTTTCTAAGATGGCGTTTGTTTTTTTGTGATTTTGCTGGAAAGAAAATTTGCTTTTCAATTTGCTTATAACTTTTCATTTAATTATTTATAACTTAAAATATTTTACTTTAATATATAAGTCAAATATTATATAAGAAAATTTTGAATGTTTTTTTCTATTAAAAAGAAAATATATATTATAATATGGCAATCGTATCTTTATTTGATCCAATCGAAACTCTAATGCTTCAAAATGTAGAGTAAAATTAAAAGATTGATTTTTTCAGAAAAACAAACTTTAATTAAAAATGCTTTTAATCCTATTAAACACCATTTAGAACAAAAAAATTTTATTCAAGATTAAGCAAAGAATAAATGTCACTCTAAGACTATTCATTCAATAAAGAAATACGAGTCCTACTTATAATTTTAATTATGCATATGTATTATTATAAAACAAGCCAAAATATCAATTACAGAAAATTCTCTAATATCTTAATATCCATAAGGGAATTCTTTGTTCTTATCTCAAATTTTATAAAGTTTTAAGTATCACATTGAAAAATAAAGTTGACGAAGAACTTTTTTTTTTTTTTTAACTAATTTTATTGTTTTCTAATCTTAATTAGAATTTATGCCGATGATTATAATTATATATGCTTCTAATTTGCCCACTTTTAAAGTACCTGCTAGCTTAAGGTCAAAGGAGAAAATTTTATAGTCCAACTATGATCTATTTGAGGACCGACACAAGGTTAAGCATCATAATGAAACTTCAGCTAAATCCGAAACTGTATTTACTCATTCTACCCTCCAACCCCAATTTTTGCCAGGTTTCTTTCCTATAAATATATTTAGTAACTTCTAAAATTTTCAACTACTAAATTGTCAATTAAATATTTATTTTTATTTTTATTTTTATTTTTAATTAAATATTTATATTTATTTTAAATTTTAATTAAATATTTATTTATATTTATATTTATATTTTTAAATAAAATTTATAGTGTATGGAGTGAGATATAGATGAATGAAGGGTATATGATGTGTAATTATTAAAGAAGAGAAAGAGTAAAATTGAATAGATTGTAGGATAGTATAAAACTTAGACGCTTCACTCCCGAGATGCTCTAACTAAAACTTTAGCTAAATCTCAAAAAGTGACTTTTTGGAGCAAAAAAAATAGCTTTAAATGCTCCAATTTTTGCTAACTGCTGGAGATGCTCTAAGGCTAGTATCAATACGCAAATTTATTTCTTCCAACACATCATAATGTATGGCATCCCAAATGCACCGTGTAGCAACCCATGCATAACATCATGAAATTCAACTTCAAAGTCACTATTATATATATTTTGACTCATCAAACTTATCTTCACTCGTATCACCCAATGAAGATAGTTTCTAGCTATCCCATAGTTTTGCAAATGGTTATGACTTATGCATAATGTCTCCATTTTTCATTACACAATAGTTACAATAAACATAAGGACACAATAGCTTATCACTTGCAAGCATTATCAAAGGAAAATTGCAAGAATTCTAAAACCTCACTATTTTAGTCTATGCTCACTCTTCATTTATGCATTGAACTTTTATTTTATTTATCAACATTTTCACCATTGTTTTCTTCAACTACATTAATACAAATTTGAGCATGTCAATTTACAATGCATGTGATGCATTCTAATATCTCTAACACCCTAATATAGGTGGGATAGTTCATATATCTCATAGAGGAATACATAGTCCTTATGAAACCTTTAATGTGCTTCATTTCATTTTAGAAAAATTGTGATGACATTTGCCCATATCTTCATGTGCACAAATGGGCAAAGCATTTTTTTTAGCCTTGTCCATATACACCTACAAAGCCAAGAAATGACTCTTTGAAATGTTTTAAAAGTAAATCAAACATAAGAGAGTAACTTCCTTGATATCATATATGTTTTCTTATATTTTATAATGAGATATATAATTCAAGTATTATTTGTGGACAAACAAATCTTGACCACATATACTCTTCACAAATCTAAAAGTTGTCAACTTGAAATAAGTTTATTGATAAAATAATTTTTTATTATTTGATATCAAATCTTTTTAGTATGTACGAAAAGAAATTTTTGTCACTTGATAATAGTTAAATGAGAAGTATAAGATTTCATGGATCCATAAATGAAGAACGAATGTGAGAAGTTTTCTTTTGTATATCCATTATTTGATGTACATGCCTATATATATAGAGAGAGAGGATATATATATATATATATATATATATATATATATATATATATATATATATATAAGTAGTAGAATCTAATCACACCAAGTCCTTGAAATAGATATTAGGAGGTAATATCCAGAAAAGCAATGTTACTACTGAAAAGATATATTTTGTGGAGAATCTAACGAATCCTTTCACCAAAAATTTATCTACTAGTCTTCAATGGTCATGGCAAAGTATACGTGCCAAATGTATACCCATAATACTAGCGCTTTGTAAAATTTTTGTCAAGATAAAGCTATTAAAAGCAAATATAATGTAACAAACTTATTACTTACTAATATATTTATATGATTGCATGTTCTTTAGATCTAAAATAGAAACTATATTATAAACAAATAAATATCAATACATTTTCGAAATATCACATATGTTTCTTTAGGAACTTTAACCTTCTCTATGAACGAATATAGATGTTTATAACATATATATTTTTCCATCACTATTGGAAAATTATATTAAAAATCACCCTCAAATTGTTATATAATATAGATAAATTCTGCATATTAAATAAATTAAAATAAAAAATATTCTTGATAACCTCTAAAGAAATTATCAACAACTTACATAGTTTCTATAGCTTATAATGACAAATAAAATATGGTTCTTTTGATCGTGCATTATCAATATCTTAGTCATCGTAACTAATTGACTGATTTTTGTTACATAGACCAACATATCCAGACTAACCCAATTTCAAACGTTACCAGAATTATATTCAATCCCCAACAGTCATGCCAAAACTTGTTAGACTACTTAATATGATGTAAATATTGTTTTCAACTGTTGTATATAATGTTATGTAATTAAAACTCATTTTCGTCTAAATCACTGCAAGTGCATAGATCATATAAGTAATAAAGTGGATTTTAAGTCTAGATATCATTCTCATAGGGAGTGATGAAAAATTTAAAGATCAACTATCCCTATTACTCAAGAAATTCACTACTACTCAAGAAATTCAATATTTGAACCACTGATGTCCATAATAGATTTAACTAACATAAATTGAATAAAAGAATTTATAGTATGATATTCTTTAATGAAAAAAGAAAATATAAATTAGAAGATTTGAGAGTTCACTGAGTTACAATGACACTGGGACTGGGATCAATGTTATGACTATCAATCCTTGCATCAAGTTTTGAAATAATCCAACCATGAGTTTGAATTTTGGACTTGTCTAAGAGCAAAGTAGTATACCCTTGGAATACCTCTTGACACTACACAATTCATCATTTAGAGCACCATATTCCTAAACCAGGTTGAAGACTGCTTGCCCCCATAGACAAGGTAACACAAGCCTCCTTCAATTTCATTGGCACCTCGGTCTGCAATTCTTTAGAATACTCTATCTCCTTGACTAGATCTTTGCTAACACGGGATTAAGCTTATTCTGCCAAATTGAGATGATACCTTTAAACATTAAACTGATAATTCAGTAGAATGTCCTTATACCTCGGGAACACACTTCTGCTGTCACCTAGAAGCAAAACTTGAAGTTAGAGGTCATAACAAACACTAGTGGTTTATTTGAGTATTTAAAGTTCATTAGTTTTGAAAATATCAATCCAGCATAGCCCAAGTTACTACTCTATGTTCTCAGGACTCTCCATTTCTATGTCACTCAAAGGGCCTCCTAGAAATCAGAACACAGAGTAGCTCTATTAAGGGTATATTCTATTGATATCAAGAACAATTCACTATAGGAACAACACCAATTAAATCAATCTAAAATTATAACCACAACATTCATTTGAACACTACAAAAATTTGATAACCAAACATCAATTCCTTCCCAAAGAGCTTAGCCTTCATATCTAGATCACAAGTTAGAATGACTAGTTGATCAAACAAATTCATTGAAATTGTAATGAAAACTGAATAAAATGGTTTCCATAAAAATTCCCAGATTCCACTTAAGTTCAGACATAAATGAAACTAGATATACAATTGTTTTAGATTTAAATTGTAGCTCAACTTACTACTACAATCTAAATGAATAAGAAAAATAAATCTAAAAAAAAAGAAAAGAAAATATATACAAGGGAGACTTCAAATTCCTCCTAAAAGTTCAAAGTTCTTGAATGATCGAAATAGCTGAAAGTCGCGCACACAATTCTAGATGCTTCTTATTTATAGTTCTTAATGTTGGCCACCCTAGATTGAAACTGTTGATTTTTGCAAAATCTGGGTAAATTTGAGCTTTTCCAAAAAAATGGGGCAAACATGGTGAACTTCCTGCTATGATACAGGTTGAAAACCTGGAAGTTTTCTAGATCTTAGATGACGAAACGGACTTATCATGGTTCATTACATGAAATAGTTTCCTAAAATTTCAAGAATTCTGATACACTATAATTACACAAGCGAGGAAATAGGTGTCCGTGAGTGGGAGTTCACGATAAGCTCTGTAAGAGGAGGAACAACAAAGAGGAAAGGAAAAGAGAAAGGGTGGAAAGGAGAGAAAGGGAAATGAGAAAAGAAAGAGAGAAAAGAAAGAAGAGAAAGGAAAAGGAAAAAAAAGAGAGAAAAAGGAAGGAGGCTGACGGTTTCTTCATTAGTTCATTGGCGTTCCGATGGTCGAAACTAGTTGGACCAAGGAGCAAAGCTACAGATCTGGCAGAGGGCTACGCTTAAGAGTGTAGAGATTCTTCCTACTTTGGTTTATTTTAGCCTCGGGTTATTGTTTCGCTGATTTTGGAACCATGTTATGCCATGTTAATGGCATGGACGGATTTGGTAGTCGCTTAAAGAGCCGTCTCGAGAGAATTCGTTGAAAAATTGAATTTAGCGGTGAGTTGCCAAATGCTCCTAGTCCCTGGGCACACAATTGCGTGGACTAGTGCACAGTGTGACCGTTGTACTTCCTTCAACTCGACTACCATATCTTTCTCGTCCGAACTCCGATTCGCTCGTTCTTAGACTCTATGAAAAGCTCTTTGAGTCTAGAATCTATCCATGTATCATTGATAGGCATTTGGTGCTCACATCATTGCCAAAATTTTTATCATAACACAAAGTGTACTAATTGCATGGCATGACATGCTTTTTCGATGAAATGTTGATATGTGTATTAATATATTGACATGTGATGAATTGTATGTGTAAACATGGCATGTTGTAGGCTATTTTGTGGACATGTTGTGTCATAATTTAGCCAAGAGGATAAAGCGCTTCATTACTTGACTAAGTAAAGATCGCCCCATGACGCTGATATATGCTTATGTGATATATTGACATGAATGAATTAATTCAGGGAAATTATATGCAAGTTTGATATAGTTGCCTGCATGCATTGGTGATATGCATGTTTGATAAAATTGTCCATATAGAATTCATCATATATGTGACATGGTACAAATAGGCAATGGCGCATACATTGCATATGCATGGGGACATCGCATTAAATGGGTGTAAGTGCATGGTTGGTAAATCGACACGACTTTTGATGTTTAATTTGGTGGGCTCAGTTAAATGGGAAAACGTCCAACAGAGTCGCACGATTGATTGAAATGGTAAGAAATTGGCGTGTGTATCATCAAGTCGATAGATCCTCGTCATTTTTCTTATATAGACTAAACCTCTTAATTTAACACCTCTACAGGAGTTGTACAACTTTCCTGTGGCAATGTCAAATTGGACTGGAGTTTATTTAAAATGAATAAAAACTGGTTTAATGTTCTGGAATTATGAATGGGTTTAGTCTATGACACTGCAAGCGCACAGGTCATACAAGTAGTAAGAAATGGATGTAAGTCCAGATATCATTCCCACAGAGATTGACTTGGATTTTCAAAACCAACTACCCCAACTACTCAAGATCCATACTATCTGAACCTTAATGATAAAGTTTATCAACTAAAGATTAAAGGATAATTGTCTTAAAGATAACATAGAGAACTTAGGACATTAAAATAAGCTAATGAACTCGGGATATACACTATGATCAATGGATCGAATCAGCCTCTCAGAAAATAAATGACGACAAGGAAATACCGTGAAATGTACTAATTTATGCATTATATCCCATTTAAAACTCTGTCCTAAATTTGGATTTGGATTTGTCAAAGATGCCTGATATTGCAAGTTGGATTTCTCCTTTTATTCACCAATTAAATATCCCTGCTTTCTCAAGATGTGGGTTTAATCAATACTTATATTCAACATATTCTTTACAAGATTTGAGTATTTTTCTTTCTCAATACTTCATACCCATTTCTTGAGACTGCAGATTTCTTACTTCCCAAATCAGGGTTGTTGCAAGACTTCTACAACTTAATTGATGACTCATCCTTTAAATCTAATGGATACTTCCCTTCCCTTGATTAGATCTCAGCTAACACAGGGTTAGGATCCTTCCAACAGATTAAGGTGAAATCTCTGATAATTTTAATTGATAAATAATCCCCTCCAACATCAATTATGAGTGAATTGAGAATTTATCTAAGTGAACTCTCAGAGCTCGGTAGTTCTTTAATAATGGTCCAACATACCCACAATTGGAATGTTCCTAACTCTCAGTAATCGCCATCTCTGTGTCACTAAAAGGGCCTCCTGGAAATCAGAGCAGGATACAATCCTTGGACGGGTATTCGAAACTACTATTGGGAACAATTTCATGAAAAAAAAACACATCAATCAAATAAATCCTCCCCAAATTCCATGTACTTTCTTCTAATTTATGTAGGAAAGACTGTGAATTCAATAATAAATTGAACGAAATGAAGTCGCGCTTCGAAATTGCATTACAATATACAATGGAGCATTGCTAAATTATATCCACTACAGTTGCAATATACTGAGAAGAAACAAATTCTAGAAATTGTCTAGACTTCATCAAACTCAGGCAGTAATTTGTAAAGAAATTGAAACATTGCATCTAGCTTCAACATTCTAATGTATCGGTTCGTGATCCAAAGAAAAGAAAGAAAAAGAAAGAGAAAAATATATTCTGAAATATACAATGAGTTTTCTTCTTCCCTGCCTCCGGTTCCCAAAAAGAAAGCTAACTTTACTAAAACTGTGTACGCCTATTTATAACTTTCAGAAATTGGGCCTGATTCCAAGGCTTCAGGTGGATTTCTCTGAAATCAATGGCCTAGCTCACTGTTTTAGGTTGCGACTTCAAAAGCTTGTAGCGACATAAAATTCTTGTCTGGTTTGTTTAGTTTGTTGTGACTGCAGGAAACTGGTTGCAACCTTCTTTCTCTTGTTCTTGCAATTGCCGAAAGGCACTGATGTTTTCGTCATGACTTGTTTCTTCGCCGCAAGTTGATTAGTGGTTGCGACATGAATTATGTGTCATGACTATGTTAGTGGTCAGCAGTGAGAATTCTGGTTGCGACCTCATTTTTCTTGTTTCCAGGAATCAATGTCGCGACCTCTTTTCTGTTGCGACGTCATTCAGTTGTCTTGAGCCTTCAAGCAGGTCATGACTCAAAACTACTGGTCTTCTTGTTTTCGTGTAGCGACGGTGGAATTTGTGTCACACTGGGCATTTTCTTTAATCACTAATTGTCGCGACTACAAAAGTATGTCGTGACCATTCCTTCTTCCTATTTAGTCGCAACCTCATTTCTCGCCCCAGCTCCTTCTAATTTTTTTGTATTTAGCTCAGACCCGACCGTCAGCTTCCGTTCGAATATATACCGCGACCGACAGATGTCGCGACATCGCCTCGTTGCTGCCATGTTGATCTTGTTGGCACCATGTTTTTCTCGACCCTTTAATAAATTCTATGTCACACTTCGGGCTCTATGTCGCGACTGGGTCGTATTGGTTTCTACTGCATTCTATGTCGTGACCTCAGAAGTATGTCGCAACCTCATTTCTGTTGTTAGCCACTGATCCTTGGTCATAGCTCCCCTTCTCATGTTGCGACTTAAAATTGTTTGTCTTTCCATTGTCTTGTTGCGACATGGGATTTCAGGGTCGCGAACCTAATCGCTTTTCTTCCTCGCTTAAATTTTTATGTCGCGGCCTTAAAAGTATGTCGTGACTTCAATTCTCCCTACCTGTCGCAACCTCACTTCTTAGTCACAACATTTTTAAATGTATAGCTCATTCTTATTGTCGCGACATGAATTCCAGGTCGCGACCTTGATTGGAGTCTCAAACTTATATATTTGTTGCAACCTGAAATTGCCTGGCAGAGACATTGCAAGTCCATTCAGCGTTACTTTCTGGTCGCGACATTAATTCTATCATAATTAACAATATCTTTCTTTCGTCGCGACCAAAATGGTGTCGCGACATTATATTCTTTCGTGAAGTCCTCCGCTCGTCTCAACAAGTGTTCTTCTATCGCAATGCCTTTTATTTGGTTTGCTATCACTTTAGTCGTGACTGTGATTCTTTGTCGCGACCTCACTTGCCTCTCGACCGCTTTCACTTCTTATTTTTGCTACTGAATTTTCTATTTTTGCTTTAAATTTCTCAGAAATATTAAATTTGGTAAATAGCACATATTTCTGCATAAAAATAGGCAATTATGTTGTAAGAAAAATCAGAAAAATAGACTAAAAATTCAATGAGTTTTTGACTCATCAAATTCCCCCAAACTTAAAATTTTTCTTGTCCCCAAGCAAAGAAACGAAAGATTTGTTTGTCCTCAAACAATTGAACTTTATTTTGAAGGACATATTTATGTTCTACAACACAATCTTCTCTTATTCCACCCTTTGACTTGAAAGGAAATTGCGCCTCATTTCAAAACTCGCTTTCAACTGAGAAAAGGAATGGTTTCAACCTCTATCACAAATAACCGATGAAGGTTAACCTAAAAGGTTCACTAATAAATCTTGTTCTGTGAGTGTGTGTAGGTCTTCTTTTCTTTTTCATCTTTTTATTGAATTAGTTAATCTTCTGGGGATCTCCTTAGAACATTAGTCAAAAGTCCCATACACTTGTTTTTCATATTGATCTCCACTAATGTAGGTAAATTCAACCTTCAAGATCAAATAGCTCTTTTAGGCTTATAATGTTAGGCTTGGGTAATTGGGTGGACAATTGGAAAATTTAGGCTGCAAATTACTCGTATTCAACTTTTCCTTTCCAACAATATAAACTCCCAAACTCGCCTTGTACATTATCTTCGATGTTGTGGCTCCTTTGGTTGCCACTCAACTTATCACTGCCAGCCTTTTTATCGAACTTTTCATTTCTCTTTATTTCTTTTAAAGAATTAGAATAGTAAATGTTTGTCTTTTAGCTTTGTATCACTTAGAGAACTTTGGGCTAGCAATTCAGTATCATTGAATTAGGCATTGTGCCACAAAACACCCTCGGTGCCTTTTAATTGTTCAAGAGAGATAGGCCATAAGACAAAATCCTTCCCTTTTCAACTTTTTCTCCTTTATCTCTAGTTCTTCAATTTATTTTTCTTCATCCCTCCTTGTAATCCAAAAGAAATATATTCCCCCAAACTTGTTTCTTTCTGCACAATAAACATCCTTATTCTGAAAACTGAGTAATTTGGGGTTCTTTGCTGTAGGATTAGTATAAGGGAGGGATTTTAGGTTTCTAATTGCTGCTATTTGAAGAAATTAGGCATTTTTGGCTCAAAGTATAGAACTAGAGTATGTTCTCTCATATATGAGGGTAGGTTGGAAAAGGTTTAAACTTCCAAAGATGGCCTCTATCACTTCTTGGTAGTTGTTTTTACCTAAGATTTAGCCTTAACCAATAATCTAACAAGTTCTAGGACCTTGTACCCTTGATTGTGAATCACCCCAGAAGATGTTCCTAATCCCTCTTAAAGTTTTAAGAATTTTCTTGACCATGTGCATTGTTTTTCCAAGATTTGTATTGACTCACTGTTTATACACACAGCTTCAATCATCTTATTTGTTCTTTCAATTGTATACTTTTTCCAAATTCTGCAATTTAAACATGATTCAAACTAAAACTGAAACTTTTTATTTCAATTCACTAGTTCCTGCTCTTATTTCTCTTATAACGTTGTTTTGGATTTAAACAGTGGTCATTGTCATTGTACTAATAAGGCTTGAATACATAGGTCGTTTCTTGCAGACAAACAATGAATGACACAAACAACACAATTCACTTAATTCGATCCATGCATCCAAAACAAATCACTTATTCAAAGAATCGTAGTCCAATCAAGTGATTTTACCAATGTATAAGTTCTATTGCAAACTTCTTATTGAAGCAACAACACAATTCATCAATTCAGAAGAACAAATCACAAGACATTTTCAATGAACCTTTCTTGAAAATATGTATTTTTTTTCAATCACAATTTGATCAAACAACTCATGCGATCAACATTTTCATACCAATTTAGTAATGTAATGAACACACTTTATTAAGAAATCGGAATCTTGTTTATTCAATAAATTCAAATATCAAATAATCAATATTGCACAATCTGATCTCTCTAACTATACAAATACTAATGCAAAAATACAGTTAGTACTGTATCAAATCTAGAGAGAAAAGTCTCTATTCCTTGATCTAACACCCTATGTCTTATCTAAAAAACTTCCTCCTAAAGGTTGTAGCTCCTGATTTATCAGTTCCCCTGATCACGGATGTGTGCAGGAAGAAAGGCCAGCAAGGTCGTGAGCAAGAGACTCCTCTCACAGGTTGACAGAGGCGACCACTCAAGGTGGGCTCATCCTCGCTCTCATGTCCCAGTTCCTCCTCGACGATGGGAGTCCTGGTTAACCCTTCTTCCAATTCCCTTCCCATCATCCATCCCTTCACTGATAGAGCATCATTTGGAATCATGACTAGAATTGGTTTGTTTTCCGACTCCCTTCACTCCATATGCTCTGCATTTGCACCTTTGGAACTCATCTTTTTCCTCATCCTCCTTTTTCTTCATTTTCATTGTTTATTCTATCTGTATTCTCCCATCCTTTTATAGTGACTTGGGTTCCTCAAGTGAATGAAGCAGTCTTTAACTTCTTTAATATCTCGATAAATAATTCAAGTAAAACTGTCAGGATCAAAGCGCTCTGGGCTATTTCCAATAGGAGATTTTGGAGAAAATGAGGAAACCTTAAGGAAGTTTGAACATTTTCCTTAAGAGGCATTGAATATCTTTGAATTCTATTTCAAAATACGACCAACCGGCTCCTCCACCCGACAGGTTTTGGTTTCAGATTCATACGCCTCACGGAGGTTCCGTGATGAACCTCCTCTACTCCTTAGCGATGTTCAGTCATGAGTTCGTCAATTATTCTGTTTAGGTCTGGAACAGGGATTTGGTTATCTTCCATGGATGGGAATTTGGATTAGAGCATTGGTTTTAGGGTTTTGGTAGTCGAAGAGAGAAAAGAAAGTGGAAAGTTAAAGTAAGATGCAACCCATCGATTTCTGATGAAATTGGGTTATTCGGGCCGCCTATGACTAATGGGCTTAAGGTCATCATCGCTCTTACTGATGTCGCGACATTAACGCATACACTACAACACTAATTGCTAACACTTAATTTCCCAATTAAAGTTGCGACGCCCAAAATTAGAAGGTTCAAAACCTCAATTTATTACATTTCAAAGAATTCTGATCGTGACCTACCTAAGTTTTGTCGCGACCTCAAAGTGGTCGTGACAAATAAAATGATGTCGCAAATTGATATTTCTTATTCGCTTGATTTCCATTCAAAACAGGGTCGTGACCTCTAAAGTATGTTGCGACATGAGAAATTTTCTAGTCTTCAAGAATAGTTCAATTTCATAAAAGATTGAATCAATAGACCCAATTCAAACAAACTAAATAATCAACCTTCATCATTCAAATATGTAACAAATCAACTCATGAAGCATCAGATACAATATTGAAAGAAAAATAAAATAAAATTCCTCAAAACTTCAATCATCTACTTCTCCTAAAATAACAATATTAACAGAGAGTATGGTACTCCCCTTGTAGTCTATTGCCGCATATTCTATATGAGAAACCTTATATCCTTCCATTTTCTCTGGGGTGCCTTCATTGTCCTGAAATTCAAACAACACACAAAATAAAATAAAGAGTTTAAACCTAAAGGAAATCAAAAGAATTCAAAATTAGCTACTTGAACTCATTCCAAACAAATAAGATCAAACTAAAATAGTAAAAATAAAAGTCAAATGCCAAAAATAGAAAGAAAAACTAATTGGGTTGCCTCCCACAAAGCTGCTAAGTTTTGAGTCCTTAGTTAATTGTCACATGAATTTCTTTGTTCAGTACTCTTCCACTTCAACTAGGAATCAATCATATTTCTTCCAAGATACCGCTTAATCGCCGAATTACTTACTTTAAATTCTTCTCCACACGTTTTCAATGTCACACGCCCAAAGGTTGTAATTTGCTACTACCGTATAAGGGCCACTCCATTTGATTTTAGTTTCAAGTTTCTTTAGTTCGAGTTAAATAACAAGACTTGATCTCCTGTCTTGAATTCCCTCAAAGTCTTTTGATCATGCCATTTCTTTGTCATGTCCTTGTAAATTCTAGCATTATCATAAGCTTCATTTCTCAACTCTTCCACCCATCACCGAGTAGTCTTTCTTCCTTAGCAGCTTTGAAGTCAAAATTCAACTTCTTGATGGCCCACATAGCTTTATATTCTAATTCAAGAGGTAAGTGACAAGGTTTACCAAAAACAAGTCTGTATGGGGACATTCCAATGGTAGTTTAGATGCAGTCCTGTAGGCCCACAATGCATCATCAAGCTTCAAAGACCAATCTCTTTGGTTTGAACTGCATTTTTTCAAGAATTTCTTTATCTCCTCGTTGGAAATTTCTGCAAATTTTTGCCCATTTGTTTAAGGATGATAAGCTAAACTCACATGTGTTTTATTCCATACCCGTTATGAGCGCCACTAAACACCTTGTTTGCAAATGGCTCCTCCATCAATAATAGTCCTCGTGTCCAAATCAAGCCAAGATATTTCTTTTTGTAAGAATTCCACAACTCGTATACTATCATTCTTGGGACAAACTGTTGCTTCCACCCATTTGGATACATAATCTACAGTCAGAGTATGTATATATATTTCCAAAAGAAGATGGTACCCATGAAGTCTATTCTATACATCAAATAATTTCACCACCAGATACTAAGGTGTGGCATTTCATGCCTTTTAATTATATTCCCATCCTTTGGCACGATCACAAAGTCACCCCATTCAAACAACTTTGGAAAATAGTAGGCCAATAAAACTCGATTAGAGAATTTTCAGGTTGTTTTGTCTCCCCGAAGTGTCCTCCATAAGGTGATGCACATTCTTGTAAAATTTTGCCTTGTTCGCTTTCTAGTACACCTTCCGATGATCATATCATCTCCTTGAATAATAAAGTGGGTCATCCTAGATGTAAACCCGCCGTCGCCCTAGTTTCTTTCCGGTAGCCGACTCGTGGCATCACTCCACAAGCTAGAGTTCATACCATCAAACATACCACGTAATTGAAATGACAACCTAAAGAATCAACTTCATCCGAAAATTTTATGCTACTTCTTTTTCTTCTTCTTTCACATTAGTCTTTTCAACTCTTAACAAGTGATCAGCTATCACATTGTCACAACCTTTCTCGCTCTGATCTCCGTGATCACTCGTAGTAACAACACCCATCCGATCGCCTTGGCTTAGCTTCTTTCTTGGCCATCAAATATTTAATTGCAGCATGATCAATATGGATGATGACATGGGACCCCAATATATATGGCCTGAACTTTTCACATGCAAATACCATAGCCAACATCTCCTTTTCAGTAGTTGAGTAATTCTCTTGAGCTTCATTGAAAGTTTTGTTGGAATAAGATACGGCCCTAAACATTTTGTCATTTTCTATCCTAATACATGTGCCCCATTGCATGTCACTAGCATCGCACACAATCTCAAATCTTTGTTCCTACCGTTTGGCCATGATAGAGCTTCAACTGAATCTTTAATTTGATCTCTCAAATGAATATCAGTAGGCGTTGCCTTTTCTATATAGACTAAAAACCCCTCAAATTAACATAATTACAAGAGCCTTACACTCTCTTGTATCCATGTTATTTTGATAATTGCTTGATAAAATAATTTTCTCTAATGTTCATGATTTAAAAATAAGGGTTCGCCTATGACACCTAAGTGCACAGCCATACAAGTAGTAAAATCGAATGTAAGTCCGTGTATCATTCCCACAGAGATTGATAGCGATCAGTATTAACTACCCTAACTACTAAAATTCCATACTATTCGACTCAAAACCTATAGTGAAGGTTTTATCTAAACAACAAAAATTAAAAATCCTATAATAGTAATAATGTCAAAACTAAGCTTAAAACAAAAGTAACTCAATAAAATAAATTGCATATATAAAATGGATTAAACCCGGGCTCGTGAGAAACGAAATCATCGTTGAAATACAATGAAACAAATAATTCCAAAGCATAGCTATACATTGCTCTGCTCTATATATGGATCTGGTTGATGTCCAAGATTTCTAATTATTGAAATCGATTTCCATATTCATCGATTAGATATATTTGCTTCTGTGAAGACAAGATCAAACCAGCTACCTATATTCCAAATTCTCTTGCAAGATCTGGGTATTTTTCTTTCTCAATACTTCACACCCATTTCTTGTGGACAGCAGAACTTTTTCTTTTCCTTCTCATGATTTTCGCAAAGTTTCTACCGCTAATCGTGGCTCAACTCTCCGTGATCTATGGGTTTATCCTTCCCCTTGATTAGATTCCAAGCTAACATCGGGATTGGAACTACCTTTAGATTAAGGTGAATCCTTCTAATTATTTATTTTGTTAAACTCACTCTCCAACTTCAATTATGAGAAAATGGGATTTATCAAATGAACTCAAAGCCTCGTAGTCATTAATGGTAGTCGAACATACCCAGAAAAGAATACTCTTAGCTCTCAGGAATCTCCGTCTCTGAGTCACGCAGAGGGCATCCCGGCTATCGCAGTAAGATACACCCTTTAACCGGTATTAGGTACTACTATCGGGAACTTATCCATTCAAAACGACACCAATTAATTAAATCGAACTCCAAATTAATTCCCCTCATAATCGTAGAAAGACTCCAGAATTAAATGTAAATCAACAAGAGAGCTGCGCTTTGATTACTCGTGACAGGAATTAAGAAATGGAGACCGATCACGCACAACCATCGTAATTGCAATAAAACCGAGAAGAAATGAATTCCGTAAATTGCCTAGATTTATAAATTTTCGTAGTAATACTTAAGAAAATAATAGAACTAAAAATCCAAATTCTACTGCCTCGTACAAGACGATATTCAAACCAGAAATGAAACTAAAAATAAAAATAAAAAATAAAAATAAAAATCTACTCTAAAATATACACTGAGTTCCTCTTCTTTTCCCTTTTCTGGGTAGTGAAGACGGGAAACTTACTTTACTCTTCTAAAGCTATCTATTTATATTGTAAAAAGAATTTGGGCTGGATCCCTAAAATGCTCCAAGTGGAACTCCAAAGAAAAAAGCCCAACTCATTGTCCTATGTCGTGATTCTCAAAGTTGATGTCGCTGACATGGACTTCTCTTGATCGCCGTGATCAGCCGCGAATTCTTTCTTTAAGTTGTAACCGCTTTGTCTTGCAATCGCTTGATCTGGTCACGACATCGCTTGTAGGTTGCGACCTTATTTTCTCGCGTTTCACACTTTGATGTCGCTATTTCAGTTACATGTCGCACATCACGCCTTTTCATTCCTTTCGCTGAAAGCTGCGACATCAATTTCTATTATGACCACTTCTTCGCTTGTATGATGGCTTCCATGTTGTGACTTTGATTTCTGGTCGCAATTGTGTTGGTGGTCTTCTGCCTTCATATGTTTCACTTTTATGTCGCGACCATGGTGATGTCGCTAATTCCTCTTTGGGCTTCCCATTTCTTTTTCTTCTTCCAAGCTGCAACCTCAGCCTCTACGTCAACAAATTTCCTCCTTCCCACCTATTTTCCAGGTCGCAACCCCAAGGTGATGTCGCAACCTTAATTTCTTCTGCTCAGCTCTTTTTCAGGTCGCGACCTAAATCAGTGGTCGCGACATCATTTCTGATCCTTGATTCGTAAAAAGGTCGCAAGTTCGGCTTCTTGTCAAGTGCTTCATTTGGCTACAGGTTGCGAATTCTCCTTTTCAAACTCTATTTTTGGTTGCACTTTGAATCTTCCGTTTGTCGCGACATCATAGCGGTGTCGCGATGAAATGGAGCCTTGCATTTAAAATTCAGTTGCAACCTCTTTCTTTTGCAAAGACTTCGTGGCTCATATGATCCTCGTCGCGACCTCAGAAAGTGGTGTCGCCATTATCATTCATATCTTATGCCGCGACATCAAATTGATGTCGCATATGAATTTCTTCCTTTAATTATTTCCCTTTAGTCTCACCACGTTTTCTTTGTCGCAATCCTTCTTCAAGCCATGACTTCACTTGTTCAAGTTTTCTATTTCTTCTTCAAAGCCGAATTTGTCATTGATGTCGACTTGAATGGTCGGGTAATTGAGCTTCCTTTCGCGACTTAAATTTTCAGTTGTGACCTCAATTTCACAGTCGGTTTCTTCTTCGATTTTTGCTAAGATTTGAGTTTCGCTGTATTTTATGCAAATGGAAATTTGAGTAAAATATCCACATTTATGTAAACAAATCAACATTTATCTCGTAATATACTCAGAAAAATGGATTAAAATCTAATGAGTTTTTGGACTCATCAGCAGGACTCATCAAAATTAAACTTTGCATCCTTCTCCAGTAATCTACATAATGGTTTTGTTATTTTTGAGAAGTCTCTAATAAATCTTCTATAAAAACTAGCATGTCCCAAGAAACTTCTTATTCCCTTGACTGTTGTTGGTGGTAGAAGAGTGTTAATAATGGAAACCTTTGCTTGATCCACTTCCAGCTTGCTGCAGAAATTCTATGCCCAAGTACAATGCCTTCTGTTACCATGAAATGGCATTTTTCCCAATTCAAATCTAGGTTCTTGTCTTGGCATCTGGAAGTACTGTCCCTAAATTCTGTAGGCAATGTTCAAAATTGGATCCATAAACTATGAAGTCATCCATGAATATCTCCATAACCTCCTCTGCTAAATCTGAGAACATAGACATCATGCACCTTTGGAAAGTAGCAGAAGCATTGCATAACCCAAATGGTATTCTTCTAAAAGCAAAAGTACCAAAAGGGCATGTGAAAGTAGTTTTCTCCTAGTTCTCAGGTGCAATAGCAATTTGGTTATATCCAGAATATCCGTCAAGAAAACAAAAGTGAGGATGTCCTGCTAACCTGGTTTCAATATCCGATCAATGAAAGGCAAAGAAATTGATCTTCTTAGTTACAGATTCAATTTTCGTAATCTATACACACCCTCCATCTTGTCAGCGTCTTGTAGGAACTGGCCCATTCCTTTTCATTTCGATCACAAAGAATCCACCCTTCTTAGGAACCACATGAGCTGGCTCACCCAAGGATCGTTCGACACAGATAAATAAACTCGCATTTACCCATTTTTGTAAGACTTCTTTCTTACAACATCTTTCATCACAAGGTTCAGCCTCTTTGGTGTTCAACTGATGTTTTTGCATCATCATTCACAGGATTTTATGCATGCAAATGTGGCGTTGACTCATAATTTTGATCTTCAATTTACTAGGCACAATTTCTTGTATTTCCTTAGAATCTGCAACAGCCTTTGTTCTTCATTTTCAGTCAATTCAACTGATATGATTACTAGTTTCCCCTTTTCTGGTTCTAAGAAAGCATATTTCAAATGACTGAGCAGTTCTTTCAAAATTAACCCTTCAGCACTAGTTTTTGGTTTAACAACTTTCTTTTCCTGGCTGCTTTAATTTTCTTGACTGTTTTCATTCAAACTCAAGACTGTTTCCCTATTTTGCAAACTGGAATGAAGTAGTTCATGATCAACACTCCCAATATACTGGAAATTCATCTCATTTTCATTGATAGAATGCTGAAGGTTACAATTAGAGATCAAGTCAAAACTGATAGGACTACTGTTATCTATAGCATTACAATTTTCTGTATCAACATCAGATTATGTCAAGTTTTTGTCCAGGTTGAAGTGCACTACTTCATTTCACCCTCGTATCGCTCACCCTTCACATCAATCAAGGCCCAAAGCTTGCTAAGAAGGGTCTTCCTAACAATAGAGGGACCTGGTTGTCTTCTCTTCCATTTTCATAACCACAAGTCCACAGGAAGATAAATTTCCCTACTCCGACCAAAGATCAGAATACCCCGAAACATACGCAAATTGTTTTCAACGTGTTTAGGGTATTTTGTAGGCATAAATTAAATTTTTCGTATATTAAATGCGAAAATATGAAAACTTAGAAACCCGAAAATTTTACAAGTTATAAGGACAAAAGTGTAATTTGTAAAAAGGGGGAGCATAAAGGTCATAATTTGATAAGACTATGGGCCAAAGTAGAAATAATAGGATTTTTTGTGTAATTTTTAGTTTGATGGAGGACTAAAAGCTAAATAACCTAAAGATTAATTATAAATAGAGGAGGAGACCAAAAATGGATTATTTTGGTCTCCAAACAAGGCTTATGGGAAGGAGAGGAAGAGGAAGGAGAAGAAGAGGAAGAAAGGGGGGAAATCAAGCCAAGGTATGGATTCTTTATGGATACATGACTTTGTATGGAATTAGGATTTTTTGGGTGATTTGTACATGAATTGTTTGATATGATTGCTACGGTTTTCCTTGAAGATTAAATTGGTTCCTTTCTAGGGTTTTGTTGTGTGAAGACATCCTAATCCCCTAGATTTAAGGGAAGTTTGGTTGAAAATCCCTAGTCGAGAATGTTTAGATATGGAATCCTTCACAATTCCAAGGTTTTGTAGAATCAGAACTGGGTATGAATCCTTGACTTTGATTAATTAAAAGTAATTGTGGAGGGATTTCATGTTGATTTATATGAGGAGGAAATAGAAGTGAATTGTGGAATAGGTGCATGAAAATGGTGAAATCACCATTTCCTGACAAATGAGACTTGTACGCACACCTTTCAACTCCGTACCTAAGATAGGTGATGCAAGCTTAAGCACCAGGCTCTAAGATAGCCTCTAAATCAGACTGATACAAATTAAACCAGATTGCATACTTTCCAGAATCGAACTCAGACAGACAGTGGTCCCTACAACCCATGTTTTTGTTATTTTTGCGTATTTAAGCTAAAATATGCATTCCGGAAGTATAGAAAAGGATGAAATTAAGTGAGAAATGTACCGTACTTCGCCGCCTCGGCGAAGCGTTGATGGGAGCAAAGTTTATGCCCCAATGATACGATAGGAAGTTTCTGAATACATATAATAGTAGGAATGCCCAAGACCAGGTATTAAATGACACAACACTGCTTCTCGATGTTGCTTCTAAGATTCTATTGCTGCTTCCTAAGACTTATTAGTGCTTCCTAAGACTGCCCGATTAGTGCCCTCGACACTCCCGACAAGACTTCTGCAGATTGCTAGTGCTACACAAGACTCCTCGTCTCATTAGTGCCACGACACTCCCGTCTCCAAGAAGTGCTACGACACTCCCGTCCTGTTACTAAGACTGTCCCGATTAGTGCCACGACACTCGTTCCGCACTCAGCAATCCCGCTTGTGCTACGACACTCAAGACTGCATAAGATCCCTGACACTTATCAGGTTGTGTCTTTACACTCCCTTATTGCTGGTCTGGGTTTCTATTAATTATATGATAATAACCTCGGATAATGAATAAGAGGAAACAAATGTGTATCGTTGGACCAGAATACCTTCTCGGCATTTCTCGAACAAGAATAGGCTCAGAATTCCTACTGAGACCCAATAAAAAATAAGCCTATTACAAGCATAAGTCCGTAATACAAATAAGCTTCAAACTCCTATCGACACCCGAATAAACATAAGTCCGTTTATAAGCATGTCTGAATAATACTCCCGAGACTCCTACGGAGATCCGACACGATGAGCCGTTATAAGCATAAGTACTCAGATAAGCTCCGATGATACATGAATGCATGCAATTTTTTTGACATTCGTTATTGTTATATGTCGAATACAATGTGTACATGCATATTACATATGTTTCCCACTAAGCCGAAAGCTTAGCACTGGTTTTTAATCCTCAGAGGTACAGAGAAGACGCTCCGAGAATCCTTCACATCCTACAGCCAACACACTAGCAGTGGGGTTCACATCGCAGGTTCCGTGCTCGCATCAATAATTGTAAATGTATAGTTTTGAATATGTAATGACCTCGCATCGCATATGATAATGTAAACACCACTACTGCGGGTAGTTTTGTTTGATTCCTTTGTATGATATGTCGATATATTATAAGACTCGATATACCAATGTCCGATGAAATGGGAAGAGTCCTAGTATATGTTCTCGCACTCAACCTCTAGAAGACATAGTCCCCAAAGGATGAAAGGTCGTAAAAAGTGTCCGGGTTCATGAGCCCACAATGAGACACCAAAAATCCGGCTACTCCACAAAAAAGGCTCATGGGATTTGAATATAAAATGCCCATTGTGAGGTATCATCCAAAAAGCTTTTGGTTTATAAACAAATGAAATTTATTTTGAAAATGATCATTGGATGTCATCCAGAATGACTGTTTTTCACACATAGGCTTGGGCGTTCTGTGAGGGAGTCAGTGAGGACTTGGGTGCATGGTATATGATGAGTCACATCTCATTTCATGGCATGGCATGTAGGATTCTATATAGAATTGGCATGTTATTGTTGGAATGTGATTGTGAAATAGTAAGTAGACATTGCATGTGCACTTAGGTGGGGAGTATCCCTTGCAGAAGGCATTCTCTACTAGGCGTGGCTCACCCTTTATGGGAAAAAAATATTTCAAAAAGTGCACGTACACCGGTGGATCTACGCCATCCGAGGCTATAATTGTGAATACGATATGTGGCCTTGATATTCATTTTGTAAAATATATTAGGAACAAAATAAAGGTTAATATATGATTTTGTATAAGAGTGTTAATAAACTCTTAAGGATTATTGTGACATAGTCTTACGTAATATTTCGAGTATGGTCAAAGGGCCTGGGGCTACTTTACTTATAAATGAGTCTCAGGATCGAGACATGATAAATATGGTATCGAGATATGCGATACTCCATAGGTATTCCGCAGTCGACATTGTTATCGGGACCCCTAGGCTCAGCATCAAAGCTTGCACGTAGCGCAGGTATACGAAACCTAGTGGCTGGAGGGCATGACTTTAAATCATGGAATTTATGGTGCACTTTATGTTTTGTGCTCAATATGCTACATGATTGTGTGTTATGTGAATTATATATATGGTAAAATGTAGATAGGAAAAGTTGAACACTAGGGTGAGAACATAACCTTAGGGGCTCAAAATGAATGAATGTATACCAGGTGTGATGTCTACAAGTGGTTGGCTGATGCACTACTAGTTAGACTAGAAAAGGAATTTCAATTTTCTATTTGAAACATGTAGATGGCAAGTCGAGGGAGAGGAATTCGATAAGGGACGATGAGGCAAGCAAGGAGAAATTATCCACTACTACCACCACCAACAGGTTTCATAAGGCTTACAGCCGCGACTACTACCATTGCACTAAGGAAGGCAATGTTGCTACCATTGAACAGTTAGTGAAACGATACAAGGGGAGTTAAGTAACTCCTAAAGGTTTAAAGACATCATCCCCAACATTCATGGGACAGTGGATCCGATGGTACGAACATCGTTCAACAGGTCGAGAAGGTATTGGAGGTTATGGAGATCACCTCTGATGTGGTAAAGATAAGGCTAGCTACACTCTAGCCAGAGGATGAATCCTAGGTATGTAGGATCAGTCAAGACTCCTGCAACTGGAGGTAATGATACGGGAGTTCGTGAGTCTTCATGGCACTTTTTCCTACATCCGTTAGGCATGCAAAGGCTTAGGAATTTCTACAATTGAGATAAGGAGCCATGATAGTACGCGAAGACATGGCTAAGTTCACCGACCACGCTTCAGGATGATTACGACTGACACGCATACGTCATGTGAGAAAGTTTAAGGATGGTCTAAAATTTTCCATCCGAGGCAAGATTATAGGACTTCTCCTACAAGATATGGACTCTATGGTCAGGACAACTCTGGCCATTATGAGGGAGGTAAATGAAGCAAAGAGCATGTGAGATGCGGGTGCTGAAGGAGTGATGAAGGAGAACCAAATTGCCTTCTTCTAGCTCAAGAAGGTAGGATTCCCACTCCCGCGAGGGTTCGCAGATGGCTGCTACTCCCAAGGCCAAGGCTAGGATCAGTCATCCCAAGATGGGAGGCACTTTAAGGCTCTTAGCCAGCCAAGGCAGAGAGTGTGTTTCTAGTGCCACCAAATTTCGACACTCGAGACGCTCGCCTCGTATGTGGATCCCAGAGTTGCTGGACACCACGTCCCGCCATCAATGGGGCATGCATGACTGAGTTTGTTCCTCCTACCCCAAAGATGTGCCGAGGAATCCTGTATCACCCCACAGTGTCGCATGCTTAATATCGCAAACCGGCCGTGGCGAGGGCATGGCCGAGGTCATGAGGTAGGCTTGAAAGACCGTGATCTAGTGGGCATGTCTACTCCATTACACCACGTACTCAAGGAGGTAGATCACAAGATCTGTATAAGCTTTATGCTCTCTCGCCCATGGGTAAGGATACTGTTTGATTCCTATGCATCGCATTCATTCATCAAGCTTCATCACAGAAAGAATCAGCTTGTAGGTCGGTGACTCGAAAGTTTGTCAGATGTAATCTCTCCCAGAACTAGGTGAGGATTGATATGATATGTTGTGGTTATGAGTTAGATATCTCAAGGACTCAACTCACGGTGGACCTTCAGGTTATGAGTTTTATGTCATCCTCGGGATAGATTAGATGACGACTCATCATGTCGTCATCGACAGATCGTAGGAGGCAAAGCATCGCCACACACAAGACGGTATCTCGTGTTATGTTTCAAGGATAAGCATGACGCTTACCTCGTGCCTTGTATGACTCTCTAGGCATGGGCAATTGACGTCACGCGCCTTACCTGCAGGACGAGGTGAGATAGGATTTGAGTCTACCTCAAGTGGTTTGTGAGTATTAGGATGTTTTTCTAGACAAACTACCGGGATTACCTCCGTATAGGGATGTAGACTTCACGATTTAGTTACACCCTGGTACGATGCCTATTTCTATGACTCCGCATAGAATGGTGCCTACTGAGTTACAGGAACTTAAGGTCCAATTACAAGACTTATTTGACAGAGGATTTATTAGGATCGAAAGCACTTCACCTCAGCACTCGATGTTGTTTGCCAAGAAAAAGGATAAATCCCTTCAACTGTGCATTAACTATCGATAGTTGAACAAGGTTACTATCAAGAATTGGTATCCTTTACCAAGGATTGATGATTTATTTGATTAGATGAGAGGGGCGAGGGTCTACTCCAAGATGGGACTGCACGGCTATCATTAGTCGAGTTGCGAGGCCGGGAGCATCCCTAAGACAGAAGCCAGGACGCGATACAAACATTTCGAGTTCATAGTGATGCCCTTAAGATTTACGACCGTGCCAAGAAGATGCATGGATCTCATGCATAGGGTGTTCCCAACCCTATCCAGATCGGGCCAGGGTAGTCTTCGGGCCGACGATATCTCGAGATACCCAAGCTCCGAGGAGGAACATGAGGATCACTGGATGATTATCTCCCAAGCCCCAGAGAACATCGCCTGTACACTCAAGTCTCAAGAAGTGAGAGTTTCGCCTTACCAAGGTGAGATCCTCGTGGGACATGTAGTGTCGACTGGGTATATTGGGCTGGACCCCGAGAAGGTCGAAGCAGCTATGAGTCGGGAGAGACCGGTCGCCGAGATACGCAGCTCTAGATTGACAGTGGTATTACAGAGGTTCATCGAGCCCCTGACACGGCCTACAAGACGGCTGTCGGGAAAAAATAAATTGCACGAGGTAGTGGGTCCGAGCTGAGGGAATGATTCTACGTGCATATCGTGGAAAGAATTTCCCGCTCCACCAAAAAGGAGGCTACGCCTTTATTCTGATAGTCCTAGAAAGGGGACAGATGTACATATTGTACTGCGATGCATCTAAGGACAGACTGGGATGTGTTTTGATGCAGTCTGGGAGGCTTATAGCTTATGGTTCTAGGCGGTTGAAGAACCACAAGTGGAATTACCCCACACATGACATGGAATTAGCGGCCATAGTCTTTGCCTTGAAGATTTGGCGCTAGTATCTATATGGTGAACAGTTCAAGCTATTCTTGGACCACAAAAGTCTAAGGTATATCTTTACACAACAGGACCTCAACATGAGGTAACGCAGATGGATGGAGACCAGAGGATTATGACTTCACTCGTATTACCATCCCTAGAAGGGCAAATGTGGTGGTTGACGCACTCGGTCGGAAGTCATGGGGAGTACTGCCTAGTATAGCTTTCTAGAAGTGGCAGATGCTCGAGGTTGCAGACAAGCCAGGCTACAATAAAGGATCAAGCTCAGTGGTGTCTTAGTGAGTTTAGTGCTAAGCACCTTCCATCGAGCAAAGTGATTGAGTCCCAAGGAAAAGATACAAAGATATTGTCCATCCGGGACATGGTACAATCAGGTACGGGTGACGAAGGCTGGGCCATGCACATTGATGGTAGTTTTCGGTACATAGGATGGGTTGTAGTTCCTCAATTGGCAGATTTGAGAGGAGATCCGTGGAGTTCCATCGGGCTTTTGCTTTGTCAGACATTGTCAGGTGGCACGAAGATGTACTGAGATCTTCGTCCCTAGTATTACTGGAGTGGGATAAAGAAACATGTTAGGAATTTCATTTGACGATGCCTCACGTTTCAATAGATAAAGGCTGAGCACTAGAGGCCAGCAGCGCTACTCCATCCACTGGAAGTAGCAGAGTGGAAGTGGGAACAAATCACGATGATTTTTGCGGACTACCTTCCATGGACATCTATTTCGCTCTATTATATTCACTAAAACCTCTCAATTTAACACCTCTACAGGAGTCTTACAACTTTCCTGTGGCCATGTCAAATTGGACTGGAGTTTCTTTAAAATGAATTAAATTGATTTAAATGTTTTTGGAATTATAAATAGGTTTAGTCTATGACACTGCAAGTGCACAGGTCATACAAGTAGTAAAAAATGGATGTAAGTCCAGATATCATTCCCACAGAGATTGGTTTGGATTCTCAAAATTAACTACCCTAACTACTCAATATCCATACTATCTGAACCTCAATGATAAAGTTTGTCAACTAAAATTAAAGAATAATTGTCTTAAAGATAACATATACAACTTAGGACATTAAAAATAAGCTAATACATATATATATAAACTAGAATTAATTTGGATCAATCGCTCTCCTCGTAAAATGAACACTAATAAGAAGTACTGCGGAATTACCAATTTCGCATTATAACCCATTTAAACTTAACCTTAAATTTGATCTCGATTTCTAAAGATGCCTCGATATTGCAAGTTGGATTTCATTTATTCACCAATTAAATATCCCTATTTATCTCAAGACAAGGGGTTTAATCGCCTATCAGATTCACGTATTCTTTTACAAGATTTAGGCACTTTTCTTTCTTAATACTTCATACCCATTTCTTGAGACTGCAGATTTCTTACTTCCCAACTCAGGGTTGTGCAAGATTTCTATAACCTGATTGATGACTCAGCCTTAAAATCTAATGAATATCTCTTTTCCCTGGATTAGATCACAGCTAACACAGGGTCAAGAGTTTTCCAACAAATTAAGGTGAAATCTATGATGATTTAAATTGATAAATAATCCCCTCCAACATCAATTATGAGTGAACTGGGTATTTATCTAAGTGAAATCTCAGAGCTCAATAGTTCTTCAATAATGGTCCAACATACCCACAATTGGAATATTCCTAATTCTCAGGAATCGCCATCTCTATTTCACTCAAAGGGCCTCCTGGAAATCAGAATAGGATACAATCCTTGAACGGGTATTCGAAAGTACTATTAGGAACAATTATATGGAAAAGACACATTAATCAAATAAATTCCACCCAAATTCTAGATACTTCCAATTTATGAAAGATCAGAATTCACACACCAAACCAAGAGAAGTCAGATTTAAAATCGCATTACAATCGACATAATGGAGCATCATAATCAGACCAATCGGGCAGCTTGCAATAAATTGAGAAGAGACTAATTCGAAATAGTATATTCTCTCATTTAAACTCAGCAAAGAATTGTAAAGAAATCTTGTTAGCTTCACCAACATTCTAACAGACGCTTGTTCAGATCCAAGAAAAGAAAAGAAAAGAAAATCTATTCTAAAAATTATACAATGAGTTTTCTTCTTCCCCCATTCTGGGTTCCCAAAAAGAAAAGCTGAACTTTACTAAAATAGTGTACGCCTATATATAAATTTTAGAAATTGGGCTTGATTCCAAGGCTCTAGGTGGATTTCCTTAAAATAAATGGCCTGTACCACTGCTTTCTAGCCTAACTTCAAAAGTTTGTTGTGACGTAAAGTTCTGGTCTGGTCTGTTCAGTCTGTTATGACCGTAGGAACCGGTCAGTAACCTTATTTCCTCTGCTCTCGCACCGTTGAGTCAGCGACCGACGTTTTCTATCGCAACTTGCTTCTTTAGCTGCAAGTTGATTTATATCGTGACATAAATTCTTAGTCAAGCCAAGAAGGATATTTCCTCGTTGGGACTCCCATTTTTCTTGTTCCCGTGTGAATTGATGTCGAGACTTCACCAATGTCGCGACCTCTTTCACACAGAACGCCATTCAACTGTCTCGAGTCTTTGCCGGGTCGCGTGACTGTGACTTGCTAGGTTGCTTGTTTCTTGTCGCGACTTGAATTTAGGTCGCGATCAAGTATTTTCTCGTCAAGGGCACTTTGGCGCGACCAAAAGTATGTCACAATCCTCTTTCTTCATATCTAGTCGCAACCTCATTTCTAAGTCTCAACAGTTCCCTTCACTTTTTCTATTTCTGGGCGCGACCTCACTATTTTGCTTTGTTTTAGAATACATATGTCGACCGATTCGATGTCGCGATGGCCGTATTGTTTCTATCGCATTTTATGTCGCGACCTCAAAACTATGTCGCGACCTCAAAACTATGTCACGACCTCATTTCTATTGTCATCCATTGATCCTTGGTCCCAACTCCTTTTCTCATGTTGCGACTTAAAATTGTTTTGTCTTTTCATTGCCTTGTTGCAACGTGGAATTTAGGTCGCGACCTAATCATTTCCTTCATGTCTGAAATTTATGTCGCGACCTTAAAAATATGTCGCGACTTCAATTATGCCCCTCCTATAGAAACCTCACTTCTTGGTCACAACATTTTTAATCAGACAACTTCTTATTGTCGATACAAATTCCAAAGCTGCGACCTTGATCAAGTCTCAACTTATATTTGCCGCAACCCGAATTGTCTAAAGAGAGACATCGTAAGTCCATCCAAATTTTTACTTTTTGGTTGCGACCTTAAAACGGTGTCGCGACATTATCTTCCTTGAAGTTCCTCCTGTCTTGGTCTCAGCAAGTTCTCTTATGTCACAACAGTTTTTGTTTTCTTTGCCATCACTTTTAGTCGTGACCTTGATTCTCCTGTCACACCTCGTCAGCTCCCTCGACCGCTTTCGCCCGAATTTTTGTTGGAATTTTCACTTATGCTTTAAATTTCTACCAAATATAAATTTGGTAAATAGTACATATTTCTGCATAAAAATAGGCGATTATATTATAAGAAAAATCAGAAAAATGGACTAAAAATTCAATGAGTTTTTGACTCATCAAATTCCCCTATTTAAAATTTTGTCATTCCTGCCAAAGAAAAGAAAGATTTGTTTCGGTTCTCAAACAATTGAACTTTATTTTACAGGACATTTTTCTCGTTTCAAAGCACACCTTCTTATTCCATCCTTTTACTAGAAAAAGGTAATTGCAGTCTCATTTGAAACTTAAGTTTTCAACTAAGAAAAATGAATGTTTTCAAGCTCTATTACTAATAATGCTTAAAACTCGCATAAATGGGCCTACCATCAGACTGCTTTTGTGAGTGTGTGTAGGGTCTTTTATTTTCATCTTTTGTTGAATTAGTTAATCTTCTGGGGATCTCCTTAGAATACTAGTCAAATTCCCATAAGCTCGCTTTTTCATTGATCTCCACTAATGTAGGTAAATTCAACCTTCGTGATCAAAGAGGTCTTTAGGCTTGTAATGTTAGGCTCAGTAATTTGCAGATAATTGGAAATTTTTAGGCTGCAAATTACCCAGATTCCATTCTTTCTTTTTGTATAATGGCCTTCATCTTCCTCTTTTCTTTCCTCGTAATGTATACTCTCTCACCTTCAACTTATCAACTCAGTTCCTTTTTTACTGGAACTCTTTTCATTTCTCCTTCTTTTCAAAGAATTTGAATAGTGCAATGTTTTATCTTCTTAGGCTTATCACTCTTAGAGAACTTCGGGCTAGAAACTCCCATACCGCCTGCATTAGGGTACTGTATGTTGAAAACACCCCTCCGAAATTTAATTTGCTCAAGAGAGATGTGCCACAAGACAAAAACTTCTTCTTTCCTTTTTCAAATTTTTTCTTGCCTCTAGTTCTTCTCGATTATTTCTCTTCATCCATCCTTGTGTAATCCAAAAGAAATATATTCCCCAAACTTGTTTCTTTCTCGCACATTAAATATCCTTATTATGAAAATCGAGTAATCTGGGGGTTCTTTGTCAGCAGGATTATTGTGTGGAGGAATTTTAAGTTTCTCATTTATGCTATTGGAAGAAATTAGGATTTTTTAATTTATTTTTGGCTCAAAGCAGGGAACTAGAGTGTATGCCTTTGCATATAATGAGGGTAGGTTGGAAAAGTTTCAAACTTCCAAAGATGGCCTCTATCACTTCTGTGTTAGTCAATGCTTTTACTCAGATTTCGTCGACTAACAATCTAACAAGTTCTGTGGATCTTGTATCCTTGTTTGTGAATCACCCTAGAAGATGTTCCTAATCTCTCTTAAGGTTTTAAAATTTTATTGACCATGTGCATTGTTTTCCCAAGATTTGTATTGACTCACTGTCTATATACACAACTTCAATCATCTTATTTGTTCTTTCAATTGTGTACCTTCTCCAAATTCTGCAATTTAAACTTTATTCAAACTAAAACTACAACTTCTTATTTCAATTCAATAGTTCCAGCTCTTGTTTCTCTTACAGTGTTGTTATGGATTTAAACAGTGGTCATTGTGTCCTTATACAAATAAAGCTCGAGTACATAGATCATTTCTTGCAGACAAACAATGAATGACACAAACAACACAATTCATTTACTCAGATCCATGCATCCAAAACAAATCACTTATTCAGCAATCAGAGTCAAATCAAGTATTTCACCAATGTATAAGTTATGATTGCAAACTTATTGAAAATAACAACACAATTCATTAATTCAAAAGAACACATCACAAGACATTTTCAATGAACTTCTCTGAATTTATATTCATTATGATGAAGAAATACAATGAAGAGGAGATACAATTAGTACTAAATCAAAACCAGAGAGAAAAGTCTCTATTCCTTGATCTAACACCCCATGTCTTACCTAAAAAAAAAACTTCCTCCTAAAGGCTGTAGCTCGTGCTCTATCGGTTCCCTTGATCATGGATGTGCGCAGGAAGAAAGGGTCGAAGCAAGGTCGAAGCAAGACCTCTCATTGTGGTTGACGTAAGAATGACCCACTAACGTGTCATCCGCCTCTCCCTGGCCCCCGAGTTCCTTCGATGATGAGAATCTTGGTTGTACTTCTTCTTCCACTCCCTTCCCATCATCCATCCCTTCATTGATAGAGCATCATTTGGAATCATGACTGGAATTGGTTTGTTTTCTGACTCCATTCACTCCATATGCTTTGCATTCGCACCTTCGGGGAACTCATATTTTCCCCCATCCTCCTTTTTCTTCATTTTCATCTGCTTATCTCTATCCGTGTTCTCCTATCCTTTATAGTGACTTGCCCTAAGGGGAATGAAGAAGTCTTTAAATCTCTCTTTAATATTCCCAATAAAGAATTCAAGTAAAACTGTCAGGATCAAAGCGCTCTGGGCTATTTCCAATAGGAGATTTTGGAGAAAATGAGGAAACCTTGAGAAAGTTTGAACATTTTCCTTAAGAGGCATTGAATATCTTTGAATTCCTATTTCGAAAATACGCGACCTAACTCGGTTCCTCCACCTGTCTGGTTTCCTAGTTCTGCATTCATATCAAAGCCCCTGGGCTCTGGAGGTTCCGTATGAACCTCCTCTACTCCGTGATGTTCGTCATGAGTTCAATTATTCCTCTTCAGTTCAAAACAGGATTCGCTATCCGCCATGGGTGAGAATTCAGAATTGGCTTGCTCCTGTGGTTTTGGTAGTCGAAGAGAGAAAAGGTGGAAAGTTGGGTGAAGATGCACTGGATTGGAGTTTTGGATGAGATTTGGCTATTCAGTTTCAGTCTTTATGACGAATGGGCTCAAGGTCATCATTTTCTTATGGAACGTCGCGACATTAATGCCTAATTTACAACACTAATTGCTACACTAAATGTCCCATTTAAAGTGGCAATGCCCAAATCGTACTCTGCTCAAAAAACCTTTATTTATTGCATTTTAGAAAATTCTGGTCGCGACCTACTTAAGTTTTGTCGCGACTTGAAATGTGGTCCTGACTAACAAATTGGTGTTGCGACTTATTTCTTCCTTTCTTCAGTTTTCCTTGGTCGCGACCTAAATTTTCTAATGTCGCGACATTGGCCTTTATTTCAGTCTTTTAGAACTCACATACTTTGTTGCGACCTGAAAGCATGAGTCACAACACTAAATTCAAACAATAATTGTTGCGATCCCAAAAGTGGTCGTGACTAATAAAGTATGTCAGGATTCGAGAAATTTTTCCGGCTCTCTAAGATTAGTTCAAATTCGATAAAAGATCGAATCAATAGACCAAATTCCAACAAACACCAATAATCAACTTTCATCATTCAATTATGCAGCAAATAAACTCATGAAGCATCATATTCAATATTGAATGAAAAAAATAAAACTTCCCCAAACTTCAATCATTCATTCTCCCGAAAAAATTAATATTTAACAGAGGGTATGGTACTTCCCCTTGTAGTTTATTTCTGCATATTCTATCTGAGAAATCCTTAGATCCTTCCATTTTTCTCTTGCAGCTGCAATGTCCTGGAATTTAAACGACACATAAATAAAAATAAGATTTTAAACCTAAAGGAATCAAAAGAATTCAAAATTAGCTATTTGAACTCATTATAAAAAAATAGAATCAAACTAAAATAGTAAAAATAAAAGTCAAATGTTAAAAATAGAATTAAAAATAAATAAATACTCATTGGGCCGCTTTCCCAAGCAACCGCCTTCAATTTTTAGTATGTAGCCGACTTGTCGCTTATGAATTTCTTGTTTTAGCAATTTTCTTCCACTCGTAACTAGGAATCAAATCATATTTCTTTCAAGATATTGCTTAATCGCTGACTATTTACTTTAAACTCTTCTCCATTATCGGTTTTTAATGTCACTCGCCCAAAGGCTGTACTTTACACCATCAGATAAGGGCCACTCCATTTTGATTTCGCCTATGGAAAAAGCCTTAGTCTGTGAGTTAAATAACGTAACTCCCATCTCTCACTAATTCCTTCTAAAAAATCTGATCATGCAATTTCTCTTTATCTTATCCTTATAAATTCTCGCATTATCATAAGCTTCATTTCAGCTCTTCCAATTCATTTAATGAGTAGTCTTTCTTCCTAGCAAATTTTGAACTCAAAATCTTGTCCTCGTGGCCCACATAGCCTTGTATTCCAATTCAAGAGGTGGGTGACAAGGTTTACCAAAAACAAGTCTGTATGGGGACATTCCAATGAGAGTTTTATATGCAGTACTGTAAGCCCACAATGCATCATCAAGCCTTAAAGACTAATCTTTTCTATTGGAACTCACAGTATTTTCGATAATTTTCTTTATCTCCCTGTTGGAAATTTCAAATACGACCGTTCGAGGATGATAAGCCAAACTCATTATGTGTTTCATTCCATATCCGTTCACAGTTTCTCAAACACTTTGCTTGCAAAATGGCTTCCCTCCATCACTAATAATAGTCCCGGTGTCCCAAATCATTTCAAGATATTTCTTTAAGAATCCTACTATCAGATAAGATCATTCTTCGACGTTGTTGCTTCCACCCATTTGGATACATAATCCACAGCTAGGAGTATGTATATATTTCCAAAAGAAGATGGAAAGGCCCCATGAAGTCTATTTCCCATACATCAAATAATTGCACCACCAGGATACCATGCAGGGGCATTTCATGTCTTTTGGCCGATATTTTCCCATTCTTGGCACTGACACAAAGTTTCACCCATTCAAAGGAATCCTTGAAAATAGTCAGCCATTAAAAAACCCGATTGGAGAATTTTGTGGGCCGCTTGCCTCCTACGAAGTGTCCTTCATAAGGTGATGCATGACATTCTTGTAAAATTTTCCCTTGTTCACTTTCTCGCACGCACCTTCGATGATCATATCGCCTACTCTTTTGAATAATAAAATGCGTCATCCTGTATGTAAACCCAAGCATCACCCTTAATTTCTTCCTCGTGGCGAATTACAGTGGCATGGCTCCTGAAGCTAGAAAGTTCACAATGTTAGCATATCGAGGTAATGCGATAATAACGAAATAGCGCTCATCGGAATTTTTTTGCTATTTCCTTTTCTTCTTGCTTTCCACGATGGTCTTTTCAACTCTCAGCAGATGACGGCTATCACGTACTGTCACAGCCTTTCTTATCATGATCTTGAATCAAATTCTTGTAATGTAAACCGTCGTCAGTCTTGGCAAACTTTTCTTTCTTAGCCATCAAATATTTCATTGCAACATGATCGGTATAGATAATGCATTAGGACTGATATATGGCCTGAACTTTTCACATGCAAACACCATAGCCAGCATCTCTTTTTCGTAGTAGAGTAATTCTCTTGAGCTTCATTGAATGTTTTACTTGAATAGTATATGGCCCTAAACACTTTGTCATCTTTACGTCCCGATCTGACTCCTTGCGTAGTCAGCATCGCACATAATTTCAAATTCTTTGTTCGATTTGGTTTAGCCATGATAGAGCTTGACCATCTGGATTTGATCTCCTCAAATGAATTTTGACAGGGCTCATCGAAATTAAACTTGGCATCCTTCTCCAATAATCTACATAATGGTCTTGCTATTTTTGTGAAGTTTCTAATAAATCTTCTATAAAATCTAGCATGTTCCAAGAAACTTCTTATTCCCTTGACTGTTGTTGGTGGCATAAGAGTCTTTATAATGGAAACCTTTGCTTGGTCCACTTCCAGCCCTGCTATAGAAATTCTATGCCCAAGTACAATCCCTTTTGTTACCATGAAATGACATTTTTCCCAATTCAAAGCTAAGTTCTTTTCTTGGCATCTATGAAATCTTGTCACCCAGGTTACGTAGACAATATGTCAAGTGGATCCATAAACTGTGAAGTCATCCATGAATATCTTGATAACCTCCTTTGCTAATTTTGAGGACATAGACATCATGCATCTTTGGAAAGTAGCAGAAGCATTGCATAACCCAAATGACATTCTTCTATAAGAAAAAGTACCATAAGGGCATGTAAAAGTAGTTTTCCCTTGGTCCTCAGGTGCAATAGAAATTTGGTTATATCCTGAATGGCATAATAATATCAGTGAAAACGCCGTGAGGATGTCACGCTGGCACGTCTAACTCTTATCAATGAAAGGCAACGGAAAATGATATTTCTTGGTTGCAGTATTCAATTTTCTGTAATCTATACACACCCTCCATCCTGTCATAGTTCTTGTAGGAATTAGTTCATTCCTTTCATTTATGATCACAGTGAATCCACCCTTCTTAGGAACCACATGGACTGGGCTCACCCAAGGACTGTATGATATTACATAAATAAATCATGCATTTAATGTTTAAATTATAACACTCTTTAACATCTTTCCTGCGCAGGGTTCAGCCTCCTTTGGTGTTCAACTGATGTTTTTGCATCATCATTCAGTAGGATTTTGTGCATGCAAATAGAAGGACTGATACCCTTTAGATCTTCAATTGACCAGGCAATAGCCTCTTTGTATTTCTTTAGAATTTGCAGCAGCCTTCGTTCTTCGTTTTCAGTCAATTCAGCTGATATGATTACTAGTTTCCCCTTTTTATGTTTTAAGAAAGCATATTTGAGATGACTGGGCAATTCTTTCAAAAATAACCCTTTTGCACTAGTCTCTTGTTTAGTAACTTTCTTTTCCTGGTTGCTTAAATTTTCTTAACGTTTTCATTTAAACTCAAGACTGTTTCCCTATTTTGCAAACTGGAATGCAGTAGTTCATAATCAACACCCTCAATATATTGGAAATTCATCTCATTTTCATTGATAAAATGCTGAAGGTTACAATCAAATATCAAGTCAGCCCGATGGGACTCTTTGTTATACCTCTACCAGCATTCTGATTTTACATGCTCCCGGCATGAAGTGTGTCGACTTTTGTCCATGTTGAAGTGCCTTCTTCATTCCGCCCCACCGGTGGTCAGCTAATATTTTCACATCAATCCATAGGCAGCTCCTGTTGCTAAGAAAGGTCTTCCTAACAATAGGGACTGGTTGTCTTCTTCCATTTCATAACCTGCAGTCCACGGGAGATAGATTTACCCCTACCTTTGACAAGCTGTGAGAGCACCTTACGGTTTGAGACATGGATATATAAGCCATTTGTAGTATAATTGTTGTTGGGGTAAGTTCCCCCAAACTCAATCTCTGTACCACTGATAGGGGCATCAAGTTAATGCTGGCTTTTGAGTCACATAAGGCCTTCTTAAACTCATATTTCCCTATTGAGCAGGGAATGGTGAAGCTGCCTGGGTCCTTCATTTTTGTTGGTAAACTTCTCAGAATAATTGCATTGCAAGTGGCAATTAAATTCACCATTCCTTCCCCAGCAATCCTCTTCTTCTTGCTTAGTATCTCCTTCAGAAATTTTGCATAATTTGGCATTTGATTGATTGCCTCTACAAAGGGAATACTAATTTCTATTTTCTTGAAAATTTCTAATAATTTAGAAAACTGTTCTTCCTTTGCTTTCTAAATCCTTTATGGGAATGGGATTGCAGGGGTGTAAGCCTTACTCTTCTCCTTCTGCTTCTTTTCATAGCTCTTCTTAGGCTGCTCAGTTTGCACTTGCTTCTCTGTTTCTGTAGTCCTCTTTGCCATGCTCTTTCCCGTTTCTCTCCTCAGTTACTTTTTTCTTCTTTTGGTGATCTTCTGCGCCTGTTTCTCATTCTGGCTGTATTCCATCTCCTGCCTCACCGGTTGGGTACGCCATATAGTATTACTGGTTTCCCGAGTGTCAAGGGAATGCATTTTTATTATGGTTACGCAAGTTTAAGGCGGTTTGCCTAACTTTGTGTTTTCCAGTTCTTGAGGAAGCATTGGTGTTTGATTGAAACATTTGTGAGTTAGTTTAAGAGCTCAACCGGCAAATTTACTGTTCATGGGTATTGAATGCTGACTTTTTGTTATCCCATGGTAAACGGCCTCCTCAAATGGCCAGGTCCTCTTCGCGCCAGTATTCATTTCTTTGATCTCATAGCTGCTTCTTCCTTCTTCAGTTGTAGTGGATAAATACTTGTTGAAATTTTGCTTGTCTTTGACCTTGTGATGCTCATCCACCATATGAGAAGTTCTCATGGTTCTCAGTCTTTAGTTAGTAATGTATTATGGAGCAAGTTGGGGTTGGCTTGAAATGATAGCTTCTCTGTTCATTCAAGTAATTGGCCTCCTCAGCAATATGGATCTTCTTAAGTGGTCCCTCGAAAACTTTTTTCTTATCACGTCTCATGCTCCAATTTCATGAGCTGAGTGTAGTTTTTTATCTAGTTTATCCATCCTGTGCATTATAGCATCCGATTTTTCTTCCATGGCAGTCATTTTGTTTAGCTCAATGATCCCACTCCCTCTTATTATGCTATTGCTTCCTAAAAATCCAAAGGGAGCTTTCATGTTGCATTTGGATAGGTCTGCTATCAAGTCCACGCACATACGCACTTTTCCTCTTGAATGCCCCACAACAAGAAGCATCTATGATACCCTTAGAAGTATCATTCGGAGAATGATGAACCCATATCATTTGCTTCTCTTCAGATCTATATATGCATAGGACATCTCTTAAGCCCGACCTTTTGTACCTTTCTATCACGGTGTAGCTTTCATCCTCCCCTTATTGGAACACTATGATTTCCCTTCTTCTTTTAGTTGTGAGGGATGGGGGAAAAATTTGCCTAGGAATGCTTCCACCAACTCTTCCCATGTATCAACCGATCCATATGGTAATGATTCATACCATGTGGCTGCAATATCTCTTAAGGAAAAGGGGAAGAGGTGTAACTTTATCACCTCTAGTCTCACACCATTTAGTTTAACAGTGTTTGCCATCCTTAGGAATCTACCAAGATGCTCATTAGGGTCTTTAGTGGGATGGCTAGTAAATTGATTTTGCTATACCATGGTGATCAATGCCGTTTTGCTTTCAAAGTTCTTGGCTTTCCTGTAGGTACATCCCGTGGTGAGTATTCACTGGATGACGGGCCTCGAAATCTTCCATTGTATCTTGAATTAGAGCCTTCTGGCACATTTGTTTCTTGTTCAAGCGTTGGATCGTTCTTTCATCTTGCCATCGTTGCTTTTAACGCTCTCTTGACTCTCGAGCTGCCGAGCGTTCTTTCGATTCGGTATCTGAGCGAGCCGGTCTGATCAAACTCTGTGCATTAATTATCCTCCTGAAATGGAGATGAGGCAACATGAGGCAACACAGATGGATAGAGTATCTAGAGGATTATGAATTCACATTGCATTACCATCCCGGTAAGGCAAATGTGGTGGACCTTACTGGTGTGGAAGTCATGGGGAGTACTATCTAGTATAGCTTTCTAGGAGTGGTAGATACTCGAGGTTGTGACATAGTTTGGACTACAATAAAGTGATCAAGCTCAGGGTGTTTTAGGGAGTTTAGTGGCTACACCTTCCCTACTGAGCAGAGTGATTGAGTCCCAAGGAAAAGATACAAAGATATTGTCCATCCGGGACCAGGTACAGTCAGGTACGGGTGACGAAGGCTAGGCCATGCACATTGATGGTAGTCTTCGATACAGGGGACGGGTTGTAGTTCCTCAATTGGAAGATTTGAGAGAGGAGATCCTCAGGGAGTTCAACTGCTCTCGTTTTGTTGTACACACATGTGGCATGAAGATGTACTGAGATCTTCATCCCTAGTATTACTAGAGTGGGATAAAGAAACGCGTTAGGGATTTCATTTGACGATGCCTCACATTTCAGCAGTTAAATTTGAGCACCGGAGGCCCGGCGTATTTACTCGACCCTTTGGAGTAGCCGAGTGGAAGTGAACATATCCGATGGATTTTTGTGACTCCTTGCCATGGACATCTATTTGCAACCTATTATATACCTTAAGAGCCTCTCGATTTAAAACCTGCAGGTCTTCCCCCAGCTCTGTGGCCATGTCAAAATTGGTGGAGTTTCTTCCCAAAATGAATTAAGCTTGATTTAAATGTTTTGGAATTATAAATAGGTTTAGTCTAAGCCTTGCAAGTGCAGATCATACAATTTGTAAAAAATGGATGTAACTCTAGATATCATTCCCACAGAGATTGATTTGGATTCTCAAAATCAACTACCCCAACTACTCAAGATCCATACTATCTGAACCACAATGATGAAGTTTGTTAACGAAAATTAAAGAATAATTGTCTTAAAGATAACATATACAACTTAGGACATTAAAAGCAGCTAATACATATACTAAACTAGAATTAATTTGGAGCTGAATCGGTTCTGTAAAAATGAACACTAATAAAATCTTGTAAACGGAGTGATTTACATTATAACCTATTTAAACTCAACCTCTAATGTGGATGCGAGTTTGTCAAGTGCGATATTGAAAAGTTGGATTCTCCTTTTGGTCACCATTTAAATATCCCTATTTCTCTCGAGACGGGGGTTTAATCATTCACTTTGTATTCATGATTCTTTAATTGGGCTTTTTCTTTCTCAATGCGCCGCCACCCATTTCTTGAAATATGATTTCTTACTTCCCTGACTCAAGGTTTTATAAGATTTCCTTTGAGTATTTATCTAGTTAAAATCTCAGGCTGAATCTTCTTGATAATGGTCAATACCTGATTGGAATGTTCCTAACTCTCAGGAATCGCCATCTCTGTGTCACTCAAAAGGGCCTCTTGAAATCGGAAGCGAGGATCTGATCCTTGAGCGGGTATTGAAACTACTGTGGGAACAATTATATAGAAAAGACATCCAGTCAGTAAATTCCACCCAATTCCCGGATACTTCCTTCCCGTTTATGCGAGGAAAAGATTGTAACTAACGATAAATTTAAACTAGTGAGCTAAACTACAGAAAAAATGCATTACAATCAACAATGGAACCTTTATTAGAATTACCACTTGCATTGCAATAAGCGAGAAGAGGCAGTGCGGAAATAGTATAGATTTCATTTAAACTGAGCGTGTAAAAATTGAAAGTTTGCTTCAAACTTTAACGTTTAACAGATGCTTTATTGAGATCGAGAAAGAAAGAAAAGAAAAATCTATTCTAAAAATTATGCGATGAGTTTTTCTTCTTCCTACGTTCTGGGTTTCCAAAAGAAGAAGCTGAACTTTACTATTGGCTACGTATGCGCTGCCTGCTTTAGAAATTGGGCCTTATTCCAGGGGCTCTCGTTGGATTCCTTAAATAAATGGCCCCGACATCATTTTTGGGTGAAGCTTCAAAGAGTTTTGTCACGGCAAAGTTCTGGTACAGTGCACATTCGGTATGTCGGGACCACAGGGGCTGTTGTGACATGCTTTCTCTTGTTCTGGAACTGTTTATAAGCGATGTTCTCTATTTTAACTTGTTTCTTTAGTTGCAAGTTGATTTTTGGTTGCGACATAAATTCTTAGTTGTCAGTAGTGATATTTCTAGTTGCGACCTCATTTTTATTGTTCCCAGGAATTGATGTTGCAACCTCAATTCAATATTACGACCTCTTTTCTATTGCGACGTCATTCAGTTGTCTCGAGCCTTTAAGCTAGTAAGTATTTCAGGCTAGCTGGGTTGCTTGTTTTCTTATGTATTTGGAATTTGAGTAGCGACAAGTATTTTCCTTCCTCGATTGCAATTCTGTCGCGTCCTCAAAGAATGTCGCAACAATCCCTTCTTCATACATGTGTATTCATTCTAAGTCTCGGCGGGTTCGGCTCGCTTTACATTACGGTGTGACCTCATTTATTACCTTTGTTTAGATATGGCAAGCCATGACCTGGATTTGACATCGTGACTTCGCGCATTGTTTTTCCTCTTTGCATTTTATGTGAGCTTCAGTATGTCGCGACCTCGGCTTATGTGTGAAACCAGCGATCCTTGGTCCTGACTCCACTTTCTCATGTTGTGACTTTAAATTGTTTATGCTTTCTGTTGCCTTGTACAATGTGTGGAATTTGGTATGACCTAATCATTTCCTTCTTGTCTAAGGTATAACAGACCTTACAAATATGTCGGGGCTTCAATTTGCCCCTCTGTCTAGCCTCTCCTTCTTGGTCACAACACATTTTTAAATTTGTACAACTCCTTTTTATTGTCCATTACGATTGAAGTCTCCGACCTTATATTTTATACGCCTTTGGAATTTTACGGGAGAGACATTGCAAGTCCATCGACCTTACTTTTTAGTCGTGACCTCAAAACGGTGTTGCAACATTATCTTCCTTGAAGTTCCTCTTGTCTTGGTCTCAACAAGTTCTCTTATGTCGCAACAGTATTTGTTTACTTTGCCATCACTTTTGGTCGCGACCTTGATACTCTGTCGCGACCTGCTGGGCCCTTGATCTATTTTCACTTCTGATTTTTGCTGGAATTTTCACTTATGCTTTAAATTTATGCAAAATATAAATTTGGTAAATAGTACATATTTCTGCATAAAAATAGGTAATTATATTGTAAGAAAAATAATAAAAATGGACTAAAAATTCAATGAGTTTTTACTCTCTTTTATCGAAGCGTGATGCGTCATGGGTGATAATTAAGTTGGCTCACCAAGTCGACACATTTTTATTTGTCTGGATAGACTTCACACTAAGAGAATTCGAGTTGCTTATGAGAGATCGTCTGGTTGCATGGATTGCCAGTCTCTATCGTATTGGATCAGGATCCCGGTTTTGTGGCTCATTTTTAGGAGAGTTTCTAGAGAGCCATGGGGACGCAGTTGATGATGAGCACTGCTTTTCATCCCGCAGACGGACGTCGATCGAAGGACCATCCAGTTTTTAGAGGACATGCCTAGGGCATCGTCACAGATCTTAAGAATGATTGGGAAGAGCATTTTCCCTTGATGAAATTCCTACAACAACGATTGCAGACGAAGCATATAGATGGCACCATATGAAGCTTTATATGGGAGACCATGTCGATATCCGGTTTGTTGGATGGAGGTAGGAGAGAGATCCACCACTGGTCTGGAATTGATTAGATACACCTCTGGGAAGGTGAACTTGATACGGAAGTGACTTCTCATGTCTCAAAGCCGGCAGAAGAGCTACGCCAACAGGCCGTGACAACCTTTAGAGTTTGAGGTGGGCGATCATGTTTTCTTGAAGGTGATGCCTAAGAGAGGAGTGGTCAGGTTCAGCAAGCGAAAGCTATTGTCGAGGTTTATCGAGCCCTATGAGATAATTGAGAGGGTGGGCATAATTGCGTATTGGTTGGCGTGCAGCGAGTTTATCGAATTTCGTAAGGGTTTTCCGTAATATCGATGCTCAGAAAGTACACTCGGATCCAGGCTCATGTTGTGGATTGGGGCCAACTCATTGTTGATGCAGATTGGACCTTTGAGGAGGGACCTGTGCTTATTATGGATAGTCGGGATAAGGTTTTGCGGCCTTAAGATTGTGAAATTTAGTAAAGGTGTTATGGCGGCCTTGAGACGTGGAAGCGACATGGGGGTCTGAGACATGATCGTGTGGCTTATCATTCCTTATTCGAGAGATGGAAGTGCGTTTATTAAGTCTTATCACGAAAACAAAAATGATTATTTATGTCTATCCATGTGATTGTATGTATATGTGCATGTTAATTTTGAGAAGAAATTCTTTTAAGGGGGGAAGAATGTAAAACTTGGGTAAATTTGAGCTTTTCCAAAAAATAGGGCAAACACGGTGAACTTGCCACTACGATATAGGTTGAAAACCTGGAAGTTTTCTAGATCTCGGATGACGAAATAGACCTCATTGTTGGGTTCGTCACACGAAATTTAGTTGTCCAGGAAAATTTCGTTAAATTCTGAGATAGTCAGAATTGCACGTTTTTTGAGGCAATGGGTGTCGGGTGACACATGGCAAGCCATGTGTCACATGGCATGAAAAAGAAAATGCATGTGTGACACATGGCAAGCCTTGTGTCCACATGCATGGAGCATGGAATTTCTATAAAAGGGAGTTCTAGCCAGGTTCGTGGAAGGAGGAGCAACAAGAGAAATGAAAAGAGAAATGGAGGAAAGGAGAGAAAGGAAAGGAGAAAAGAAAAGAGAAAAGAAAGAAAAGAAAGGGAAAAGGAAAAAGATAAAGAAGAAGGAGAATTCGGCCGGTGTCTTCCTCGGTTCATTGGCGTTAATGATTACAGATATTGGACCGAGGTAAAGTCGGAGGTCGACAAGGGCTCGCTTGAAGGTAGGGATTCTTCCTACTTTGGTTTATTTATAGCCTTTGAAATTTGTGTTTTAGCACGATTTTGGAACCATGTTGTGCCATGTTAATGGCATGTGATGGATTTGTAGCCGATTTAAAGGGCTTCTTTCGGAGCGAATTTAGGTTGAAAAATTGCATTTACGGGAGCTACCAAAATGCTCCTAAAACCCTCGGGCACGCTATTGCGTGGATTGGCGCAACCCATTGTACTCCAACTTCAGACGACCATATCTTTCTCGTCCGAACTCCGATTCACGCGTTCTTAGACTCTATGAAAAGATCTTTAAGTCTAGAAGCTAGCCATATGCCAGTGATAGGAATTTGGTGCTCACATCATTACCAAAATTTTTATCATAACACCAAGTGTACTAATTTCATGGCATGACATGCTTGTTTAATGAAATGTTGATATGTGTTTTAATATATTGACATGTGATGAATTGTATGTGTAAACATGGCATGTTGTAGGCTATTTTATGGACATATTATGTCATAATTTAGCCTAGAGGATAAAGTGCTTCATTACTTGACTAAGTAATGATTTTTCTATGCTGTTGATATATGCTTGTGTGATATATTGACATGAATTAATTAATGTAGGGAAATTGTATGCATGTTTGATATAGTTTCCCAGGATGCATTGGTGGTATGCATGGTTGATAAAAGTGTCCATATAGCATTCATCATATATGTGACATGGTACAAATAGGTAATGGCGCATACATTGCATATGCACAGGGACATCGCATTAAATGGGTGTGAGTGCATAGTCGGTAAATCGACATGGCGTTTGGTGTTCGATTGGGTGGGCATGGTTAAATGGGACAACGTCCAACAGAGTCGCACGATTGATTGAATTGGTAAAGAAATTATGTGTTGGGTATCAACAAGTTGGGATAGATTGCCCCCCTCCCCCCAGGTGAAGACCTTGATAATGGGTTAGACATAGTCCCCGACGAGTGAAAGTGTAAAAGTGCAGGTTTGTGGGCCCTTGGTGAGACACCAAATATCTGTATCCCCAAAAAAGCGCATTAATTTGAATATAAAATGATCATTGTGAGTATCATCAAAAAACTTTGGTTTATAAACAAATGAATTTTTTTTTTTTTGAAAATGATCATTGGATGTCATCCAGAATAACGGTTTTTCACACATGGGCTTAGGCGTTATGTGAGGGAGTGGGTGAGGACTTGGGTGCATGATACATGATGAGTCTCATCTCATTTCATGGCATGACATGTAGGATTCCATATAGAATTGGTATGTTCTTGTTAGAATGTGATTGTGAAATGGTGAGTGGACATTGCATGTGCACTTAGGTGGGGAGTAGCCCTTATAGGAGGCATTCTCTACTGGGCATGACTCACCCTTTATGGGAAAAATATTTTAGGTGTAGAGCAGACACCGGTTGACGATTCCCATCTGAGGTCGTAATTGTGATGAAAGCCGACATGTGGCCTTAACATTCATTTTGTAAAATATATTAGAACAAAATAGTGTTAATATTTAATTTTGTATAAGAGTGTTGTAATAAACTCTTAAGGACTATTGTGACATAGTGTTGGGTAATATTTTGAGTATGGTTGAAAGGGCTTAGTGGGGCTTCTTTTACTCATAAATAGTCTTGGTGAATGAGACCATATTGGCCCAGTATCGAGAGATGCATCGCGATGCTCATAGGTATTCCACGAGGTTGGCCGGTTGATCCAGCGGGACTCCTGAGTTTTGGGGCGTCACAATTTCAATGCAGGCCCAATCGATGCCTTTGTCACGACAAAGTTAGTGCATCGCAGCGTTGCGACACTTGTGTGTCTTCGGGCTACGTGCGACCTTGTCGTGACATTGGATTTATGTATGTAGCTTTTAACCTTTGATACTTTATTGTTGCGACAAAGTTGTGAAATGTCGTGACATCCATGCAACTTTTATGTTTCCATTTTTTGTTGTGAGTTTGTCGCAATAATACCGATTAGCATTCTTCTTGAGTGATTGTCAGGACAAACTTTTCAAATGTCACAACAAAGGTTCAGTATATGACTCAAGTCTCTTCTTTATAATTGTCGCACTGCCGCCAAGAATTATATTCAATTCCCAGCAGTCATGCCAAAACTTGTTAGACTACTTAATATGATGTAAATATTGTTTTTCTATTGTTGTATATAATGTTATGTAATTAAATCATTTGGTCTAAATCCTTTGCAAATTACACACCGGATCATACAAGTAATCAAGGTAGATTTTAAGTTCAGATATCATTTCCCACGAGGGATTGATAGAGAAATTTAAGATCAACTACCCCTACTACTCAAAGAAATTCACTACTACTCAGAAATTTACTATTTGAACCACTAATGTCATAATAGATTTTACTAATAACATAAATTGAATAAAAGAATTTCTAGTATGATATTCTTGAAGGAAAAAGGAAATAAAGCAGAAAGATTAGAGGTTGTTAGATTCTGATAACACTTGGGGCCCAGGATCAATGTTATGACTATCAATCGTTGCATCAGTTTTGAAATAATCCAACCACGAGTTTTGAATTTTGGACTTGTCGAGCAAAAATAACATAGCCTTGGAATACCTCCACGACACTATAATTACCATTTAGAACACCATATTCCTAAGCCAGTCCATGGCCCCGAAACCTGGGGTTTGTTGACTTTATCAACCAGGAAAAACTTATGGATGTCGGGTAACCCAATACCACACTATTGTGTCCCCTTTACTAAGACCCATAATTTAACAAAAATCGGACAGAGTCTCATTTCTACTGGGAGCTTTACCCAAAATAAGACCTATAAGATATATAATAACATGACCCATTCGGGGCCCAATATAACATAATGACCGCATAGGGTCTATTTATGAGTAAAATTGTCCCAACCGGGCCCATTTACCCATAGTAAAAAATATACAAGGCTATGTTACCATAGTCCTTAAGAGTTTAATTACAACACTCTTATATTAAAAATACATGCTAGAACTAGTTCGTTCCAAACATCTTTACAAAAATGATTACAAAGCCAAAACCCAGCTTTCTTCACAATTGTGGCCTCGAGTGAGCGCCGTCCACCGATGTATACGACGCTGAAGAAGTCCCTTTAAGGGTGAGCTACGCTCAGTAGAGTACACTTCCTACAAGAGCTACTCCCCACCTAAGTGCACATGCAATAGTCATGTTCTGATTCTACATTCAAAACAAGATTATGCAATCCTAGATTAGAATTCTACATGCCATGAGATGAGATGAAACTCAACCATGTAGCATATTTGCTGAGTGTGACTCTCTTCTTTGATCCTTATTGACTCACATCACACAATGCCGTCCATAAGTCAAATCCATCATTTAAGTTACATCAATGATCATTTTACAAAAATAAAAATTTGTTGTTTTCAAAACCATCTTTTTGGATGTTACCTTAATAATCATTTATATTCAAAACCATGTGTCTTTTTGTGGGTAGCGAATTTCCGGGGTCTCACCGTAGGCTTTGCAAGCCTTCTTACACTGTCACGGGCTTTCATCGTTAGATACATATCTATAACCAAAAATAACGTGGCTTTCACTCTCTGAAATTATCTATCCCTACTTTAACATTACTCGAAACATATTTTCATTTTCATGTATACAATCGATGCGACCTGACGGATGTTTTGTCCATTCAAGGCCCACGATCAAACACCGCTGAAGTGTTGATTATAACCATGCACTCTACCCATTTCACCAGAGATGTCCCGTGCATGTAATGCGATGTGACATTTCCCTTCTTACACCACATCATCACATATATGATGAATGCTATATGGACAAATCTATCTTGCATCATGGATTGATATATTAGTCGGCATAAAATTTCCAAGCGATCACACATTTCATGTCAACATATTTGCACACACATCTCAACATCAACAAGTCATCATAATCAAGTAATGACATACTTTATCCTCTGATAGTGTCACATAACATGTCCTGACCAGCTACAAACAAGCCATGTAATGGCCTTATCCATACATAAACTCATCACATGTCAATACATTAGAAACACATATTGACCTCCGATCAATTACCACAAAGCATGTCACTCAAACTCAAGCAATGTAACTTGATCCCTCCAAGATAATTGTGGCATAGAATTCCACAAACATTCCACACAACAAGCCATAATAGTGCATAGAGCAGATTACAGACTCAGTCATAAACTAGTCCCTAACGGTCAATGCGGACCTGAGCCATTAAACGACCTAATTTGTACTTGATCTAAAGAAAATGGACCATAATTTGAGCTGTATAGGTCCAATTTGGGTGATTCAATAACCTGCATCAATTTTACAAACGCAGCTATAATTTCCATGGAGAATACTAGTCCAAATTCCCTTTTTTCTCAACCGAAAATTAGTCCCAAAATTTGGACAATGTATTGGGTTAAAACAAGGCAGCATGTGGCAGTCCCGGAAAATGGACCATAACTTGAGCTATAAAGGGCCAATTTGGGTGATTCAAAAGCCTAACATCAATTTCTCATATACATGTACAATTTCCATGAGGGACACTATTCCAATTTCCCTCTTTTTCCCTATCGAAAATCAATCCCAAAATCTGGACAGTATGAGGGGTCAAAACAGGGCAGCTTGTGGCCATCCCAGAAAATGGACCAAAACTTGAGTTATAGAGGTCCAATTTGGGTAATTCAAAAGCATGACCTCAAGTTCACAATTGCAGCTATAATTTCCAAGAAGAACACTAGTCGAAACTCCCTCTTTTTCTAACAAAAAATCAGCCCCAAAATTTGGACATCATAGAGGGTCAAAACATGGCATTATTCCCTTATCACCAAAATTTTGCCAAACAGCCCCTTAAGGAATAAAACACAACCAAACAACCTTTAGAGTAGAAAATAAACCAAAGTAGGAAGAATCCTTACCTCTTTGAGTAGAAGAAACTCTAGGAAGTCCCATGGCCACTTCCTAAGCCTGAAACCTTTGATTTCCCAAACTCCTTGCTTGAATCCTTAGCAAAATCTCGTGTTTTCAGTACCCATGCGTAGCCCTCATTGAGTAGATGAACTTTCATTCTTGGCCCGACGAATTCCGATCAACGGAACTCCATAGATCAAAGAGAGAAGCTAGGATTTTTTTTTTTCTCTTGCTCTCTCTCACGTGTTTTCCCCCAAGCAGAAATCCGATATTTTCTTCCCAAAATCCCATTCTTAACCCCTTTATGTAATTTTAAATACTTGATCCACGTTGCGCCATGTGTCTACAACTTATTCGGGTCCGTTTTTGCCTCAAAACAATTTATTTCGTCCCAGTTCAAGTTCAAATTATTTTAAATGAAATTTACTTAATTTATATTCCACTTTCGAGATTTTTATCAAGAATCCCATTTTTATGGTCCACCGGACACCCGACGCCCCGAAAATCATGAAAATCCGATCGTTTCAGAATTTAACGAAATTCATCTAGGTAACTAGATTTCGTGAGACGAATCCGAAATTGAGTTTTGTTTAGTTATCAAGATCTAAGAAAAATTCGGGTTTGTAAGTGATGAGTCGAAACCTCGGTAGATTTTAATCCATTTTTAGAGCATATTACGAAGATAAATGATTTGTATGTAGAAATGTGGATATTTTACTCAAATTTAATTTCGCGAGGAAAATCGTGAAGCTCAAATCTCGGCCAAAATCGGGGAAGAACCAGCCTAGAGAGCGAATTGAAGTCGCGAAAATCGGTCGCGTGAAGCTTAGTTGTGGAGTCATTTCCTAGAATCCATGACATCCGCAGGAATTAGGCTTTGAGGAAGAAATAAAGACCTTAACAAGTGAAGTCGTGACTTGAAGAAGAGGTTGCGACAAAGAAAATGTGGTCAAGGCAAAGTATCCAAGAAGAATCTTCATGTCGCGACACCACTCACGATGTCGTGACACTATGAATAAGCTGAGTCGTGACATCACTCGGAGTAATAAGTGGCGTGGATCTAGTCGATAAACAACAAGAGGTCTTTGCAAGTAAACAAAGTTGCAACTAGTTTTTAATGAAAGGCTCCATTTGAGGTCGCGACATGATATTCAGGTCGTGACATAAAAATAGGAACTAGAGTCTCAACAGAAAAAGTGAAGTTGCAACCACATTAAGAGTTTAAGAACAGAAAAGGAGGTCGCAACCTGGAACAAAAGAGGAAATGAGGAAATTGGTTGCAACAAAGAACTGAGGTTGCGACCAGAAGAGAAGAAATGGTCAGCAAAAGAGGTCGCGACATAAAATTGAAACCTGTGAAAGCAGAAGACCACCAACACAATGCAACGAAAATAAAAGTCACGACATGAAGTCATCCTACAAACGGAAGGTGGTCGCAACATAAAGCTAACATTTGAACTCGGAAGCGGAAGAAAAGAAAAGACAAGCGATGTCGCGACATGAAACTGTGGTCGCGACATCAACTTTGGAGAAATATTGAGCAAATGAAGTCATGACTACAAACGAGGTCGTGACAATTGATCCAAGCAGTCATAAGAAAGCGAGTGCATAGCGAAGCAACGAGTGCATTGATTGAACTAGAGCAAAGAAGAGAAATCCATGTCGCGACATCAACTTGAGGTCGCGACATAGGACAGTGAGTTGGGCTTTTTCTTTGGGAATTCCACCTAGAACTTTTTGGGGATTCGACCCACTTCCTTTTTATAGTATAAATAGACCATGTTAAAATAGTAAAGTAGCTTTCGTCTTCACTACCCAGAAAAAGGGGAAAGGAGAGGAACTCAGTGTATAGTTTAGAGTAGATTTTTATTTTATTTTCTTTATTTTTATTTTTAGTTTATTTCTTTTATGGTTTTGAATCTGCGAACTGTGTAGGGACAGTAGATGGATTTTTATTTGCATTATTTTCTTAGAATTGCACACGAAAATTTATGAAATCTAAACAAATTTATGGAATTCGACTCTTCTCGGTTTGTTGCAATTACGGTGGTTGTATGTGATCGATTGCTCCATTTCTTAATTACTTATCTGATGTCGAACCGCAACTCTGTGGTTGATCACATTTGGTCTGATCTTTCTGCACAATTATGGAGAATTAATTTGGGTTCGGTTTTACTTATTTGGTGTTGTTTTTGAATGGATAAGTTCCCAATAGTAGCACCGAATACCCGTTGAGGGAATTTATCTCGCTCTGATTTCCAGGATGCCCTTTGCGTGACACGGAAGCGGAATTCCTAAGTGAGAAAAATTCTTTTATGGTATGTTTCGACTACCATTGATGGCGAGCTACGAGAGTTCATTTTAATAAATCCCCCATTCGCTCATAATTGAATTTGGAGGGGTGTATTTAACAATATAAATAATCAGAGAGTTCACCTTAATCTAAAGGTAAGTTCTAACCCAGTGTTATTTGAGATCTAATCGAGGAAGGGACAAACCCGCAGTCTGGAGGTTGAGCACCAATTAGAATTAGTGAAACTGCGAAAATCACGAGAAGAAATGCAAAGGTGCGCAGATCAACGGAAATGAGTGTGAAGTATTGAGAAAGAAAAATGCCCGGATCTTGCAAAAGAATTTGGAATCTGATTATTTAGTTTGATCTTGTCTTCAGAGAAGCAAGGGTATCCAACCGGTGACTATGGGAGAAATCAATTCCAACAATGAAATGTGGACAAAAACAAATCCATACGAAACGAGCAATGTGCTTTAGTCTTTGGAATTAATTTGTTTCATTGTATTTCACTGAGAGTTTTCGTTTCTCATAGGAAATTGATTCAATCCATTCTTATAGTTACAATTTATTTTTATTCATTTACTTTTATTTTATCCTAGTTTGATAATATTCAATAGTCTATGATCTTTAATTTTTTTTTCTGTAGTTTTGATAAACCTTTCACTATGTGTTCTTAGTCCAAATAGTATGGAAATTTAGTAGTTAGGGTAGTTGATCTTTAATTCGTTGCCAATCTACGTAGGGAATGATGCACGGACTTACATTCGGATTTTACTACTTGTATGACTGTGCACTTGCGATGTCATAGATGACCCTTATTTTTAAATCATGAACGATGCAGAAAAAGTTATTTTATCAAGCAAATTTATCTAAAGTGACATAGATGCAAGAGAAGTGTAAGGCTCTTGCAATTATGTTAATTTGAGGGGTTTTCAGTCTATATAGAAAAAGGCAAACAAGTTTTTATGGCACCGTTGTTGGGGATTGAAAGAATTAAATAGATCAATATTCTGACAAAAGATGGAAATGCTAATTTGGACATTTTATAAAAGAAAATAACAAAAATAGTTTTTTGAAGCAGTGGCTACACCAACCACTGATCTTTAACAAGCCATGTTGAAAATATTTTTTTAGTTTGACTAATCCTATTAATCTTAGTGTGTTTTTATTTCAGGAAATCCTTTAATGCATAGGAAACAGAATTCTGACCTGATTCCAGCAGACACTGAATTGGAAAGAACACTCAGAAGCTTAAGAAAGACAAAAAGCGGCTTGACTATGGCGAGATGAGAACATGACCCGATTCGAGGAGGAACAAGGATAGCGGCGGAGGGCCTCCTATTCTTGACACAATGGAGGATTTACGGGGCTGTGTCGGGAAGAATTACGCGTCGAGACTGACCTACTATGGATGCAGTAACCGAACTAAAGCCGGCCTTGATAATAATGAGTGCGGCGACATCAGTTCCTTTGGTCACCCCATCGAAGACCCAAATGAGCACCTGGGTAGATTCCTCAGGATGGAAAATACAGTGAAGCTGAATGGTGTGAGGCCAGAGGTGATAAAGCTGCATCTTTTCCCATTCTCCTTACGGGATATAACAGCCACTTGGTATGAATCAGTTCAGTTGATACTTGGGAAGAGCTGGTAGAAGCATGCCCAGGCGATTCTTTCCCCCATCTCACCTCGGAGAAGAAGAGATAATAGTTTCCAACAAGGGGAAGATGAGAGCCTATATATAGCTTGGAAAAGATTCAAGAGGTTGCTGAAGAGGTGCCCTATGCATGGAATTGATTTAAAAACCCAGATGGATATAGTGTATCTTGCTTTAAATGATACATCTAAAGGCATTATCGATGCTTCTTAGCATGGAGCATCAAAGAAAAGTGCGTGGGAGCTAGAGATCTAATAAAAGACCTGGCCAAATGCAATATGAAAGCTCCATCTGAGTTTTCAAGCAAGATGACAGCCATGGAGGCAAAGTTAGATGCCATCATGCATAGGATGGACAAACAAGAAAGAAAGTTGCACACTACTCATGAAATAGGAGAAGTGGAAAGAGAACAAATGAGAAGAAATATTTGATGTACCAAGCCGAGAAGAAGATTCTTGTAGTGGAATTAGTTAGGAAATCGTGCATGAACGAGAAATTACCATTTCAAGCCAAATCCTAACACACTTGCACATTTATAGTCCAACCTTTGAGAACCATGAGAATTTCTCCATATGGTGGAGGGGCATTCACAGGGCCCAAGGCATGGGCGGAGGAGATCCTCAGGGATATCGGCCCAGCCACGAGGTTCCAGTAGACCGAGGGGTGAAGGTAGAAATGAATATCAGGGTCAAAGGAGGACTCAACCATTTGAAGAAAAAATGATGTAGTTCATGGGGGACAACAAGAGACTTATACACTTCCATGAACATAGCTTGTCGAGCTTGGAAGCTTTAAATCGACACTCGGAGTGTTTTAAGAAGAATCTAGTGCTTACGTTCAAAACTTGGAGACACAAGTAGGGAAGTGGCTGCTGGATATGCCGTCAGGCAAGGGTACATTCATGAAGTGACACTCAAAAAGAATCCAAAAGGCGCCATGGCAATTCGGTTAAGTGGGAAAGAAGTAGGCAACAACGAGAGAAAGAAAGGAAATGAGGCGAGCGAGCAGAAGAGATTGGAAAGGAAGGAGAGAAAGAACACCTGGTTGAGACAACTGAAGGAAGTAATGACGAGAAGCGAAGGAAGGAGTACCAGCTTATACACCTACAGTGCCATTTCCCCATAGGCTTTAGAAGGCAAAAAGGGAAGAGCAGTTTTCTAGATTCTTAGACATTTTCAAGAAAATAGAAATCAATATCCCATTTGCAGAGGTAATCTACCAAATGCCTATTTATGCAAAATTTTAAAGGAATCTTGGTAAGAGAAAAGGAAGATAGGCGAGGAGGAATATAGTGAACTTATTTGCTACTTGGTGCAGTTATCGGCCAAGATCAGCGAAATGAAGGACCTTGATAGTTTCACCATTCCCTGCTCCATAGGGAAATATTAATTCAAGAAGGCTTTATGTGATTCTGGTGCCAATATAAATTTGATGCCTCTATCAGTTGTGCAAAGACTTAGTTTTGGGAAACTTACCCCAACTACAATTACACTGCAAATGGCTGACAGATTAATGGCACAACCAGAAGGTATTCTTGAAGATGTACTTGTCAAGGTTGGGAAGTTCATCTTCCCAGTAGATTTTGTTTTCATGAAGATGGAGGAAGATACCCAAGTTCCTTTGTTGCTAGGAAGACCTTTCTTAGCTTTGGGCGCCTTGATAGATGTCTGAAGGTGAGCGGCTAAGGGTGTGAAATGAAGCAGTGCACTTTAATCTTAATAGGGGTTTGGAACATCCTGATGTAGATGCATAAAGTTGTATGGTTGTAGAAAACAATAGTCTTCTTAGTGTTGAATTGAATTACATTGTATTCTTAACATTCTATCAATGGGAGTGAGATGAATTTTCGATTATCTTGAGAGTCTTGATTGTGAAATACTGCCTTGAAATTTGTTTAACAAAGCTTGATCCTCAGCATAAATGAAAGCAGTCAAGATGAAGTATGCGACCCGAGAAGCGAAAACTACGAGACGGGAAACTAGTGCAGAAGGGTTAACATTGAAAGAATTGCCCAGTCATTTGAAATATGGTTCTTAGAACCAGAAAAGAGAAAACCAGTCATCATATCAGCTGCATTGACTAAAGCTGAAGAACAGAAGTTGCTAAAAATTTTGAGAAAATACAAGGAAGCTATTTCTTGGTCAATTGAGGATCTGAAGGGTATCAGTCCCTCCATTTGCATGCACAAAATATTGCTGAATGCAAAAACTTCTATTGAGCATCAAAGGAGGTTGAACCCAGTGATGAAAGAAGTTGTCGGAAAGAAGTTACGAGAATGGTTAAATGCGGGTTTATATATGCTATGTCGGATAGTTCTTGGGTAGAGCCCGGTGCATGTGGTTCCCAAGAAAGGTGGATTCAACGTGATCGAAGTAGAAAGAATGAATTGATTCCTACAAGAGCGTAATGACGGGATGGAGGGTGTGTATTGACTACGAAAACTGAATCTGACAACAGAAAGGATCATTTCTCCTGCCTTTCATTGATCGAGATCTTTGGATAGATTAGCAGGACACCCTCACTTTTGTTTTCTTGATGGATACTCTGGATATAACCAAATTTCCATTGCACTTGAGGATCAGGAGAAAACCACTTTTACATGCCCATTTGGTACTTTTGCTTTTAGGAGAATGCCATTTGGTTTATGTAGCAATGCTCTGGTACCTTCGAAAGATGCATGATGTCTATATTTTCTTATTTAGAGAAGAAGTTATGGAGATCTTCATGGATGATTTTACGGTGTATGGATCAGTTTTGAAACGATTGCATAACTTGGGGACGATTACTTCAAAGGTGCAAGGACAAGAATCTAGCTGCGAGATTGGGAAAAATGTCATTTTATGGTTCTGAAGGGAATTGTCTTGGGGCACGTGATTTCTGCGACGAGGGCTTAGGAGTAGACTAAGCAAAGTTTCAATTATAAGAAATTTGATGCCACCCTCTGATCAAGGGAATTAGAAGTTTCTTAGGATATGTTGGATTTTACAGAAGATGTATCAGAGATTTCTCAAAAATTGCTAGACCACTATGCAGATTGCTAGAAAAGGATATTAAGTTCTGTTTTGATGAATCCTGCCAGAATTCTTTTGAAGAAATCAAATCTAGACTAGTTGAAGCTCCCATCATCACAAAACCAGATTGGAACAAAGAATTTGAAATCATGTGTGATGCCAGTGATTTTGTAATGGGAGTTGTATTGGGACATAGAGATGAAAAAGTGTTCAAGGCCATATACTATGCCAGCAAAACCTTCAACGAAGCTCAGGAAAATTATTCTACTACTGAAAAGGAGATGCTGGCGATAGTATTTGCATGTGAAAATTTTAGGCCATACATTTTGGGGTCCCATGTTATTATACACACTGATCATGCGACAATCATGTATCCTAATGGCAAAGAAAGAAGCAAAGCCAAGGCGATCGGGTGGGTATTGTTATTTACGGAATACGATTTAAAATAAAAGACAAGAGAGAGGTTGTGACAATGTGATAGGCGATCACTTGTCAAGAGTGGAAACTGCGGTACAAGAAGAAGAAAGAGAAATAGTAGAAAATTTTCGGATAAGGCGGTTATTCGGTATCCTCCAAACACCTTGGTATCGCGTGTATGAACTGGCTTGTGGAATTAAGCCACCGAATTTAAATTTGCAGTAGAAAAAAAGCTAAGGACTAACGACCGTACTACATCTTGGATGACCCGTTATTGTTTAAAGAGGCGTCGATTATGGAGATGTACGGAAAATTGAGCAAAGCAATATTTTACAATAATGTCATGCATCGCCATATGGAGGACATTTTGTAGGAGATAAAACAACCCACAAAATTCTCTAGTCAGGATTTTACTGGTTGTTTGCCTTTTTCTATATAGACTAAAATCCCTCAAATTAACATAATTACAAGAGCCTTACACTTCTCTTGCATACATGTTACTTTGGATAATTTTTCTTGATAAAATAGTTTTCTCTTAATTGCTCATGATTTAAAAATAGGGTCAAGTCTATGACACTTGCCAAGTGGAGTCATACAAGTAGTAAAATCGATTGTAAGACCCGGTGTCATTCACGGAGATTGATATCGAATTCTGGTCAACTACTGACTACTAAAATTTCATACTATTTGGACTCAAAACTCATAATGAAGGTTTATCTAAACATTACAAATTAAAATCCTATACTATTGAATATATTCAAATTAAAAGCTAAAACAAAAGTAAATGAATAAAAATAAATTGTCTATAAAAGAATGGATTAGATCGAGTTTCTGTGAAAACGAAACCATCAATGAAATACAATGGAACAGTCAATTCCAGCACTAAAATCCATTGCTCTGTTTTATGTATGGATCTGATTTTTGTCCAAGATTTCCCAATTATTGGAATTGGATTTCTCCATATTCAGTTAGATATCCTTGCTTCTCTCGAAGACAAGATCAACGACTACGTATTCAAATTTTCTTGCAAGATCTGGGTGTTTTTCTTTCTCAATACTTCACACCCATTTCCTATTGACAGCAGAACTTTTGCTTTACCTTCTAAGGATTTTCGCAAAATTTCTACTACTCAATTGGTGGCTCAACCAGTTTATGGGTTCATCCCTTTCCTTGATTAGATCACGAGCTAACACGGGGATTGGAACTTACACGTAGATTAAAGTGAACTCTGCGATGATTTATATTGTTAAAATGCCAGATCGGCTTCAGTATAAGCGAATGGGGATTTATAAAAATGAACTTTGGGCTGACCGATTCGTCAATGGTAGTCGAACATACCCAAAAAAGAAAGCTCTCAACTCTCGGGAATCTCCGTCTCTCTTGTATTGTCCGCGAGAGGGCATCTTCGATATCGAGTAAGATACATTTCCCTCGGCGGGTACTAGAGTACTACTATTGGGAACTTATCCATTAAACGACACCGATTAAAAGTAAAAAGCCGAACCCAAATTAATTCTCCGTAGAGTATGCGGGAAAGGCGCAACTAAATGTAAATCAAATCCGGCCAGGCTGCGTTTTGGTCTTGCATTAGGTGAAATGGAGCCACCGTCATACAATCACTATAATTGCAATAAAAGCGAGAAGAAATGAATTCGAAATTTGTCTAGATTTCATAAATTTTCAGGCAGTAATACTTAAGAAAAATGCTTATAACTAAAAATCCAACTCTACTCGTCTCTGCACAGTTCGCATATTCAAAATTGAAAAATTAAACTAAAAAAAAAAAAATAAAATTCTACTCACAAAATATTTGCAAGGTTCCTCTTCTTTTCCTTTTAAGGTAGTGAAAGGCGAGTTGCTTTACTATTGTAAAGCTATCTATTTATCTTATGTAAAGAATGCGGGCTGAATCAGCAAAATGCTCCAGGTGGAAATCCAAAGAAAAACAACTCCTTTGTCTATGTGCGACCTGGATTGATGTCGCGACATGGACTGTCTTGATTGCTCGCTGATGGTCGACCTCTTTCTTTTAAGTTGCAACCAGTTTGTCTTGCAACAACTTTGATCAGTGGTCACGACATCGTGTGTGGTCGCGACTTCATTTGCTCAATGTTCCTTCAGTGTTGATGTCGCGACCTCAGTTACATGTTGCGACATCATTGCCTTCCTTTTCTCCCAACTTCTGAGTTGCGACGTTAGTTTTTGGTTGCGACCACTTTGCTGTTTGTATGATGACTTCATGTTGTGACTCTGATTCCTTTGGTCGCAATTGTGTTGGTGGTCTTCTTGTCTTCATATCTTTCAATTTTATGTCGCGACATCATGATGATGTCGCGACCTCTTCTTCTCATTCCTTTTCTTGGGTTGCAGCCTCGGTTTACGTTTAAACTAATTTCCTTCTTCCCACTTATTTCTGAGTCCGCGACCTCAATTGCATGTTGCAGACATCAATTTCTTCGACTTTTCTTCAGGTCGTGACCTAAATTAGTGGTCGTGACATCATTTCTGATCCTTGACTTGTAAAAGGTCGCAAGTTCAGTTCCTACAAGTGCTTACATTTGGCTACGAGGTTGCGACCTCCTTTCCAAATTCTATCTTTGGTTGCTGAATCTTCTGTTTTATGTCTTGACATAGTAGTGATGTTGCGACATGAAATGGAACCTTGTATTTAAAAACCAGTTGCAACCTCTTTCTTTTGCAAAGACCTCTCTTGTGGCTTCATAGACGGATTCTTGTCGCGACCTCAGAGTGGTGTCTCGACATAATTCATATCCTTTTGGTGTCGCGACATCAAAGTGATGTCGTGACATGAATTTCTTCATTTGATTGTTTCCTTTAGTCTCGACCACGTTTTCTTTGTCGCAACCTCCTTTTTCAAGTCACGACTTCACTTGTTCAAGTTTTCAGTTTCTTCTTCAAAGCCAAATTTGTTGATGTCGTGACCTGGAATGGTGGCAGCCCAGGCATTCTGTCGCGACCCAAATTTCAGTCGTGACCTCAATGGTCTGGCTGTGGTGATTTCTTGATTTTGCTAAAATTTGAGTTTGCGTATTTTCTGCAAATGAAATTTGAGTCAATTATCCTCTTTCTTCAAACAAATCAACATTTATCTCATAATAAACTCAGAAAAATGGATTAAAAATCTAATGAGTTTTAGACTCATCAAATCCCCCAAACTTAAAATTTTGGCGATACGACAAGAAAGAAAGAATTGTTTGGCGCCGACAAATAGGCAGAAAATTTTAAGGACACATTTTTACGATTCATACCCGCGGTCTTTCTCATTCTACCTTACGATCCGGAATTAGAATGCCAACATCATTTTAAATTTCGGTTTTGATTCAAGAATAAGACATGGTATAGTTACATGACAAAATTCTTGATAAACTAATATATTTTAAGCAGTTTATTCAACAAGTCTTGTTGCATTGTGTGTATGCGGGTCTTCCGTCATTTTCATCTTCATGTTGGATTTAGTTAATCTTAGGGTTTTCCTGGGTTGTTTGTAATCCATCGGCTTGTTTTTCATATTGATCTCCACTAATGTAGAGTAAATCCAACCTTCCAAAATCAATGAGGTCTTTCGGGCTTGTAATGTTGGGCTTAGGTAATTGGGTAGATAATGGAAAAATTTAAGTTGTAAATCACCGGTTCACCTTTTCTCTATACTTGTTACCTTGACTTTCACCATTTTTCTTCTTTGTTCTTGTGATTCTCTTTGATCTTGGCCTAATTCATCTTCATGTTTAATTCTTTTTAGGAATTTCAATTTTCCATATGTACTTCTATTCGGTCGGTTCCTTTGTTTCTTGAACTCCTTTGCTTTTGTTTTTCTAGAATTAGGAATAGTGCAATGTTTTGTCTTCTTAGGCTTTCTATTACTCTTAGAGAACTTTGGGCTAGCAACTCCCATACCAGTTGGCATTAGGGTACTAGGTGTTAAAACACCCCTACAAGCTTAATTGTTCAAGGGAAATAGGCCACAAGACAAAACTTATTCCTTATTTCACTAGCTTCTGCTTCTTTACTTCTTCACCTCCTTCATTGTAAAAATTTGGAAATATTTTTCCCCCAAACTTGTTTCTTATTTATAGCAAAACTTTTGAACTAGAAGCTGGATATGGGCTCTTTCTTTGCGAGGTTTAATACGAAGGAATTCGGTTCCTGAGTTGCTGTTTTATTGAAGAAATAAGGCTTATTTGGCTCAAAATCAGGAACTAGAGAATATGCTTAAGAATATATTGGTGAGCTTAGAAAGCTCAATGCGAGGATGGCCTCTCCCATGTTTCTTGTTAATTTGTTTTACTAGATTCGCCTCAATCAATAATCAAACAAGTTCTAGGATCATGGACTCTCAATCTGAAATTCCCGAGAAGATGTTCCTAATTCTGTCAAGTTTCATAAGTTTTGTTGACCCAGTGTATTATTTCTTCAAGACTTGTATTTATTTCTTGTCTACTTACATTATTTCATCAAGTGTTTTGTTCCATCGACCAATAACCAATTTCCAATTCTTGCAAACTAAAGTGTTGAAGTTAAACAATGCAGGCGTTAATAGTTCACGCCCTGATTATTCTTGAATTTCTGTTCTTGAGAAAGAACAGAATTATTTATTTGATTCTTGCACAGAAAAGAGAATGACATAGAAACAAAATTCAGATGTCATGTTCATCAATCAAATAACATCTATTTATCCACAATCAAATTTTCATTCAACAAGTGAGAAACTATCTAACAAGCAAAAGAATACTTATAAAATGAGAATTCGATCAAACGAGGAATAGTAGGATGAACGAATCGAGTTTCCATTAAAAAATTTTGGGAATGTATTTGTATAACATGCTAAAACCTTAGAGTTTCCCTTTCTTCTCTTGTAGCCTGCTCCCTTTTAGGTACTATGTTGGGAGGGTCTACGTCAAAGCGGCTTCACTTGGGGGATCAAACCTAGGAAATTTTATTTCCAGCTTTTGCCTCTCTAAAGCAGGGGAAATTCCTTTGCCCTTTGCAGATGTTTCATTATTTAGTTGCACTGCACGAATGAGCGTATCTTGCCTTTCCCCCACTTGATTGACTGTTCCTTCCACCTCAGAGATACATTCAAGCAGCTTGGATAAGTTCTGATTGATTAAGTCCATACTTTCCAACCATGTTTTCCTTCTATACTCATCATCGTTTTTCGACTACGTCTCTTTCTTTCATTATCTTCTCGAACTCTTTGAAGGCAGGTTCTTTATATATATGCTTGAACCCATCGATCTTTCTTAGCATGTTATTTTCCATTTCTCTCTCCTTCTCCTTCATGATGTTCAGCAATTCAGCATCTCTTTTGAACTGATTATTGTAGAAAGCTTGCATGCATGTCTGTATTCTTCCCATCATCTTCTCTTCTTGTTTCTTCAGCTCCTCCTTGTGTTCTTCTTCTCTTATTCTCCAATTTTCTTCCCATATTTGCTCCTTCCTTCTGGCTGTAGCCTCCATGAATTCTTCTTTGATCCTTTGTTGCCTTTCCCATTTTAGTTCTCTTTCCTCCATTTCCTTTTTCATTGTTTTTAGCATTTCCATTATTTCGGCCCATTTCATATTCCTCCTGGATGCTTACGCTTGAGCGAATTTTTGTTCCTGCCTTACGGAGATAAAGGATATGTTAGGCTTGTCCTGAGAGGTTCTTCTTCTACTTCTGGAAGGACATTGTCTGGTACCTCCTCCATTTCTCTTATATCAGTTTCTGCATCTATCTCTTGCCCTGTTTCTGCATCTAATATCATCACTTCCATACCTTCTTTCCTTTGGGCCCCTTGTCCTCCCAGTAAGGGTTAGAGGAGACCCAGGAACATCTTTCTTCTTCTTCCCGATTTCCTTTCACCCCCTGCCGGGAAGCAGGCTAGTAATAGTGGCGGGGTGAGAATCAGTCTCTTTTATTGCTGATGGTACCTCTGATTGATTCTTCGATTAGCATTCCCATGTTTTATTTTGTATCCTTTCAAAGGCATACAACGGGATAGCTTCTGCTCTCAGTAATAAAGGTGTCACAGTGATCTTATTCTGAGGAACATATAAAAATAAAACCAAACCTTTGCCTCTTACGTGAGGCTCCTTTTGATGGCATGGTGGGGATTCTTCTTACGTCCACTTCCCACTTTCCTTCTCCTCCAGTCCAATAGGTTCACTATTTTTTCATAATTTGGGTTTTCCAACAATTTCTTGTATTTCGACCCATGCTTGAAATCTCTCAGTTTAAACACTTCATTTATGCTTCTATCGTCGAAGGGCACCCAAACACCTCTCACGAAAACATAATCCTCCTTCATTCCTACCATGTTTGCATAGAATTCCCTTAGTGGAAATGAAAATCTGGTGCTTTGTGCTCCGCAAAGATACTTGACCTCTTTTTCTATTACTTCAGAAAATGGGGAAATTAATTTGCCAAAACCTCTTTCGCAGATAAATTATTTGTTCCACATCACCTTGTTCCATAAGTCTTTAGCTTCTTCTGAAATGAAGTCTTTTTCTTCCTCTACTACTTCTCTCTCAAGTGAAACCATCCTCCTCCTGTTGGTTTTATTTTCGACATTGCAACTGCTTCGGGTTGAATCTCGGCCCGAGCTTCTTCTCTTGCCGACATTATCGCGCATGATTTCGGTCGATCGGTTTGTTGGGGTGTTGACTTCATCTTGGTTGCTGCCATGATTGAAGGTTTGCGAGGAAGTATTATTGAGCTTTTACGAGTTCCTAAGGGTTTCAAGATTCCAAAAGATGGATGCGAAAATGGAAATGTTGGGTCGAATTACAGTTTACTAGAATTTTAAGTGGAATAAGCCCAATGGGTTTAATGTCATGCAGGCGCTATAGAGTCCGACTTGTTAACTATTAGACACTCTAAATTAATGATTTTCAATGAATTTTATTTTTTCTTCTTGGCTTGCCAAAATAGAGAGGTTTTAACCTTCTTTTATTTGACTTAGGACTATTACAGTCGCCTTCAAAATTTTTTGTTGTAACCTGAAATGTGGTCACGACAGGGAAAATGGTGTTGCAACATAAAATATTTCTTTCCCTCACCTTTATTTGTTCGTGACCTCGGTTTCATTATTTTGACTTTCTTTTCCACTTTATTTTTCACATCCAGCAACTCTTGGTTGCAACTTTTGAGTAATGTTGCGACCAGACCTCAAACTGCTGAATTCAGAGCAATTTTTCAATTTATTCATTTCAAATCAAAACAACTACAACTCAACTCATCTCTTCATCATGCACAAATTCAACAACTTCCACTATGCATCCCACATTTCAAAACTTAAGCACCAAAACAAGATAAAAATTCCCCAAACTTTCAATCATACTATATCGAAGACAAACTACAAAATCAAATCCAAGAAGAATATCTGCCCCTTTTTGGTGTCTTATGCGCGTTGAAGTTTGATTCTGAATGCACTCCTTTTGCACAATCTTCATTGTCTGTAAAGCGACAAAAAAATTCTTTACCTACTCTTCAATTGATAATGAATAAATCAAATTAAAAGCTATTGGAAATTTAAACCACGATTTGTAAACTATAACAAGAAAAACAAAAATTTAAAATCAAACTGGTGTGGATTGCCTTCCACAAAGCTGCTCAATTTTTAGTCTTTAGCTGGACTCTCACGCCATTCTGTTCTTCAATTTCCTTTGTTCGAGAAGAAGGGTTACTCTTCTAATTGCTCCCCAGATAGTGCTTTAATCTGACCATTAACTTTGAACTCCTCGCGATTCTTTGGTTCTAAGTGTCCAGCGCTAAGCGTGTTGCTTGATACCCGCGTAAATGGTCCACTCCATTTGGACTTGACTTTCTGGAAGAGTCTTGATGCGGAGTTAAATAACAAGACGATCTCTTGCCTTGAATTCCCTCCTCAAAATTAGTTGATCATGCCCATTTTTTGTTTTATCCTTGTAAATTACGCCCCTTTATCATAGGCTTCATTCCTCAACTCTTCCAATTCATTTAACTGAAGTAGCCTCTCTTCCTTAGCAGCTTTAAAATCAAAATTATGCTTCTTGATGGCCCACATAGCCTTATATTCTAGCTCAAGAGGTAGGTGACAAGGTTTCCCGAAGACAAGCACGGTATGGGGACATTCCAATAGGGTACAAGGCGGAGTTCTATATGCTAGAAGTGTCATCATCAAACTTCAAGAAGACCAATCTCTTATCTCTTTGGGAACTTACAGGTATTTTCCGAATTTTTCTTTTATTTCCACATTTGGAATTTATTGCCACGTTTGTTTGAGGATGATAAGCCAAGCTCATAATGTGTTTGATACCATATCTTCTCATGGTTGTCAAACACCTTGTTTGCAAAATGGCTCCTCCATCACTAATTATAGTTAAGATTGTTCATCTGCGAGAATATTTCTTTGTAAAAATCCCACAGCTGTATTGGCATCATTCTTTGGACGGCTGCTCACTCACCCATTTGATACATAATCCCTGACTAGGGTATAGTACATATTTCCAAATGAAACGGAAAAGGCCCCATAAAATCCATTCCCCCATACATCAAACAATTATACAACCGGGATACCTTGGGGCATCATGCCTTTGCGATATTTCCCATTCTTTGGCATTGATCACATAAATTCACCCATTCAAAACAGTCCTTAAAAATAGTAGGCCAGTAAAATCCTGACTAGAGAATTTTGTGGGCTGTTTTATCTCCTGCAAAATGTCCTCCATATGGTGATGCATGACATTCTTGTAAATCTTGCTTTGCTCACCTTCTGGTACACATCTCATATGTCGGATCATCTCCTCTTTTAAACAATAATGGGTCATCCCGGTTCTTAGTACTGTTGTCGGTCCTTAGCTTCTTTCTCTTGTTGGTAGGCCAGATTACGGTGGCATAATTCCACAAGCTAAAAAGTTTACAATATCGATACCGGGGTGATTGGGTGATAACTAAAATAATTTTTTTGCTATTTCTTTTCTTTCTTCTTGTACAGTGGGTTTCTCTACTCTTGACAAGTGATCAGCTATCACATTGTCACTACCCTTCTTGTCTTTTATTTCTAAATCAAATTCCACACATCAATAATAGTACCCACTGATCAATCTTGGCTTCTTCTTTCTTTGTCATTAGATATTTAATGGGCATGATCGATGTGTATAACAACATGGGACCCCAAAATGTATGGCAGAAATTTTTTCACATGCAAATACTATTGCCAGCATCTCCTTTTCAGTAGTAGAGTAATTTTCTTGTGCTTCATTAAAGGTTTTGCTAGCATAGTATATGGCCTTGAACACTTTTTCATCTTTCTGTCCCAATACAGCTCCCATTGCAAAATCAACGGCATCACCACGCGGTTCCAAATTCTGTTCCCGATACGGTTTTGCCATGATGGGAGCTTGACTTCAGTCTGGATTTGATTTCTTTAAATGCTTTACAGTAGAGATTCTGTAAAATAGAACAGTATCTTTTTCGGCAATGCATAGTGGTCCTGGCAATTTTTGAGAAATCTACGATAAATCTTCTATAAAATCCGGCATGTCTGAAACTTCCCGATTCCCTTGAGGCGAGTGGTGGCATTAGATTTCTTATAATTGAAACTTTTGCTTGGTCTACCTCAAGCCTGTAATCATGTGCCCCAAGACAATTCCTTGTAACCATAAATGGCATTTTCCCGGTCGAGCTAGATTCTTGTCTTTGCACCTTTGAAGTACTGTCCCCAGGTTATGTAGGCACTGTTCAAAACTGGATCCATACACTCTAAAATCATCCATGAAGATCTCCATAACTTTTTCTACTAGATCAGAAAATATAGACATCATGCATCTTTGGAAGGTACGGAGCATTACCTGAACCAAATGACATTCTCATAAAAGCAAAAGTACGAATGGGCATGTAAAAGTGGTTTTCTCACGATCTTAGTGCGATTACAATTTAGTTTATATCCAGTATCCCTGAGAAAACAAAAAATGAGATTACGCCAATCTATCGACATCGATCCAATGAAGCGGGGAAAAATGATCCTTTAAGTTTGCGGTATTTAATTTTACGTAGTCAATGCACACCCTCCATCTGTCCGCAGGTTCTTGTAGGAATCAGTTCATTCTTTTCATTTCGATCACGGTGAATCCACCTTTCTTGGGAACCACATGCTGCCCCGGAGCTTACGAGAACTATCACATTATAGCATATATAAAACACGCATTTAACCATTTCAAAACTTCTTTTCACGAAAACTTCTTTCCATCCAGGTTCGATACTCCTTTGATGCTGATAGAAGTTTTTGCATTATCCTCGACAATATTTTGTGCATGCAAATGGAGAATTTGGTGCCCTTCGGATCCTCGATTTACGAGCAATTCCCTTGTATTTTCTCAGTACGTGACTTACGTTCGCCCCGACTACGATCCAATGCGGTTGATATGATAAGCGGTTTTCTGCTCTAAGTTCTCAAAACTCATATTTTAAATGGCCCGGGCAATTCTTTGATATCGGCCCGCGCCTGCGCTGGATTGCTTGCTCATGAGTTTGTTGTTTAATTTGCTTACTTCATCTTATTGTTTTCATTTTATACTCATTTGTTTTCCTTGTTAAACAAATTTGAAGGCCGAACTTCACAATCAAGACTCTTAAGATACTGAAAATTAATCTCAATTTCATTGATAGAGTGTTGAAGGATAATCGAGTGATTCATCATTGAAGACTATTATTTCTTACGACCATCTGACATCTTCACATTGGGATGTTCGGACTCCTTTTAATATTAAAATGCCTTGCTTCATTTCCAACCACAGTATCAATTCACCTTTAAATACGTCTAGCAGCGAGCTCCGATTTGCTGAAGGTTTTCAAACAATAGAACTTGTGTATCTTCCTCCATACGCTTGATAACAAATCCCACTTTGGGAAGATGAATGTCCCAACGACAAGTACTTAACAAAGAATGCCTTATGGTTGTGCCATAGATCTATCAGCCATCTGCAATGTAATTGTTGTTGGGGTAAGTTCCCCCAAATTAAGTCTCTATACAACTGATAGAGGCATCAAATTTATACTTGCTCCAGAATCACATAAAGCTTTCTTGAATTCATATTTTCCTATGGAGTAGGGAATGGTGAAACTGCCATGGTCCTTCATCTTTGCTCGGAGCTTTTGTTGGATAATGACACTGCACGTAGCAGTCAAGTTAACTATACCCTCCTCAGCTATCTTTCTTTTTCTTGCTTTCGGTATTTCCTTCGAGGAAATTTTGCATAAAGGCATTTGGCTAATCACCTATACAAATGGGATATTTATTTCTATTTCTTGAAAATATCAAAATTTAGAAAAGTGTTCTTCTCTTCATGACCACGAAGTCTACGTGGAAATGGCTTGCTTTGAAGGTGTATAGGCTGAGTACTCCTTCCTTCTTTTTTAAGTTTATTACTTTCTTTAAACATTCCAATCTTGCTTGTTCTTCTCCCTTCCTTTTCGGTCTCTTCTTTTACGCCTTAGTCTCTTCTTTTCTTCTGTTCTTTTATTTCTTTGCTCAAATCCTTCCCACTTCTTAATTGAAGTGCCATGCAGTCTTTTGGGTTCTTAAGTATCCTTCAGGAATGTACCCTTTATACGATTGGCATATTCGGGGACGGTGCCTACTTGTGTCTCCAAATTTTGTTGAGGCCGCTAGCATTCTTATGAAACATTTGAGTATCAGACTTGAAAGCTTCCAAGTCTGATAGTTTCTATTCATGGAATTGTAATAGCCTCTTGTTGTCCCCCATGAACTGTAGCATTTGTTCTTTAAATGGTTGGGTCCTCCTACGACCACGATATTCATTTACTGCTTTCACCTCCTTCTTCTTCTTCTTTGGAGACCTTGGTAGGCTGGCGGTATCCCTTGCGAGGATTACGTCGTACCTTAGGCCTTGTAATGCCCTCCCGGCGTATGAGAAATTTTCATGGTTCCCTCGTGTTGGATTGAGTGTGTAGAGCGGAGGTTAGGATTGGCTTGAAATGATAACTGTGGCTCGCTCACGTACTTAACCTCCCTTAGTACCATAGAATCTTATACATTGGCACATCATCACTTCTTCTCATAAGTTCTCTTTCCCACTTTGCTCCTATTTCATGAGAAGCGGTGTGCATCTTCCTCTCTTGTTTGTCCATCCCACATGCATTATGGCATCCAACTTTGCCTCCATGGGCGTCTCTTGCTCAGCTCCATAACCCCTTTTCCTGCGCTGTATTTCCTCTTGAAGGCTTCCGGATGGAGCTTTCATGTGCATTTTGCCGGTCTTGTCGGATCTCTCTCGCCTCTTGGCACTTTTACGTTTGAATGCTCCACGACCTTGGAAGCATCGATAATACCCTTAGATGTATCATTTAAAGCATGATACACTATGTCCATCTGGGTCTTCAAATCTATGCCATGCATCGGGCATCTCTTCAACAACCTTTTGAATCTTTCCCATGCTACATATAGGCTCTCATCTTCCCCTTGTTGGAATACTATTATCTATAATAATAACCTCTTTGAAGTGAGAGATGGGGAAAGAATCTGCCAGTAGGCTTCTACCAACTCTTCCCAAGTATCAACTTGAACCATATGGTAATGATTCATACCATGTAGGCTGCTTTATATCTCAAATAAAAATGGAAGAGATCTGATTTTATCACCTCGGCCTCCTGCAATTGACTTCACTTGCATTCGCCATCTGAGAAATCTTCCCAGAAGTGCTCGTTTGGGTCTTGATTGGGATGACTAGTAAACGATGTTGCTGAACCATTATAGTAAGTGGCTTTAGTTCGAAATTATTTGCATCTGATGAAATTTGTCGATTCTGAGAATATTCTTCTGAATAATAGGCCTCAAATCCTCCATTGTATCGATGGGGCCTTACAGGCTGCGTCTATACGTTCTTACAATACAGTCATGTCTCTCATACGCCATAGCTACGTTTTACGCTCTTTTTGTCTTTCCAAGCTCCCGAGTGTTTTCTCCAATTCGGTGTCTGCTTTGGAATCATGTCGAAATCTGTTTCCTATGCATTAAAGTTTTGAAATCAAAACACACTCAAATTAACAAGTTAGTGAAACCAGAATATTTTCCAATATGGCTTGTTAAAGATTAGTGGCTAAAATATCCCACGCCCACAAAAGCTATTTTTGTTCTTTTCTTAAAATGTCCAAATTAGTATGTCCTTCTTTTATTAGAATATTGATCTATTTAATTCTTTCAATCCCAGAAACAGCTAAAAAACTTGTTTTCTATATAGACTAAAACCCCTCAATTAACATAATTACAAGAGCCTTACACTTCTTTTGCATACATGTTGCTGGATGGTACATGATAAAAGCAGTTTTTCTCTTAATTGCTCATGATTTAAAAATAATGAATTGAGTCTATGACACTGCAAGTGCACGGAGTCATACAGTAGTAAAATTTTAATGTAGAATCCCGAGGTATCATTCCACGAGGGATTGATAGCGGGTACAGATCAACTACTGACTTCTACAAGAATTTCATACTATTTGGACTCAAAACTCATAATGAAAGTTTTTTCACTTGACACAATTAAAAATCCTTATACTATTGAATATATTCAAATTAAAAGCTAAAACAAAAGTAAATGAATAAAAATAAATTGTCTATAAAAGAATGGATTGAATCATTCACATGAGAAAGCGAAAACCATCAATGAAATACAATGGAACAGTCAATTCCAACACTAAAATCATTTGCTGTTTTATGTATGGATCTGATTTACGTCGAATTTCCCAATTATTGGAATTGGATTTCTCCATATTCAACGATTAGACTATCCTTGGCTTCTCTCGAAGGCCAGTCTAACTGACTACGTATTCAATTTTTCTTGCAAGATCTGGGTGTTTTTCTTTCTCAATACTTCACACCCATTTCCTGTTGACAATAGAACCTTTTCTTTACCTTCTAAGGATTTTCTCAAAATTTCTACTACTCAATTGGTGGCTCAACCTTCAGATCTATGGGTTCATCCCTTTCCCTTGATTAGATACGAGCTAACACGAGTTGGAACTTACTTGTAGATTAAGGTGAACTCTACGATTATTTATATTATTAAATACACCCCTCCAACTTCAATTATGAGCGAATGGGTTTATCGAAATGAACTCTCGAGCTCGACGAGTTCATCGATGGTAGTCGAACATGCCCGAGGAAAGAATGCTCTCGGCTCTCGAAAATCTAAGATCTTTGTGTCCCTTTGAGGGCATCCTGGATATTGATGAGATACATTCCCTCAACTGGTACTAGGTACTACTATTGGGAACTTATCCATTAAAAACGACATCGATTAAGTAAAAACCGGACAATTAATCCCTCTGGCCAAGTTGCCAGGAAAGTATAACTAAATGTAAATCAAATCCGACAAAGTTAGTTAGAATTCTTGCATTGCGAATTAAGAAATGGAGCACTGATCACGCACAACCACTATAATTGCAATAAAACTGAGAAGAAATGAATTCCAAAAATTTGTCTAAATTTCATAAATATTTAGGTAGTAATACTTAAGAAAAATAACAGAACTAAAAATCCAGCTCTACTCGTCTTTGCACAGTTCGCAGATTCAAAACCGAAAAATTAAACTAAAAATAAAAAAAATAAATTCTACTCTAAAATATACAACGAGTTCATATCTTCTTTTCCCTTTCTTTGGTAGTGAAGACGGAAGTTGCTACTATTCTAAAGCTATCTATTTGCATAAAAGAATGCGAGTAGGAATCCCAATGCTCGGTGGAAATCGAAGAAAAGCCTGACTCAGCTGTCCTATGTCGCGACCCTCAAGTTGATGTGTGACATGGACCTGTATCTTGATTGCGCTCGTGATCGATCGCGACCTCTTTTTAGGATTTGCAACGGTTTGTCTTACCGCGGCGATCGATGGTAGCGACATCGTGTGTGAATCCGCGACTTCATTTGCTCAATGTTCAGCGGTGTTGATGTCGCGACCTCGGTTACATGTCGCGACATCGTGTCTTCCTTTCTCCCGGCCGAGTTGCGGCGTCGGTTTAGTTCGCGACCACTTTGTTGTTTGTATGATGACTTCATGTTGTGACTCGATTCCTTTGGTCCGCGGTGTGTTGGTGGTCTTCTTGTCTTCATATCTTTCAATTTTATGTAGCGACATTGCCAGATGTGACCTCTTTTAACTTCCATTCCTTTTCTTGGAGTTTACAACCTCGGTTCCTACGATTTACCTTTAATTTCCTTCTTACCACTTATTTTCTAGGTGCGACCTGGAGTTGCATGTCGTGACATCAGGCGTTTCTTACGCTCGACTTTTCTTGGTCGTGACTAAGTGAGTGTTCGCGACATCATTTTACGATCCTTGACTTGTAAGATCGCAAGTTCCAGTTCCTTGCAAGTGCTTCTATTTGGCTACAGGTTGCGAACTCCTTTCAAATTCTATCTTTGGTTGCACTTTGAATCTTCTTGTTTTATGTAACATAGCATTGATGTCGCGACATGAAATGGAACCTTGTATTTAAAAACCGGTTGCAACCTCTTTCTTTTGCAAAGACCTCTCTTGTGGCTTCATAGACAGATTCTTGTCGCGACCTCAGAGTGGTGTCTTAACATAATTCATATCCTTTTGGTGTCGTGACATCAAAGTGATGTCGCGACATGAATTTCTTCATTTTATTGTTTCCTTTAGTCGACTGCACGTTTTCTTTGTAAATATAACCTCACTTTTTAGTCGAGACTTCCTTGTTCAAGTTTTCAGTTTCTTCTTCAAAGCCAAATTTGTTGATGTCATTGACTGGAATGGGCAGCAATGAGCATTCTGTCGCGACTTAAATTTCCGGTCGTGACCTCAATTATCGCTGGTGATTTCTTATGATTTTTGCTAAAATTTGAGTTTCTGTTGTATTTTCCTGTAAAATGAAATTTGAGTCAATTATCCACTTTTCTTAAAACAAATCAACATTTATCTCATAATAAACTCAGAAAAATGGATTAAAAAGCTAATGAGTTTTTAGACTCATCACGGGCCTGCTATTTTTAAGGACTGTTTTGAATGGGTGAAGTTATGTGATAAATGCCAAAGAATAGGAAATATCGACCAAAGCATGAAATGCCTATGAGTATCCCAGTGGTCTGATTGTTTGATGTATGGGGAATGGATTTCATGGGGCCTTTTCAAGCTTCATTTGGAAATATATACATACTTCTAGTTATGGATTATGTATCAAAATGGGTCGAGGCAGCAGCTTGTCCTAAGAATGATGCTAATACAGTTGTGGGATTTTTACAAAGAAATATTCTCGGCCCGGATTTTGGACACCCTTAACTATAATGTCCAGTGATGGAGAGCCATTTTGCAAATAAGATTTGACAAACTCATGGGCAGATATGGTATCAAACACATTATGAGCTTGGCTTATCACCCTCAAACAAACGGGCAAGTTGAAATTTCTAACAGGGAGATAAAGAAAATTCTTGAAAAGGCTGTAAGCTCCAGCAGAAGAGATTGGTCTCTAAAACTTGATGATGCACTCTGGGCATATAAGACTTCTTTTAAGACTCCCATTGGAATGTCCCCATACAGGCTCGTTTTTGGAAAATGTCATCTACCTCTTGAGTTTAGAATATAAAGCTATGTGGGCCATCTGAGAATTTAAATTTTGATTTTAAGGCGCTAAAAGAGAGAAGAGAGGCTACTCGATTAAATGGTGGAAGAGTTGAGGAATGAAGCATATGATGGTGTCGAATGTACAAGATAAAACAAAGAAATGGCATGATCAGCGAATTTTGAGGAGGGAATTCAAGGCGTAGATCAGGTCTGATGACTAACTCCGAGACTAAGACTCTTTCGGGAAAGCTTAAATCTAAATGGAGTGGACCATATCTGATGGTCTGACACCTGATTTAGGCGGTGACACTTAGAACCGGCAATCATGGGAATTCAAAGTTAATGGTCAGATTAAAGCTCTACCTTGGGAGAAAGCAATTGGAAGAATAACCCTTAATTACGAATATGAGAAAAAATTGAAGAAACGAGAACAATGGCGGCCAGCAAGTCGGTAAAAGACTAGAAATTGATCGGCTTTGTGAAAGTGATCCCACGTGATTTGTTTTAAGTTTTTTTCTTGTTAAATTTTATTTTTTATGTTTAAATTTCTAATAGCTTTGTGTAATTTGATTCATGACTGATTGAAAAGTAGGTAAATATTTTATTAGTTTGCGGAACAATGAAAGATGTGCGGGGGCATTTACAATCGAGCTTCCGATGCATCCCGGAGACAAAAAGGGGCGATGCAGCTCTTCTTGATTTTTAAATTTTGTCTTTTATATGACATGATTGAAATTTTGGGGGAATTTTAATTTGTTAAGGTGTTTAAATTTTTAATGTGATGCATAGTGGATGATTTTGTTGAATATTTGTAATGATAAAGCAACGGTGTGTAAAATTAATGCCTATGTCTTGTGAGTGCGTAGCCCCAAGTAATATAAGGTGCCAGCGTGGGATATCGATCCACGGGGAAAGGTGAATTGACTACGGAGGTTACGCACTGAGACAATATCGAATAATTGATTCTAGGTCAAGAAATTTAAATAAAGAACTACATAAGCTATTGATTCTAGTGAATTAATGGTGTTGGTTCCCTAGAGGTTAAATCTCCCTATCACGTTCAATGGATTACTTTTCTAAAGATATTGTTATTGATATATTTTTAATATGTCAATGGCGAGAGTGATCTTGCCTACGAGATATCCTCTCTCTAGGTATATCCGCCTATCTCATGAATAGAATCGGTATATCTCTATCTCGACTCGGTATTGAGAAATGCTTAAATGTTTAACCCAAATACCCTTGTCGGGTTGAATATCTCTATTAACTTGAATCGGCTAAAGATACTCTACCCCGGATCTGAATACCTCATCTCTCGAATCTCGGATCTCCAGTGCGATTATGCTAACATTGGCCAGACATTATCATATAATTGCAATGCAGGTATAGAGTAGATATGACAAATTAATAACAACTGAATAACATGAAAGATCAAGCTTTAATCCATTGTATGTGACGGGTTTTGATGTAACCTAGAAAGAGATCTAGAACATCATCGGAGAAAGAATCAATTGTCTAGTATTAAAAACATCATCATATTATCAAAAGTAATATCTAACTATGAAAGCGGTCCAATCCGAGCACTTCCTCGAATCTCTGTCGATCTGCTGCGGAATTGGTGCCTTTTCTGCAAATACGCCTCCAGATACCACAATTTACGGAGCCATTACGTACTTTAAATGATGAGGTCGCGGTTACCGGTGACGTCGCGACGTGGTAGCGTCGCTGACGTGGTGGCCGTCATGACGATGTTGACGTGGTGACGTCGCTGACGTGAACGATCGGCTTCCTTGCACCTTTCTTTCATTGTTCCAAGCGCTTCCAAGGCTCTTTCGCTGTGAACCTGTAACACACGAGGACACAAAATCGGGATCTAATACAAAAAACTATAAAATTATTATAAAATAAATGTAAAAATGACGAACCGGCGAGTGTAAAGATGAGTGTTTTAGGCTCATCACACCCCAAAACTTAGTTTCTTGCTTGTCCTCAGAAGCAAGAGCGGAATCTAAATAGGACACACCTTTCGACATAATGTAACTAATACTAAGGCGGTGATGCACATGCTGAAAAATGGGGATCAATTTGGATGACTCACATACCTTTGTTTTGCTCGATGTTGGTGAGCGCATACGAGATATTTGACTTTCGTTAGAATTCGATTGAGATAGGTGAAAGCGACTAGTGCATCAAATCCCATGGTGGCCTTTCCCAAGTACATGTGCTTATAGTGAATGACCTCAGGAATATGCCTAGAGTTTCGATACCCCCGAGCTTAAATTTCGGCTACTTCATTAGGAAGAAGCTAACTAGGAAAGGATGGAACGCACCCATTTATTCATGTCCTCATACTTAGAAATTTCTATTACCTAAAGCAAAATGGAAGGGCACAGTACGAAGTTTTTAGCGGAGTGTTCTGCCAGCGGGGATCCATTGGTGACTCCCCACCGAGTTGGTTAAGGGCACCGGGCATTGATTCCCTTGAGCTTCACAGGAACACTCAGCCAAACTCAAAGGCCCTAGGTTGCGTGAATGATCATCTTTTGTCCCATGTAGCGGAGGCCGTGAAGTCGATGACTCCAGGCCGGTTAACCGGGGCATTGGGCTTTGATAGGCCCCTCGGTATGCCGGGATTAGATTGGATGATCAGCTTATTCTATTATATACCTATTTGTGTCATATTTTTATTTTTTTCTTTTCTCTTTTTCTATTGTTTTTGTATTTTCTCTTTTTGGTTTGAAATTTGAATGGAAATCCTCTTTTGATTCGGTGTCCCATCACTCCAAATGGTTGAATCTCCCTAGGTTAATCGAACTTTAGTAGTTCAGTTAGGCTTTTTATGCATACTACGAAAGTCAACTAGTGTGTGGTGTGATAGGGTTTTTTGAGCTGGTTTCTTGACTGCAGGATTGATTCACTAGCCCTCTTGACTATTCAACCTAATTCACAGAAGCGTCAAGCGAATGCTTGTGCATTTTGAACAAGTTTATAGTGAACTCGATCAAATTTGATCTCAAATATCCAAAATGGCACACATGTATGCGATCAACTACGTACAAAAAATCCTAAAACACCGCATGAACAACTCACATGACTACATTAACATAGAAATTGTGATATAAAACAAACTAAAACTAAACATAAACACACATGAAATATTGTACAATACTAAAAACAAAACACAATAACATCAGAACAGAAACTAAAATAACATATAAATCAAAACAACAATAAACCAAATTAAAAACATGTTAAAACAAAACCAAAGAGCCAGTACCTATGAGCGTCTTTGAGCAGTATCGTTATGCTCATGGTAAGATATCAACGATGACCAGAGGCGGGGACTCACCAGAGATCACCTTCATGGAAGGTGCCATGGTGGTGGAGGCGGTGGAAGCCAGGGGCTGATTGGTGAGACACTGTAAAATCTTCTTCTTGTGGGAATGATGCTTTGCTTGGCCGGGGTATCGCATGTCGGCCTGCGGCCTCCATGTCTGGGTAACGGGACTGGGCGGGTCTCATCCCAGGAATGCGTCAAAGCGCTCGGTGGTGAGGCTGGCCGGGTCCTCGGTCACGGTGTGAAGGAGGAGGAGCTTGAGGCGCGTTTCTTGGGGTAGTGGTGGAGGTGGGTGAGACAGGTGGTGGTGGAGGTGGGTGAGACGAGGACTGGCCTATGTCATCCTGGGTGTCGCCTAGGAATCAGCGGGCGAATGTCGGGAAGCTTTCGTCCTCGTCACGAGGCTCGTGGCCGTCGTGAACCCTCGGGTTGCGGGATCCCGTAACCCGGCCAGCTATGGCCTTAATGTCGGATGAAGCCGGGCCTCATTGTCGTCAAGAAGGCACCCCGGCTTGTTTGCACGCCCAGATCGAAATGGGTGCGGAGTTCATTTCGTCCGGTTATGGAGGATCGCATCCTCTGCTTTGCCCCCTATCGAATGGTGTATTGCGGATAATGCGAGAAGTTCGCCGGGGCACGGCTGGGTGTCACCTCACACACATTCGTCGTCGGGATAAGACGCGAAGTGATGAAATGATGCCAAACCTTAGGGATGTATGCCAAATGTTTGGCATTAAAATTTACCGCATGGCCCGCACTGTTGATCCTCCACTCACCCTGACCTTTGGTGATATGGATGACCTCGGGGTAGTCGGGGTGCTCACGTAGGCGATCAGGGCCCGCGTGCATGCTCTAAACTATAAAAGCTATTGATCGACTCCGCTAAAATTAGACCCGCGCCGGACCTTTTGAGTTGCCATGGGAAGCGAGTTGGCGTAAAATTCTCGGACTGCTCATCGCCGTGGACGAGGGGTTGGCACAAAGCACGCCACCCCTTAGCCTCGATAGTCTTTACGAAAGAAATCATCGGGGTGATGGAAACCTTCTCTTTACAATGACGGCGGTTTTGCAAATGGTGCCCCAGCGGCTCGCGTATCCTCATATTTGCAAACCGCGAGGCATCGAATGTGGGAGTCGGGTCCTGGCTGGGCCGACTCGGCTTGGCAGGCAACTTCTGCCTCTTGCCAGACATATTGACCTAGAACACGTGGTAGTGGCCCCAAGTACAGGCACCTACTAGCAGACCAAAAAACACAAACACCCTAATGTGCTAGAAAAACTAACTAAGACTCAAGACTCAAATTCCTAACTCAAGACTCAAGACCCTACTCCTAGACTAAAATACTCTAATGAACACTTATAAGTCCACGGAGAAACCTGCTGGGTACAAAGGTACCTGCTAGAATCGCGACCCGCGAATGAAGCCGATGCAGTGGGAAATGCCGCAATGACCGGAACGGGAAGAGAATTTAACCGTAGGAACAATGGGGGTCGGAGCAATGGAAGGCCTCAGGCCAATGGAAACAAGGGCTCCGACAAGTCGGTGAGCAGGTGCGAGGGAAACTAGGGTTTAATTTGGTCAGTATGCGGGTGAAAAAGCTAAAAATAGGCGATCATGGGCCCAAAAGCAGTGCGGAGTCGCGGCGTGCGGGATCACGTCGCGACGTGACGCGGCGGCTTCACTAGGCGACATCGCGGCGTGGAGGGATGGCGTCAGCGGCGTGGCAGAAGGCTTGTGCAAATCCACGCGTCGGCGGCGTGAAAGACCGCGATCGGCCGTGACGGAGAATATTACAAATTGGCGTCGCTGACGTGAAAACACCGCGTCGCTGGCGTGAGAGGAGTGTTAATTTGGCGTCGCGGCGTCGAAAATACCGCGTCGCGGCGTGGCGAAGAAGTGTTAATTTGGCGTCGCGGCGTGAGGAAGTCACGTCAGCGGCGTGAAAAAGTCGAGCATAATGAAGATTTCATGAACATGAACCCCCTCTCGCCATTACTTGTGACTCTATGAGCTTGTAATCGTAGTTGGGCGAATCCTCCCCGCGACGCTGCATCCGCGCATCTGAAAGTAAAAGCAAACAAATCGAAATGCAATCACAAATAAGCGAAACCTAAAATGCGCGAAAATAAACAATAGAGAACTTGGAGCGAACAAAAGGAAAGTTTAAGACACTTGGGTTGCCTCCCAAGAAGCGCTATGTTTAATGTCGTTAGCTTCGGCGACCACTGAATCTCACTGCGACATGATTAAGAAGGAGCTGAGGAAATGCTTATGTATCCCCTATATTCTCACACCCGTATTTCAAGGTGGATGAAATATTCTTGTTTGCGCCCTTGCCGCTGGGTGTCTTTGCGTGCGGAGTCATGGGAAACATCCGGGGTTTTTCGCATCGTCTTGCAAACTCTACATTAGTAATGTTTGCGAGATATCGTCATTTGGATAAAGTCATCCCGGGGTGCTTAGTGGGTTGGAAGACATGGAAAGTGATCTAAATCTCCATGGACTCTTAGTTTGAGTTCACTTCTTGCCACGATGATTTGAGCTTTTCTGGCTAGTAGGAAAGGTCTACCAAGTGATATGATGGGGACCGTTGTCTTCCTCCGTGTCGAGAATGACAAAATGCTGCTTGAAGCGAACTTACCAGCTTTTTACTAGCACATTTTCGATTATACCTCGGGTGTTGGTGACCTATCCATGAGTTGAAGGCGATTGTGGTTGATTTCGGTTCTCGACTTTAGCCTTTTAAACATCGAAAGCGGCGCATCAGGTTAATCCGCGACCAAGTCACCGCAGGGCTTTTCGGATGCGGTTTCCCTATGAAACGGTAGCAAAACTTCACCGGATCTTGTAGTTTTGGGGAAGGCTCTTTGCATGATGACACTTGCATTCCTCGATTAAGCTGATGGTCCCGTATTCCTCCGACTTAACTTACTCGCCAAGATCTTTTCATGAATTTCACATAACTTGGCATGTTCTCGATTGCCTCCAAAAAGGGTATATTCTTAGCTTCTTGAAGATGTCAAGAAACTTTGCAAACTGCTTCCCTAACTTACCTTTCTTCAACCTCGAGGATGCGGGATTGAGTGTAGCCAGATTCATTTGTTTTATCACCTACTCGGTTTCTTACTGCTTTATTATCCTTAGGCACTCTCATAACTCGGGGTTGCTCCTTTTGCATCTGGTCCTTTGGGATGCTTTGGTCTTGCTCCTTAATTTTCAATTCTCTTACTGCTAGTGGCGGCTTAGGGATTTCCAACTCTTTTCTACTCCTTAGAGTGATAGCTTTGCAGTACTCTTTCCCTTCTCCTCTAGGGTTTACTTCTGAATTGCTTGGTAGCAAACCCTGTTGCCTTTCTGTCAACAAGTTTTCCATTTGACCCATTTGTGCCTCCAAGCTTCTCAGGCGTCTTTGCTTGATTGTTAAGCGGGTTGCTAACATTTGCATGTTCGCGCAAGTCTCATTCATGAAGCGGAATGAGAAATTCGACATCTACGTGCGAGCTTGCTCTAAATCGATTTTTCGGAGAATTGGTTCATTCACTCGGTTTGAGGGCATATTGTTACGGTTGTTAAGCCATCCATACCTGATTGTTTGATTATCTTTGGTTCGATTATTCACGCCACTCTTGTCTGGTCCCCGGTCTGGTGGTTGTTTCCCCCCACGGTCCCTTCTTCTTTGTATGGTTGATCCTGACGAACACGGACACCTCTTGGGCCTTTCTACTTGTGGGATTTCACGTGACATTCCACTACTATCTTTGTCACCTCCCACAGGAAATTCACGCTCCATCAGTGAATACGTATGGCATGTCTTTGTTCTCACGCTGTCTATTTAATTTGTTCCAATCCAATTAAAACCATGGTACAGTTGTTGAGGGGATTGCATTGTCACATTGCCCTGCCGTGCGTTTCTTGTGTAGCCTTATACTCTGGGCCAGCGATTAGTGTTGGTTGCGGCATCTTCCATATCTCATACGCTACAGTGTGGTTTTCTTCATCCAATGAAGTCCTCCGGTGAGGCATCCCTATCATTCGGGTTGCATTTCTCGGACCATTGTAGAAGGTGTGACTTGCATCCATGCGGTTGGTCGGTGGTGAGGACAACCTCATGATAATTCATGAAACATCATGCCTCACGCCGGGTTCTCCCCTCTAGTTATTAAGCGTATTGATCTCTTACTGCATTGTGCAATTTTAGTGGAAAGAACTTGGTCGAAACTTTTTTGTACACGTCGTTCCATTTAGTAATGGAATACGGTGGGCGGCTGGTTAGCCAATGTTTGGCTCTATCCACAGTGAAAGTGGGAACAACCCAGTAATCTTAGAGCTTCTTGATGGCTTTCAGTTGTACTTGATGGTATACCATGAAGCAGGGAAGTTAGTCAAATGCATGTTCGGTTCTCATGGGGTAGTCCATGGAACAAGATGTTACGAAGCATGCATGCGTAGTGACTTGATTGAAATTGTTTGTGAATCGATTGGTCGTCGATCATTGTCGAACAATGGTGGTGGTAAAACGAACTCATCTAATAGCATGTAAGGATCGTCTGGCTGTATAAATGGCCTGGGCGCTTGATTTCTTCCGTGATTCCCATTTGACTACGTGGGTTGGTTTATTTGTTCAACGCGAAAATCTTGTTCTTGAGTGTTTTCCATGACTATTGGAATTCCTGTCTGATACGTTCTCACGTTCTCGGCGCAATCGTGCGAGAAGTCTTCCGGCTCGAGGATCACACGAGGTGTTGATTAATTCGATTTCTTTGTCGCATGTACTCAGCGAAACACCATCTTTGCAATAACACGAACTAACGAACCAAATTACCCGGCCTTGTAAAAATAACAAAAATAACGAAAAATTCGAATCTTATCTGTATTGCTCACTTCTCTATATCAATTTAAACCTTTCCCCGGCAACGGCGCCAAAGCAGCGGGCGAAGCGGTGTGTGAAGTGAAATGCCTATGTGCAAGTGCAGCGTAGCCCCAAATGTATAGTGTACTTAACGTGCGGGATATCGATGCCTGAGGAAGGTGAATTAGTATAGAGTTACGCTTTTCGGATAATATCGAATAATTGATTCTAGAGAGGTAAAATTTAAATAAGGAAACTACAACTAAGCTATTGATTCTAGTGAATTAATGAATTGTTGGCGCCCTAGGGTTAAATCTCCCCTATCACGTTCAATGGATTACTTTTCTAAAAGATATTGTTATTGATATATTTTGTAATATGTCAATGGCGGTGATCTTGCACAGAGATATCACTACTCTCGAGGTATATCCGCTATCTACGTGAATAGAATCGAGTATATCTCTATCTTGACTCATTCCGAAATGCTTAAATGTTCCTAACCCCAATGCCACCTTCGGGTTGAAATATCTCTATTAACCGAATCGGCTAAAGGCTACTCTACGCAGATCCCTGAATACCCTCATCTCTCGAATCTCGGATCTCCAGTGCGATTATGCTAACATTGGCCAGACATTATCATATAATTGCAATGCAGGTATAGAGTAGATATGACAAATTAATAACAACTGAATAACATGAAAGATCAAGCTTTAATCCATTGTATGTGACAGGGTTTGATGTAACCCGAAAGAGATCTAGAACATCATCGGAGAAAGATCCAATTGTCTAGTATTAAAAACATCATCATATTATCCAAAAATAATATCTAACTATGAGAAACGGTCCAAATCCCGAGCACTTCCTCCAAATCTCTGTCGATCTGCTCTGGAATTCCGTGCCTTTTCTCGTACGCCTCCCGATACCCTAATTTCTGAGCCATTCGTACTTTAAATGATGAGGTGCAGATTTTCGAGCTGACGTGTGACGTCAGTAGCACGTCGCTGACGTGTGGCGCGTGATGACGTCGCGGCGTGGCGATCCGCGCCTGCTCTTCATTGTTTCCCAGCTGCTTCCAAAAATTTGCTCTTTACGCTCCGTGAACACCTTAACCACGGACACAAAATCAGGGATCTAGCCACAAAAAACTATAAAATTATTATAAAATAAATGTGAAAAATGACGAACCGACGCGAGTGTAAGATGAGTGTTTTAGGCACTCATCAATTTGCATGATGAAGATGAATTGAGTTGTAGCTGTCTTGATTGGATTTGAATAAATTGAAATTTCTATGAATTTGATTGTTTAGGAAGACTACAAAATTTTAAGTGCAACACTAATCCCAAAAAGTTGCAACCAAGAATCTTGGATGTAAAAAAATAAAGCAAGAAAGTTGAAAGCAGTGGCGGGGTCACGACTTAAATAAAGAAAGGAAAGAAAAGAGCAATTTGTGACATCAAATTCCTTGTCGTGACCACATATCAGGTCGCAACAAAAATCCTGAAGTTGCGACCAGAAAAGTCCAAAACTAAATAAAAGTAAGTTTTTAAACCTTTCATTTTGGGTATTCGGGATTAAACGGATTCATTGAAAATCGGTAATTAGAGCTCAATGGCAATGTAAGTGACTCCCGTATTGCAATCATGACATTGAACCCGATTAATGCATTCCCACTTCAAATCCATTAAAGCGCAATTCATCCCAACCCTTCCATACACATTCATCTTTAAAAATCTTGAAACCCATAACCGAGAGAGCTGAAGCCAATACCACCATAATTCTTAACTAATGGTAGCAAATCAAGAGAAGGCGTCTAAAAAATCTTAATACAGATTGATTGGCGGCTGCAATCATGCGTGAAAGTGTCGAGTAGAGGAGATGCGGCCAGAACCTCGACACAGGAAGAGATAAATGTTGAAAAAGGGAGACCGACCCGGAGGAAGATGAGCAACTTGGAAACGAAGAACCTTGAAGAAAATGTAGACTTCATTTTCAAAAAGAAGCTAAGAATTGTGGAACAAGATATGTTTGTGAGGAATTTTTATGAAAGAGTTTTGGCAAACTAATTTCCCCATTTTTGGAAGTAATAGAGAAAAGAGGTTGGGTATTCTTTTGCGAGCTTACCAGGGAATTCTATGCAAATATGGTGGGAATGAAGGATGACTCTGTTTATGTGAGAGGTGTTTGGGTGCCCTTCGGTGATAGAAGAATAAATGAAGTGTTTAAATTGAGAGATTTTAAGCATGGGTCGAAATATAAGAAGTTGTTGGAAAACCCAAATTATGAAAAGATAGTGAATCGGTTATTTGAGAGAAGGGGAATGGGAAGTGACAAGAAGAACCCCCGTCGTACCGTGAAGAGGGCTCTAGCGGAAGAAGCGAGGTTTGGTTTACTTCACTTATGTTGCATGGATGCCTACTAAACACCTTTGCTCGGTCGGAGAGCAAGCCATCCTTTTGTATGCCTTTTTGAAAGGATACAAAATGAATATAGGCATTCTAATTGAAGAATCCATCAGAGGATACCACCATAGTAATAAGAGAGGACTGATCCCTCACCCTACCACTATTACCAGACTTTGTCTCTAGGCAGGGGTGAAGGGAAATTGGGAGGAAGAAGAAAAGTGTCCTCGGGGTTCCCCTCTAACCCTGACAGGAGTGACAAAGGGACCTAAAAGAAAGAGACAAAAATGGAGAATAACATGCTAAGGAAGATTGATGGGTTCAAGCATTTATACAAGGAACTGTTCAGGGAGTTCAAGAGATTAATGAAAGAAAGAGATTAGCGGTTGGAAGACAATGATGAGTATAGAAGAAAAACCTGGTTGGAAAGTATGGACTTGATCAATCAGAAGTTGTCCAAGCTACTAGAATGTATCTCTAAGGTGGAAGGAACAGTTAATCAGGTGGGAAAGAGGCAAGACACGCTTATTCATGCAGTGTAACTCAACAATGAAATATCTTCAAAAAGCGAAAGAAATTCCCTCTGCGGTCGAAAGACAAACATACGAAATAAAGATTTCCTAAGTTTGAGCCCGGCATGGCGAGTTTTGATGTAGAGCCTCCCAACATAATACATAAAAAGGCCTACAAAAGAAGAAAGGGAAACTGAAAGTTTTTCTTAGCATGTTATCAAAATCCCCATATTCCCAAAAATTTTAATAGAAAAACAATTTGTTCATCCAAACCTATCCTATGTTTGTAGATTTTCATTTATAGTTAATCTCTCCTTGCTTGTTGGATTGCTTTTCCATTGTTGAATGAAAAGTTGATTAAGACAATTAGATATTTATTGATGAATAATATAGCCATTAAATTTTGTGTTTGTGTCGTTTTCTGTTTAGCATGAAAAGAATAAGTGCCTTGTACGTGCGGAATTAAATAAACAATTTTGTTCTTTCCAGAGCAAGAATTTAAGAAATCATCTAGGCGTAGATTAGTAAGTGGAAATTAGAATGGCGGCTGCATTGTTTAAATTCAATTTAGTTTGCAAAAATTGGAAAAAAATGGTTATTGCTGATGGAACAAAATACTTGGTTGAAATAATGTAAGTAGACAGTAAATAAGTACAAGTCTTGAAGAAATAATACACTTGAGTCATGAAACTCATGAAACTTTGAGAGGAATTAGTAACATCTTATGAAGTCGGGATTGAGAATCTGAGTATTAGAACTTGTTAGATTATTGATTGAGGGCGAAATCTTGGGTAAAAGCGACCAGCAGTAGTAGGCCATCCTTGGCAGTTTAAGGCTTTCTAAGCCTCCCCTCGATATATGCTAAACTTATATTCTCTAGTTCCTTAATTTGAGCGAATAAGCACTGACTTCTTCAATAAACGGCAGCGAAAACCTAAATTCCCTTCCTTTACCTTAACCTGCGGCAAAGAGCCCAAATTATCAGTTTCGATTCGGAAAAGTCTACTATAAAGGAAGAAGTAAGTTTGGGGAAAATATTTCCAAATGTTACGAGGTATGAGGAGGGAAAGAAGTAAAGAATCACGAAATTAATGAAAAGGGAATAAGTTTTGTCTTGTGGCCTATTTCCCTTGAACAATTAAGCTCGTAGGGGTGTTTTAACACCTAGTACCCTAATACCAATTGGTATGGGAGTTACTAGCCCAAAGTTCTCTAAGAGTGATAGAAAGCCTAAGAAGACAAAACATTGCACTATTCCCAACCTTAGAAAAACTAAAGCAAAAGAGTTCAAGAACATAAGACGCTGAATAAAGTGCATCATTGATTCATAAAAAGAATTCAAAATGAATCGAGGCTAAGATTAAGGGAGAATCGGCAAGTACAAAGAGAAAAAGGGTGAAAGTTGAAGAAGCGACAAGTACGGAAGAAAGGTGGAAGGCTGGGTGATTTGCAACTTAAAATTTTCCATTATCTACCCCCGATTACCTAAGCCCAACATTACAAGCCTAAAGACCTCATTGATCTTGAAGGTTGAATTTACCTACATTAGTGGAGATCAATATGAAAAACAAGCCTATGGGACTTTGACCAACAGTCCAAGAAAACTCCCAGAAGATTAACTAAATTCAACATGAAAATGAAAAGGATTGAAGACCTGCACACACACAGAGAACAAGACTTGTTGAATAAATTGTTTAAATACATTAGTTCATCAAGAAATTTGTGATAGAAGTATACCATTTCTTATTCTTGAATCGAAGCGAATTTAAATCTTTGGTATCTCTTATTTCCAGTTAGAAGATTGGAATAAGAAGGCGTAGTATGAATCGAAAAATGTCCTTAGAATTTTAAACACTGTTGTTTGAGGAAAAACAATTCTTTCTTTTCTTTGATTGGGGACAAGCAAAATTTTAAGTTTGGGGGAATTTGATGAGTCCAAAAACTCATTAGATTTTCAATCCATTTTTTTGAGCATATTACAAGATAAATGTTGATTTGTATGCGAGAAATACTGGATGTTTACTCAAATTTAATTTCATAGGAAAATCTGACAAAGCTCGAATCTCGATGAAATCGGAAGAAACCCGACTACAACGAGGTGAAGTCGTAACTAAAAATCAGAGTCGCGACATGAAGCTTAGTTGTCAGTCATTTCTAAGTCATGACATCTGGTCGGCTTTGGGAAGAAATAGAAGACACTTAACAAGTGAAGTCGTGGAAAAGCCGGAAGAAAGAGGTTGCGACAAAGGAAATGTGGTCGAGACTGAATATCCAAAAAGTCTTCGTATCGTGACACCACTTTGATGTCATGACATAGCCCAGACTCTGGCCCCAGAGTCGCGATATCACTCCGATAATCGCAGCGTGGATCCGTCAATGAAAGCCATAGAGGTCTTTGCAAGTAAACAAAGTTGTGACTAGTTTTAATGAAAGGCTCCATTTGAGATTAGTGACATCTTTGTTCGGTCGCGACATAAGAGCTGAGTCCTCACGGAAAAGTAGAAGTTACAACCATTAGGATTTAAGAACAAAAAGGAGGTCGTGACTTTGGAACAAGAAGGAGAAATTGGTTGCAACAAGGCGAGGTTGCGACCGGAAGAAAAATGGTCGTGAGAGGTCGCGACATCACCTTGGTCGCGACATAAAATGAAATGCGTGAAAGCGAGAAGACCACAACACAATCACGACCAAGAAAGAAAGTCACAACATGAAGTCATCCTGCAAATAGAAGGTGGTACTTAACCTAAAGCGTTGTTGCAACTCGGAAGCGGAAAAGAAGAAAAGACAACGATGTCGCGACATGAAGCTGTGTATAGTTTAAGAGTAGATTTTATTTTATTTTCTTTATTTTTATTTTAGTTTATTTCTTTATGGTTTGAATCTGCTTGAAGCTGTGCGACGAGTAGATTTGGATTTTTATTTCTTTATTTCTTACAGTGTGCTGGAAAATTTATGAAATCTAGACAAATTTAAATTCATTTCTTCTTAGTTTTATTGCGATACGGTGGTTATGCGTGATCGGTGCTCCATTTCTTAATTCTGTCGATGTCGAACGGCTTCTGGCACCGGATTTGATCTACATTTGATTCTGATCTTTCTACGCACAATTATGGATAATTAATTTGGGTTCGATTTTACTTAATTGGTGTCGTTTTTGAATGGATGAATTGATAGTAGCACCGAATACGTTGAGAATTTATCTCGCTACGATTTCGGGATGCCCTACCTTGACACATAGACGAAGATTCATGAGGCGAGAAAATTCTTTTAGGTATCTTTCGACTACCATTGATGAACTGCGGGCTCGAGTTCATTTTGATAAATCCCCTATTCGCTCATAATTGAAGTTGGAGTGGTGTATTTAACAATATAAATAATCAGAGAGTTCACCTTAATCTAAAGGTAAGTTCCTAACCCCGTGTTAGCTGAGATCTAATCAAGGGAAAGGGACAAACCCACAGATCTGGAGGTTGAGCCACCAATTAAGTGGTAGAAACTTTGCAAAAATCCTGAGAAGGGAAAGCAAAAGGTCTGCCATCAACAGGAAATGGGTGTGAAGTATTGAGAAAGAAAAATACCAGATCTTGCAAGAGAATTTGGAATACAAGTAGCTGGTTTGATCTTGTCTTCGAGAAACAGGTTATCAAGCGGTGAATATGGAGAAATCAATTCCAACAATGAGAAATCACCCAGGATAAAAACAGATCCATACGGAAACGAGAGCAATGTGCTTTAGTCTTTGGAATTGGTATTTCATTGTATTTCCTTCGAGTTTTCAGTTCTCACAGGAAACTGATTCAATCCATTTATATAGTTACAATTTATTTTTATTCATTTACTTTTATTTTATCCCAGTTTGATAATATTCAATAGTCTATGATCTTTAATTTTTTTTCTGTAGTTTAGATAAACCTTTCACTATGTGTTCTTAGTCCAAATAGTATGGAAATTTAGTAGTTGGGGTAGTTAGTCTCTTCAATTAGATTTGCCAATCTACGTGGGAATGATGCACGGACTTACATTCGGATTTTTGCTAGCATGAAGCGCAATGCGCCGCAGTTATCATAGACTTATTATGGCCACCCGTCATGAACATTAAGAAAAGTTATTTTATCAAGCAAATTTATCCAAAGTGACATAGATGCAAGAGAAGTGTAAGGCTCTTGCAATTATGTTAATTTGAGGGGTTTTTAGTCTATATAGAAAAAGGAAAACAGTAACATGTACTATTGTGGAAATTTACCGTCTTGCCATTTTTCAGAAAAAATCAAGTACCACGGTTTGTTTCTCACATAACGAAATTTAGTCCTCAGAAATTCACTTTGCTCACATTCAAATCACATGCATATCACGATAAAGTCATTTAACATCAAATAGTAGAAAATTCACCTCCATCCTCAAACAAGAAAGGATAACTGGCACGTATCGTGTCCTCGCATTCCCATGTTGCCTCTTCCGCTCTCGGTCTTTGCCACAGCATAGTACTGCTAGCCTCCACGATCTTTCCTGTAAAGACTGATCTCAACTATCCGCCCGATACACATCGGTCCCTCCTTAAAGGTCCCATTAGCATCAACAGCAAGCTCACCTAATCCACTACATGAGTTAGATCTGGAGTGTACTTCCGGAGCATGGAGACATGGAACATCACATGAACACCCGATAAACTTGGTGGTAAAGCCAACCAATCACTTATTTGTACCCACCCTCTGGCGAGTATCACCGAAGGGGCGATATATCTACTCATTCTCTTTCACAACTAGAGCACGACCACTCATCTCTTAAGCATTACCTTCAAGAATACATGATCACCCACCTCAAACTCTAGAGGTCATCGCCGTTTGTCGGCATAGCTTTTCTATTGGCTTTGAGCCTTGAGAAGACGCTTCCGTATCAAGTCCACCTTCTCGAAGGTGTCTCTAACCAAATATGGACCCGTAGAGGGTCTTTCTCCTACCTCCGTCCAACAAACTGGAGATTGACATGGCCTCCCATAGAGTGCCTTATAGGGTGCCATCTATATGTTGGCCTAATAACTATTGTTGTAGGCGAATTCCACTAAGGGAAAATGCTCTTCCCAAGGTACTCTTAAAATCCAGGACACATGCCTATAGCATGTCCTATAAAGTTTGGATGGTCTTCTGTGACGGACTGTCAGTTTGAGAATGAAAAGCATTGCTCATCATCAGCTGTGTTCCCATGGCTCGCTGGAAACTCTCCTAAAAATGAGTCGTAAACTTAGGATCCCGGTCTGATACTATAGAGACTGACACTTCATGTAACTGGACAATCTATCGTATATATAACCTGCAAAATTCCTCCAGCGTGAAGGTCATCTACACTGCCAAAAAGTGTGCCGACTTGGTAAGCCGGTCCACCATCACCCACACCGCGTCATGTCCTCGCGATGTCTGTGGCAAGTAGGTCATAAAATCCATCGTGACATGCTCCCACTTCCACTCAGCTACCTTCAAGGGCTGGAGTAATCCCACTGGCCTTTGGTGCTCAGCCTTTACCTGTTAACACGTGAGACATCGACGAACGAAGTTCCCAACGTGCTTCTTCATCCTGTTCCAGTAATATTAGCGACGAAGATCATGAGCTGCATCTTCATGCCACTGGATGCACAACAAAGCGAGAGCAATGGAATTCCCTGAGGATCTCCTTTCTCAAATTTGCCAAGTAAGGGAACAACAACTCTTCCCCTTCTCTTGGCCCACCATCGAACTAATGAATGGCCTAGCCTTCGTCACCTGTACCCGGTCCCTGATGGATAATATCTATGTGTCTTGTCCACCTAAGTTTCGATCACTCACTTTCAATTCAGGAAAGCTTAGCCACTAAACTCCCCAAGGCCAGCAGGCACGATCACTATAATGTAGCTCAGGCGTCCTGATCTGAGCATTTGCCGCTTTGGGAAGCCATGCCTTGACACTCCCGGTGATTTTACGGCTGAGCACATTAGCCACCACATTTGCCTTACCAAGGTGGTAATGCAAAGTGAAATCATAATCCTCTAAATGCTCCATCCACTGCATTATAATATTTAGGGTCCCAGCGTGTAAGATGTACTTCAAACTCTTTTGATCCGAAAACACCTCAAACTACTCACCGTATAGACAATGGCGCCAAATATTTAAGGCAAAGACAATTGCCGCCAACTCCATATCATGCGTGGGGTAACTCTGCTCGTGGCTTTTTAACTGCCGAGAACCATAAGTCACAACCCTCCCAGACTACATCAAAACACATCCCAGTCCATCCTTAAAGGCATCACAATACACTGTGTACCTTTGTCCCCTTTCCGGGACTATCATAATAGGAGATGAAGTAAGCCTCATCTTCAATTCCTGGAATGCTCTCTCACACAAGTCATTCCACTCGAACTTGACCTATTCGGGATAATCTCATCATGGGGCTTATTTGTTGATTGGGAGAAGTCCTCAAGGAACCTCCTGTAATACTCTGCCAATCCTAAGAAAATGCGTGTCTCAAAGACTAACTTTGGTCTCTCCCAACTCATAACTTCCTTAACCTTCTTCGGGTCAACGGATACACCCGAAGTCGACACAACATGTCTCAAGAATCTTACCTTAATAAGCTAAAGTTCCCACTTGTTGAATTTGGAATACAACTAATGGTCTTCAAAATTTGGAGAATAATCCTCAAGTGACCCTCATGCTTCTCCTCAGACTTAGAGTAGATCCATGAGATCCATGCATGAGATCCATGAGATCCATGCATGGAGATACCACATGTGAGATCCGTGAATATCGTTAGGCATTTATTCGATTTGAATGACATCATTGTGAACTCGAAATGCCCATATCGTGTTCTAAACGTTGTCTTAGGGATATCCACCTCCTAACCTCCGGCCGATAGTAGCGGTGCGGAGATCTATCTTAGAATAAACTCGCGCCTCTCTTAACTGATCAAGCAAATCATCAATCCTTGGTAAAGGGTACCTATTCTTGATAGTAACCCTATTCAATTGTCGATAGTCTATATACATAATGAAGGTCTTTCCTTCTTCTTAGCCAGCGATGCTAGGAGCACCTAAGGTGAAGTGCTAGAGTCCTAATAAAACCTATGTCAACAATTCTTATAGTGGACCTTAAGTTCTTCTGGCTTCGGCGAGCGCCATTTTTATCTGAAGTCATGAGAAATAGGTGATGTACGGGTGTAACTTTGATGGTGATCTACTGATCCTATGCGAATTAATCCCAGTAGTTAATCTAGAAAAAGGTCCTCGTACTCATAAACCACCTGAAGTAGACTCAAGTCTTGTCTCACCTCATCCTTTAAGGTAAGGCTTTCCAGCTAACCCATTAACTGCCCGTGCCACCTAGAGTCGTATACAGCTTGGGGTAAAGCATCGTGCTTATCCCTCTGAAACATAACATGACATCATCCGGTGTGTAGACAGTAACCCTCTTATGATCACAATCAATGACGACTCGGTGTGCTATCAACCAGTCTATCCCAAGGATGACATTAAACTTCGACATGTCTATGACCCTAAGGTCCACAATGAATAGAATCCCTAAGATCTCTAACTCACAATCCTGACATATTTTTTCAACATTCGCCCTAGTTCCTAGGGGAGAACTCACATGCAACAACTATCCCAAGGTTTCAACCTCTAAGCCCAAACCTTTCACTTATCTTTAGCACCCGCATCTCATTGCTTCATGCGTCGTCCACATCCCTCTCAATGGCCATAGTTGTCTTGACCATTGAGTCCATGTCTTCCCTCATATCTGCTCATGAGTTTTACAAATAATTTGTTTGCAAAATGACTTCCCTCATCACTAATGGCCGTCATTAGGGCTCCATATCTACTCAAGATGTTTCTTTAAATAAACCTTACCACTATGTTGGCATCATTTATGGGACAAGCTATAGCTTCCACCCATTTGGATACATAATCCACAACAAGGAGAATGTACAGATTTCCAAACAAGGGTCGGAAAGGTCCCATGAAGTATATCCCCCATACATCAAAAAATCTATACCACCAGGATTCCTTGTAGAGGCATCTCATTTCTTTTGTTTATGTTGCGCATTCGCAGCATCTATCACAATCTTCTGCATTCTCGACAGTCTCTGCAGACCTGAGGTTGACCAATAAAAACCTTGACTAGAGAGGAATTTTCTGAGCAGTGCACTCCTACAAAGTGCCTTCCATATGGTGATGCATGACATTTATTTAAAATTTCACCTTGTTCTGCCTCTGGTACACATATCCTGATAATCTAATTTGCTCCTCTTCTAAATAGCAGTGGGTCATCCCATAGGAAAAATCTAGCATTAGTCCTTAACTTTCTATTCTACTAGTAACTGAATTCTGGTGGCATAATTCCACAAGCTAAATAATTCACAATGTCAGCATACCATGGCACATGAACTGATACTTGAAAATTTTGTTCATCAGAGAAATTATCTTTTATTTCAGTTCCTCTTTCATATTCAATAGGCTTTTCTAATGCGGATAAGTGATGCGCTGTACATTATCGCTGCCACATTGTCCTTGATCTCCAAATCAAATTCCTACAGCAATAAGACCCATCTGATTAGTCTTAGTTTTGCATCTTTCTTTGCCATCAGATATTTGATTGTTGCATGATCAGTGTGCACTATGACCCCAAAATATATGGCCTGAACTTCTCACAACAAGACAGGTATGTATTCATTTTTCAATAGTTGAGTAATTATCTTATGCTTCATTAAAAGTCTTGCTAGCATAATATATAGCTCTGAAAGTCTTGTCAGCTCTTTGTCCCAACACTGCTCCCATTGCATAATCACTAGCATTACACATGATTTCAAAATCCTTGCTCCAGTCTGGTGTTGCTATGATAGGTTCTCTAATCAACCTGGCCTTGATATCTTCAAATTCAAAATTTGCTTCCTTTTCAAGCAGTTTGCATAATGGCCTTGATATTTTGGAGAAGTCCTTTACAAATCTTCTATAAAATCCATCATGTCCTATGAAACTTCTAATCCCTTTCACTGTAGTAGGTGGCATAAGAGTTTCAATAACAGAAACCTTTGCTTGGTCAACCTCAAGTCTAGCTGCATAAATTTTATGCCTCAAGACAATGCTTTCAGTTACCATAAAATGCCATTTTTTCTAGTTTAAAGTTATGTTTTTGTCGTGGCACCTTTGAAGTACAGCTTTTAAATATTCTAAGCAATTCTCAAAGCGGATCCATAAGGCCCGAGGTCATCCATGAAGATTTCCATGGCCTCCTCCACCAAATTTGAGAAGAATGTATCTTACACCTTTGAAGAGATAGGGCGATACACGATTAAATGGGTGCTTCTAAAAGCAAAGATGCCATAAGGACATGTAAAGGTAGTTTTCTCCTAGTCCTCAGGGGCTATGACAATCTGATTATATCCAAAATATCCATCAAGAAAACAGAAATGAGGGTGCCATGCCAATCTGTCTAGGATTTGATCAATAAAAGGCAATGGATAGTCATCCTTTCTGGTGGCAATGTTCAATTTCCTGCAATCAATGCATACCCTCCATCCTGTCACAATTCTTGTTAGAATTAGCTCATTCTTCTCATTTATGATGACTGTGAATCCACCCTTCTTAGGAACCACATGAACTGGGCTCACCTAAGGGTTGTCTAAGATTGCATAAATAAATCCTACATAGCCATTTAAGTACTTCTTTTCTGACAACTTTCATAATTGGATTCAACCTTCTCTAATGTTCAATTGATGTTTTTGCATTTTCCTCCAAGAGGATTTTTTGCATGCAAATTGTTGGACTGATCCATTTCAAATCTTCCACTGACCAGGCTATTGCTTCTTTATGCTATTTAAGAATTTCTATCAGTTTCAGCTCTTTATCTCCAGTCAAGTGATTCGTGCCACAATAAGCGTATCGAATTCTACAAAATTTGTATCCTAGGGTTCCTACTGCCGTAGCAGAGCTACTGCAGTATAGTGGTCTAGGGTCGAACACGGGGATGGGTTTTCTTCATGAGAGAAGAGTTGTAGTGGATTGAAAATGGTGTTTCCTCTTTGGATTTCAGGATTTTTGCAAAAACAGTAGGTTTCAATGGTTGGCAAACTGAAAATAAATTGAAATAAAGTATAAAAGAACTCCTTGAAGTCTTGGGCCACTAGGCTTAGGGTTCTAAGTCAACTGACATGTCCTCGGGTCTTTTTCCTCGCGTTGGGGAGGATGACCTATAGTCATTTCCCAAACCGGATCTTCATTTAGCTTTAAAACCTAAACCCTATAATTTTTCCTCTTAAACAATGGCATCTAATGAGCATAAATGCTCCCAGACGGTGAGAACACACCTCCTAAACCTACCCTATAGTAACTAATAGGAGATAACTAGTTGGGGATCAGTGGATCTAGTGATAAGTATCCACTGAACCCAAAAAGCTTGCCAAATACAGGTTGGTGAGGGCATGTTTGGAAGATTTAAACCTATTGTGGCTTGAGACGTAAACACCCATAAATGCTCACATGAAAGCCTTGAGAACAATTAGTTTACCTCAAAGCGGGTACTTGAGTGGCCTTCCCCTTCAAGGATAAGGGGATTGCGAACATCCCTTGATTTGTCATCATCGAGGGTGTTTGTTTAGTGAAAAAATGCAAGAAAGTGAAGGAAAGGGAAAGAAAATCACATAGTAGCGGGAGGAGAGGAAACTTGGCGCCCAATTTTTATTGAGTGATTGATGGACTGAAAGTTGATTGATGTTACAAGCTTTACTAAGCTTATATAGATGCTCAGTACTAAGGAAATTACAAAAATGTATAAAAGGATCGTTCGACCACTAACTCTGAGGTTTACGGACTCCGGGCAGTTGAAATTCCAGCGCCTCTGACTGGCTAAACCTCACCCATCCACCCATGTAGCGAGCACTAAGTCGGTGGCTCCCAACCAGTTGGTTTAGGGCACCAGGCTTTAAAGGCTTTCGCCGTAGACCCCTCGGACCGTGCTTGGGTTTCAAGGCAAAGCGTCGCGGCTTTTCTATTTTTTTTTCTTTTCTTTTGGAAGACTTCATTGGCCTTCTTTCATGGGGAACCTTAACCTATTATAGGTGGTCAACGAAGCTAAGGCCGGTTTTGCAAAGTAAAGGGTGTCGACTTCGGCCTATTGGCCCGGCGTGCCTTACGTGGTTAGCTAAAGGTGGATTAAAAGGTTGAATACTCTGGGACTTGACTAACCATCTACTTAATCATGCATGGGCCCCATTCTAGCATTGATGGGCATCATCTGAGGTGTGGCTTTTCAACTTACAGGAAAGGCAGAACCACAAAAAATGGGGGCAAAAAAATGATTTGCAAAAGTGTTGAAAAATGGAGTTGTATGATATTTATAAGGGTGTATTTCACAAAATTTTCAGATTTTTCAAAATGAAGTAAACAGCAAGCCACTAAACGTACAAAAATGGGCTTTGTTGAGCAGGTGGTACAAAAAGAATTGAAATCAGCAGTATGAACATCACTTCCAACACTAACTCTCCCCCCAACCAAGTATGCCATTGTCCGCAATGGGGTGTGGATTGGAAAGTTAGTGGAGGAAGTGAGCCACCTCACTCGATGTAGGCGGATGAAGGGTGAGTCCTCTCGGCTGGATAGGCGGGGTGCTTGTGCTTGATGTGGTACGCATCTATTGCCGTTTGCCCGGTACATCAAGGGATCTGGCCAAGGGCTGGTGGTGGAGGGTGATCCTGCTTTGGGGGGAGAGGTAGCGAGAGGCACGGCGGGGGACGTAAGAAGAAGGCTGCGAGAGGCAGGGTGACTATGGTACACGCATGAATGGCTGATTCTATCTTGGGCGAGCGTCACGAGCCATGGCAGCCTCAGTGCGCGTCATCCTATCTGCGAGGGTGGCATGGGTAGCCGTAAATGAAGCCGAAGTGGTGGAGAACATGCGGGGACATCCATGGTGTCGAGAGAAAGTCCACAGTGGAGATGGTAATGTCTTCTTTAGGCGGTCTTGAATGTGCTTTCGACCCAGCTATATCTTAATGAGTAGTGGGCATGGGAGGCCCGGGGCTCACGAAGGGATAGAGGGCACAGGCAGTCTTGGAGTTGTGGTAGGTGGGGAGGAGACTGATGTCAAGCGGGGAGGCTGGTGAGGCTCTTCGGTGTGCTGCGCTCACAGGGCGAGGGTCCTCGGGGAGTGGAATATCCCGGCGTGGCTAGTCCTCGGCTTGTCGGGCCCAGTGAAAGGCCGCGGGGCATGGCCTACCCACCCGATGCGACAGTAAGGGGTGGCCCGCCGCATCAGCGGCGACAATCCAATCGGGGCTCGGTCGGGAAGCCGATGTGGTCTAGCACCTGGCATAGGAGTCGCGGAAATAGGAAAGGCGTGGACTCAAATCGGGGCAGACTCTTGCGGTGGACCTTGTCCTCGAAATGGAACAAGGACGTCATGATCAGCTCAGGGTGAACCGAAGCTTTTCTAAAATACGATACAAAGCCTCGAAATAGCTCATGCTCCTGCGGGCGATGTCTTCAGAGCGGGGATAGATTAGACCGCAATATATGGTTTATCAATAGCATGCGCTGCGGGAGCTACCTCTTAAACAATATAGTCCCAGCAGTAGTGTCTATGGAGAGAAGACGGACCATCTCCCTCATCGAGCGATGGGGCATTTGTCTATAGGCTGGCTGGTTAGCCCGAGGACCATCGGCGGATGGAGGGAAGCGTGGTGCCAGGAGGCCCGAAGTATCCTGGTCGTAGTCGATGGAAAATGAAGAAGCGGTCGGGTTGGCCTCTCGCCTAGACGTCATCGTGTGATAAACTTCGATGACTGCAGAGGATAAAAATCGACGACGTCATGAAGCGACTCAATTGGTATCTACGCACGGGAGCATGGAGTCTTCAGACTCGGGTCCTCGAAAAATGCTGGGAGATCGTAGTAAACCTCCCCATTCAGATCTCTCGCACTATAGTCAGCATTCCCCGAGATGGGGCTGCAATGAAAGTAAGGCCGCCTGATAATGGGGATAGGTCAGGAATATGATGCCACGATAAGGCCCGGTGAAGTGGCGCACAGGGTCTCGGTGGGCGACTCCCTGAAGCTGAGATTCCCTTCGGGAGCCATCTTGGGCGGGTGGGGCCCTCCCGGGTGGCGGGATGCAATGGAGCCGGGGCGGAGTGGGGAGGAGCCGGGTATGATATCTCCCTCTGGTGGGATCGACCATACGAGAGCGACGGGGAGGCTGGACGGCGAGACCATAGTAGAAGTTGCTCTGTCTGGCCTTGCGGGGCCCAGGCCGGCAGTAGGAGTGCGAGGGGAATTTGGGCCGGTGGCTGAGGCGTCTTCGGGGTGTCGGCGGATGCTCCTGGAGTGGAGTTGACGGTAGGGGAAGGGGAGTTCCGGTGCACGCGTGGCCGGAAAGAATGAGCCCCACGAGTCTTTGCCATTGCTGGGCTGGAGGAGATTAAATTTGAGAGGGAAAGGGTAGTTTCAAAAACTGGGAAGGTGAAGGTGAAATGAAAATGAAGGATAAATAGTGTTTATATATAAGGGGAGGGGGGTAGGTGAAAGGTCTTGCCCATTAATGGCCATTAAATGGGTGGCTAAAAAAAAAAAAGGGGAGAATTTATGAAGGGTAGAGCTTGAAGGGTTTTAACAAGCAGCGGATGGAGATGAAGATGTATACATAAAATTTCGAGTGCAAAATTTCATAACTGCGAGAATTTACGCGAGTTCAAAATTAACATACAGCATTGCAACATGCAAAAATGAAAACCAATAAGATGCGAGGAGTTAAACTTGAAATTGAGAGAATTTTCAAAAGAAAGAAAATTATTTTTTGAAAATTTGAGGATATTAAGAAAAATCCTGATTAAAACTTAATATAATGTAAAACAAAAATTCCATAAAAAATTGGAGTGGTTTCCAGGTTCCTGCAGGAACCACTCCCACGTGTGAAAGAGGTTTATGGGGTCTGGGAGGCTCCTCCATGCTTCAGTGGTGTCTTTGTAGTTGAATCCAGCTTCTGCTCCTTTGTGTTAAGCATCCTGCTCTCTGGTGGTGGTGGTGGGATCACTGTTGTAGGAGGAGTGACTGGTCTAGTTAGTTCTTCATTAACTGGTTCATTGTTCTTCATTAGTTCTTCTTGCAGTTCTTGTGCACTGAGTTTTCCCACACTTGCCACTCGGAGTGTGCTTCATGCGGATTACGCTCCTCATCCTCTCTGTGACTTATGCTTGTTGCTCGGGTGAAAAATGTTGAGCTCACAGGGTCATATTGCAAAGGAAACTACTCTGGGACTCCGATACGACAATTGATTATGGCATTAGATGTGGCCAGAATGGCCTCCCAAGTATGGGCACTTGGTTGTGCCCTGCCCTTTCTGAACCATTATCAGAACCCACGAAGTCTACGGATAATAAAACTTATCGCATTCACCAAGACATCCTCCACTATTCCCTTTTGGTTTCACGTCGATCAGCTGGGGATAGGTGATGTTGGTAGGCTTGACTCCCCCGAGCCTAGCTGCTTGGCCTGCGAGTATAAGCGTTAGGTTGATACCCCAGCTCCCAAATCGGTGCCTTATCTATGTAGATCCATCAATGTTGGCGAGATGGTGGGGATCCTGGATCTTTGTATTTCACCCGAGGTTTTCAACTTTGGATGATGGGCGACTTGTTCGGTCGAGAAGGCCTTATTGTTCCAATGCCCAACCCTTTCTTGGTATTGCCTAGGTCAACTGAAATTTGACATAGGTAGGAACCTATTTGATCATGTCAAGTAGTGGGATGTTCACCTTTACCTGCCTTAGCACTTCCAGAATGCCCTCTTGCTTGGAGGCCTTCCTTTTACCTCTCAGTGCTTGGGGAAATAGAGGAGGCATGCTTTTCTTTATCGAATCTTCTTTAATGAATATGTGTTCTAGCTCTACTTCCTCTTCTTCTCTGGTCTCTCCAGCAGGTTTGGACACTAGCTGCTCAATTTCCTTACCACTCCTCAAGGTGATAATGGCCTTAACTTCATCCATTTTTGGTGCAGGCTCACTCGTATAGCTTAATTCATGCACTCCCCTAGGATTGGGCAGTGTTTGGGAAGGGAATCTCCCTTGCTCCTTCACTTGTTGCTGATTGGTCAGACTTGTGATGGATGACTGCAGGGTATCAATTTTCTTGTTGAGGCTATTGTGGAGCCCATCAATTCTTTTGTTTATGGAGCTTTCTACATTTTCTATTCTTTGGTTCAATTGAGCATTAATAGCTTTCTGCTCCTCTACAAAATTCCCCACCACCTTGCTCAAATTCATGATAGCTTGCTCAATAGGTGATGAGGTTGGTGGCTGCTGCTGCTGAGAGGTGGACCCATACTGTTGCTGCTGTTGTGCACCTAGGGGAACATATGTTGGAGGTTTAGGCTTCCAAGAGAGGTTGGGGTGGTTCTTCCAGTTAGGATTGTAGGTGTTGCCATACTGGGCATCAGCTGGTGGCCTATTTTAGCCCACAACATTTGCATGTTCAGCCATCAAATCCCTTACTGAGGGAGAAATTGGACAATGCTCTCCTTGGTGACCAGTGGATTGGCAAGTGAAGCATGGTTGGAGGGGCATAGGTATTTCAGTCACTGCCCGTACCTCCTGCTAATTTCTCATTTCAAGTTCTTCCATCCTTCTAGTCAAGGTGGACAACTTAGCATTTAGTTCCACGTCCCTTGACAGTGAATATATGCCTCCCCTTTGGTTTGTTGTGTGCTTCATTCTCTTTACCTCCCTTGGGTTCGGCTCATCCCATCCCTTGGAGGTTTGACCACATAAGTCCCCCCAACACACACATGGTTTCTAACAATTGTTTCATAGCAGGGGACATCCCATCATAAAAGTGATTCACCAGCATCTAGGTATCAAAGCCATGGTGAGGGCAGGCACTAATGGTCTCCATATACCTTTCCCAACACTGATAAAATTTTTCATGGTCATGAGCTGCAAAGGTGTAGATTTGCCTATTCAAATTGTTGGTCTTGTGGGCAGTGAAGAACTTCTTCAAAAATTATGCCTACAGCTCTGCCCAGTTCCTGATGGTCCTTGGCGCCGTGAATTAAGCCAAATTTTGGCTTTGTCTTTGGTCGAAAAGCTTTCAACCAGCGACTCCATATCAGTTTGCACCCTCTTTGAAAGATTGTACAAACTCCGCAAGGAAATCAGTGTGTGTGTATGGATTTTCATTTTTCCATACCGTGAAAAGTTAGGAAGCGAGGAGCACAGATAAGGCCTCTTGCCACATCACCGGCGGGGTATAATCATGAGGTGCTCACCCATGGTGGGTGTATGCGATCCCTCGATGACACATGGGCATTCGGCTCCCTTTGAACCCCATTGGCTTTGTTTCTCTTCGGTGGGGCTCCACATACGGTTCTGGCCTAAGCGATTTCACACCTTGTTCAAGTGGAGCACTAAGCCTTTCCAATGCACTTTTGTAGTGTTTCTATCCCCTTTGCATAGTACACTATAGACACACAAACAAACAGAAACCAACAAAAACGAGACTACCATAAAGGTTGGAGTGTTAGTTAAAATAAAAACAGGAAAAAATCTGTATGAGACAATACAAGAACAAATTCCTGGCAATTAGTTGTAAATGGGGAAAAATGGTAAAATAAAAAAGAAATGAGAATTCACCAATACTTATGATGTGGATCACAAGTTCATAACTTCTCTTTCTTACTAGGGCACCATCCCCGGCAACGACGCCATTTGATTCATGCCACAGTAGGCGTATCGAATTCAAAAAAATTTGTATCCTAGGGTTCCTCGCCGCCAAGCGAGCTCTTTTGTAGTATAGTGGTGAGGTCGAACACGAGGATGGGTTTTCTTCGTCGAGAGAAAGAGTTGCGTGGATTGAAAATGGTGTTTCCTCTTTGGATTTCAGAAGTTTTTCAAGCATGGGTTTGATAGTTTATGGCGAAAATAAATTGAAATAAAGTATAAAGAACTCTTTTCAAAAATGTCCCGGGCCACTAGAGCAGGGTTCTAAGTCAACCGACATGTCCTCGGGTCTTTTTCCTCACGTTGGGGAGGATGACCTATAGTCATTTCCCGAATCGGATCTTCATTTAGCTTTAAAACCTAAACCCTATAATTTTTCCTCTTGAACAATGGCATTTAATGAGCATAAATGCTCTCAGACGGTGAGAACACACCTCCTAAACCTACCCTACAGTAACTAATAGGAGACAACTAATTGGGTATCAGTGGATATAGTGATAAGTATCCATTGAACCCAAAAAGCTTGCCAAATACAGGTTGGTGAGGGCATGTTTTGAAGATTTAAACCTATTGTGAAGCGGGGAATGTAAACACCCATGTGCTTTCAAATGAAATGCAAGAGAACAATTAGTTTACCTTAAAACTGGTACCCTAGTGGCCTTCCCCTTCAAGGATAAGGGGGCTTTAGCCGAACATCCCTTGATTTGTCATCATCAAGGGGTGTTTGGCTGGTGAAAAAATGCAAGAAAGTGAAGGAAAGGGAAAGAAAATCACGGCATCGGGAGGAGGCGAGCTTTGGCTCCCGATTTTGTGAGTGGGATTTGATGGGTGAAAGTTGATTGATGTTACAAGCTTGACTAAGCTTATATAGATACTCAGTACTAAGGAAATTACAAAAATGTATAAAGGGACCAAAATTACATCAAGGGGTAGATTTGTACAAAACCACAAGCGAATTCAGCGATCGACAACAAAAAGTGCAAGGGAAGCCGGTGTTATGAAATTTCGCAACCTCACGAAATTTGCGGGTTCGCAATTTTACCTTCTGAAATTTCCACTGTGTCTTCCTTCTCTTCTGCATTTTTGCTCCAAATCTCCTCTGGTTCGATCATGCATCTTCGAATTCGGCTTGGATTCATCGTGTTTGAATCGGATTGAAGATAATGAGGTATTTGGCTACAAAACTTACAAAAATAGCCATAAAATGTGATCAGTAGCAAAGCCGGGACCTCAATGTATCAATTGGGTTATTTAAGTTGATTAGTACACAAAAAGTGCGTAAAACCTGCTATAACGGGGCTCGAAAATAGCACTATTTGGGTACTAATCATCAAGTCAGCTGCTATAATTACAGGTTTTTATCTTTCAGCCCCTAAGAAGGCATATTCAGGTGTTTGGATAATTCCTTTAGAATTAAGCCCTCATAACTTTTTTCTATTTCCTGTACCTTCTGTTCACTATTGCTTGATCTTTCAGCATTGTCTTCATTCAGACTTAATATTCTTTCTTTTAATTCAACACTGGCAATCAGATGTTTAGTATCAAGATCCTGAATATACTGGAAATTCATCATATTTTCATTCATTGAATCTTGATTCTTAGAATCTTTAATCAATTCAGAACTGATAGGAACTACATTTTCAACATTCTTACAATCATCTTTTTCAAAATCCGGCTGCTTCAAGCTCTGATTAAGGTTGAAGTGTACTTCTTCATTTCCTACCTTGAGAGTGAGCTCTCCTTTCTTGACATCTATCAAGGCTGCTCCAGTGGCAAGAAATTGTCTGCCTAGCAGCAATGGAACTTGCTTGTCTTCTTCAATGTTCATCACAACATAATCCATTGGGAAAATAAACTTTCCCACCTTGATCAATACATCTTCCAAGATTCCTTCAGGTTGAGTCCATAAACATGTCTGCCATCTATAGAGTCATAGTTATAGGAGTTAACTCCCCTAAGCCGAGTCTTTTCACCACAAGACAATGGCATCGGATTGATGCTTGCTCCGTAGTCACATAAAGCTCTCCCAAACTCATAGTTCCCTATGGTGTAGGGAATGGTGAAGCTACTAGGATCCTGCATTTTTGATGGCGGGTTCTTAATACGCATTATTGCGTGCATGTTGCTGATAGGTTTTACCACTCAATCTTCATCAAACTTCTTTTCTTGATGAGGATGTCGCCGTAAACTTGGCATAATGAGGAATGAACAATGCACCGAAGCGAAAAGATCTTCATCTCTAATTTCTTGAACATGTTCAAGAATTTAGCAAACTGGTCATCCAATTTTGATTTATGTATTCTCTAAGGGAATGGAATAGGAGGTTGATAGCATCTCACTTCCTCCTTATTTTCTAGTTCTCCCTCTTCAATCTGCTACTCTTTTTGCACCTTTGATTTATCTTTGCCATCTGATGATTCTGTTATGTTCCGTTTCTTCTATTTGCTAGTTTCTTCTTGCTCTTCCTTCTCAATCAATCTTATCTCATTTCCTTCTCTTTTCTGCAATTCTCTGCCACTCTTAAGTGTAACTTCCATGCAATCCTTAGGATTCTTCTTGGTGTCACTAGGGAAAGAATCCCTAGTTTGATTTGTATATCAGACTGGGACCAACTACCATGCTTGGAGTCTCAGTTCTTGAGAAGCATTAGTTTGGCTGAAACAATTTGTGTTTACTGGAATGCTCTCTTAGCTACGGCAAACTTTACTCATATGTTGTAGTGTACTGTTTCCACATGAAGTTTAGCATTTGATCCTTGAAAGACTAGGATCTCCTCTAGCCTGGATTGTTTGCTTTATGGATGCCCTGATGTTGTTGTCCCTGGAAACCCTGTGGAGCATAATTCTATTGATGGTTCTGCACTAGTCTTTGATACATTCCACTCCACCTCCGGAAAGGCAATATTCATGGTTTCTAAATTTGGTGTGTAATGGGTTAGGAGGTTGTTGTTGGGCTTAAAGTTATAACCCCTATTTCCTTGAATATACTGAGCTTCTTCTACTTGATAATGACCTTCATGAGCAAGTCCTTCTTCATTTTTCTTCTCAGCCTCTTCCACTATCCCCACTTCATGGGTTGAATGATTTCTCCTTCCTGGTTATTGAGTCTGTTTATGATCACATCTAGTTTGGCTTCAATTGTAGCCGTTTTATTTAGCTTAATCACACCTCCTCTGCCATTGCTCCCTAAAGATTCAGATGGAGCTCTGTAGTTACTTTTTGTTAATTCCTCAATCATCTATGTGGCTTCCTCTGTACTCTTTCTTCAAAAGGATCTCCTGAGGTTGCATGAGCTGTCCCCTTCGAAGTGTAGTTCATGGCATGATAGAATATATCCATTTGTGTCATTTTCTCTATGCCATGCAACGGGCATCTTCTCAATAGCTTCTTCTACCTCTCCCAAGCATTGTAAAGACTCTCATCTTCCTTCTATTTAAAGGAAATTATTTCTCCTCTCCTCTCTGAAGTGAGAGTAGGAGGGAAAAATCTGAATAGGTAGGCTTCTACTAGCTCCTCCCATGTTGTTACTGAGCCATATGGCAAAGACTTAAACCAACTGGTTGCAACATCTCTCAATGAAAATGGAAACAACTGTAACCATTTGGTCTGACTCCATTCAGTTTTATAGTGTTTGCCATCCTCAAGAACACTCCCAGTGCTTTCGTTTAGATCCTCGCGGGTGTCAGTGGCAGTGTTGTTAAACCATGGTGATGAGTGTAGGCTTCAGCTCAAAGTTGTTTGCTTCTATGGTAGGTTGCCTAACTACTAAGTACTCATCCTTGATGATAGGTCTCCAAAAGTCCTCCATTGTTATCTGCCTCTAAGGTCTTTTCGCTAATATAACTGGTTCATTTTGATTAGTCTCTTCTTACTCTGCATAGCTGCTGCTTCTACTACTCTCACCTTCTTCAAATTTCTTAGTGTTCTAACTAATTCAGTGTCCAATAGTAGTAGTTCAACTTCTAATCTTATGTGCATTTACGAAGTGCCTGAAATGATGATATACTAAAATCAAAGTGAGATAAGTAGATAACTAAAATATATTATGGTTTTCTCTTAAAAAGATAAATAGTTGAATCAACTATTGCTAATTAAAAAAAATTTTGAAATTTTTTATAAAAGTTAAAAGAAAAATGTCCAAACTAGCAAATTCCTTTTTGGTTGGAATATTGATCCTGAAAATATAGTTCGATCCTCGGCAACGACACCAAAAACTTGATTGGCTGATTATTGTAACATAGACCAAATATTATCTAAACTAAACAAATTTCCGCTTTGCCACTGATTACTTGCCCAAAGTGCTATTTTACACCCTTATTAATACAGGTTTTGAGCATTTTTTGTGTACTAATTAGCCTAATTAACTCAATTGGCATGTTAAGGACCTAACAAAGCTGGTAATCAAATTTTGTGGCAAGTTTTTGCTTTGTTTTTGCGAGGCTTTTATCACGTAGATAGGGATTCGACCAACCATGGAGAATCAAGTTCAGCTCTCATAATTTGCAAATCAAAAACCATAAGAAAAGAAGAAGCATAAAGTAAGAAGAAAAGAAAAGGAAGCGAGACTCTGAGAGATTTACGCCAACTGCCATTCGTAGGTTGTAAATTTCGCAACCTCTGAAAATTTACTTAGGTTAGAATTTTCTCAACTTGAGAAATTGCCTTTCTGAGCCAACATTCCTTTGTTTCCTCTCTTGCTTTTTACTTGATTTTTTGTCACCTTTTGGTCTCTTCCCAATTTGCCCCCATTGTAATAGTACTTGTTTTGATATTTTGGTAATTTTACTGTAGTATTGTCTATAAAAGACCCCATACATGAAATTGTAAAGGGACTTTTTGCTGGATCATTAATAAAATTTAGGCGGGAACCTTTCAACAGTTCCCGCTTCTTTTCATTTTTCTTCACTTTCCTTCACTTTATCTCCCTTTCTCACTAGCCAAACACCCTCTGAGGACGACAACTCGAAGGATGAGTGGCTTGAACCTCTTTCTCCTTGAAGAGGAAGGCTATTGGGCAACGAATCTATGGTAAACCGAGGGTCCTATTTGTTTCAACACAGGTATTCACTACTACTCATGTGTCTCCTTTTAACTATAGGTTTAATCCCTTCGATGCACCTTGAATGATCCGTATTTGATAATATTTTAGGGTTTAGTGGATGCTTATTGCTAGATCCACTGAGATTCATTAGTTATCATCTATTAGTCACTGTAAGGTAGGTCAAGAAGACTTGTTTTCCATTGTTTGAGACCACTGACGCTCAGTGAATACCATTTTCCAAAGGATAGTTATTAGGGTTCAGTTTTTATAGTCAAATGAAGATCCGGTTCGGGAAATGACTATAGGTCATCCTCCCCAACACGAGGAAAGGGACCTGAGGACCCCTCAGTTACCTTAAGAACCCAAACTCAATAGCTGAATGCTTCAAGGAATTCTCTTTTATATTTTATTTCATTTTATATTCAGTTTCCAAACAATTCAACCAACTGTTTTTACCAAAAACCCAAAATCCAAACCAAATTCACCATTTTGGACTTAACTGCAAGTCATTTATGCGAAGAAAACCCATTCCTGTGTTCGACCCTAGAGCCACTATATTGCAGTAGCCATGCTACGGCAGTAGGAGGTTTAGGTTTATAAATTTTGTTGATTCCGGACCACCCTACTGGCACACGAATCACCACCAAGAATTATATTCAATCCACAACAGTCATGCGAAAACTTGTTAGACTACTTAATATGATGTAAATATTGTTTTCTACTATTGTATATAATGTTATGTAATTAAAACTCATTTTGGTCTTAATCACTGCAAGTGCACAGATCATATAAGTAATAAAGTGGATTTTAAGTCTAGATATCATTCCCATAGGGATTGATGAGAAATTTAAAGATCAACTACCCCTATTACTCAAGAAATTCATTATTTGAACCACTAATGTCCATAATAGATTTAACTAACTAACATAAATTGAATAAAAGAATTTATAGTCTGGTTTTCTTTAATGAAAAGGGAAAATAAAAATTAGAAGATTATAGAGTTCACTGAGTTACAATAACACTAGGATTAGGATCAATGTTATGACTATCAATCCTTGCATCAAGTTTTGAAATAATCAAACCATGAGTTTGAATTCTAGACTTATCCAAGAGCAAAGTAGTATAACCTTGGAATACCTCCTAAAACTACACAATTCACCATTTAGAGCATCATATTCCTAAACCATGTCAATGGGACTAAATGGCTACTTTTAGGATTTTATCCTTTTTAAGATCTGGCTGTTTTTCCTAAACTAGTACTTCACAACTTTCTCTTAGGACTGAAGACTGCTTGCCCCCATAGATAGGGTAACATAAGCCTCCTTCAATTTCATTGCCATCTCAATCTACAATTCTTTAGAATACTGATGGGCTGAAAGTGAGTGTGTAAAAGTTGATAAAAATGCAAACCGTGCGGCGCCAAGTATATGCGTCGGAGTTCACGTGGTGTAGTAGTTAGTCAAGTGTGGATTCCCACTGAAGAGATATTCTGGAAGCAGTGATCTGACCGATGTGGATCGATCTTATAAGAAATTATGACTAAATTAATTGATTTAAGGAAACCCTAATATTAAAATTTTGATTTAAGGTAATGATGAGAAAAGTAGGGTTTTGCATTCGCCTACCACACTTGATGGAATTTACCCTAGATAGTGTATTTATTGAATATTTCATATGATTTATTTTAGTGGGTTGATCGTGCCTACAAGATATTCTCTCTTGAGATATAGCTGCCTATCTCGCCAGTTGGGTGTATTGCATATCTGCCTCAACCCCTTGACTTCGAGATGCATAAATGTGCAAACCCTAGTGCTACACTTAGAACGCGGGATATCTCTATTCCCTTATTGATTAAGTGTTGCTTTACCCATGTCCTTATGAGTCATCTTCTCTCGATATCAGACTCCTACTATTAGCATGCCACAATTGGCCAAATAATAGCATGTGATTAAATTCAGGAGTAAAGCAACCATACAAATTCATACCAATATTAAATAAACCACAATTAATGTATTAATCCATAATGGTGCGAGTTAAGGTTAACAAAACCCTGGAGAGAAAAGTTAGTTCATAGTGATTTTCATTACAGACTGAAAGATTTTTAGCATAAAAGGAATTAGGAAAGGAAATACAGAAGAAGCCTATCTTCGATCAGCCTCCGAATTCCCCTCTTTGCCTCAAAATGCTTCCCTTTTATATCTCGGGATCCGAGCCCATCAATGGCCCAGAATTTTAGAGTTTTTAATGCTTCCATCTGAAAAAGAAGACCTCGTTACGGCTTGATGAAGGGGGCTACACCGCAGCATACCCGAAGGCTCTGAGTCCTCGCTGGCTACATTTGCGGCATAGGAGCCTCCTGCTTCTTGATGAAAGACTCTGTGCATGACATGGAGTGCCTCATTTGCTACGTATGGCTCCTGGTGCACTTCTCATGTATTCTTTGCTTCGAGTCTTTTCTTATATTATTCAGCTTCCTTTTTTACTCCTATATCGCCTTGTCCTATAAAACATTATTGTATGGGGGATTAGTGCAATCGTGTGTTAGTATGAATATGAATGTGAATCATGCGATTGAGCTACTCCGACACATAAATTATTTTACTGAAATGCATGCATAATTCACTCCGATCAACACCCCCAAACTTAGTTTCTTGCTTGTCCCCAAGCAAGAACAGACTCTAACCAGGGAACGTAAGAATAAAGGGTAACTAACATTGATGATATGGGTCTAGTACACATGATAACAGCAATAAGGGGTTAACATGAACCAGTTCATTAGATCCAAGGACTACCTAGGATTGGTCAACTTTCAAGAATCTGCACCGGGTCAATCTTAGTTGACCAAGTAAGTCAACCCCTTTTTAGCGCACAATAACCTTTCCCAAGGATTCTAAGTGCGGTTGGAGTGTGATCTCCAATGTATAGCTCGACTTCAATACCCCCGAACTTAGATTTAACTTGCTGTTGGAATAAGCAACGAAGGATAGGAGCACCAATTTATTCACTTCAACTAATCCTAAAGGGATTAGCTCTAAGACAAAATTAGAAGAGCACTAGTGCCAAGAAGTTTTAGGTGAGGGTTCCTGTAGCGGGGATCCATTGGTGACTCCCCACCAGTTGGTTAAGGGCACCGGGCATTAAGTTCCCCTCGAACTTCACCCCGAACACTCAACCAAACCTCGAGGCCCTAGACTATGAAAATCATCCATCCTGCATCCCCGTGGCGAGGCGTGAGTCGATGGCTCCGGCCCGATTGGCTTAGGGCATTAGGCTTTGAAAAAGGCCCGCGGTGTGCCGGGATTTCGATTGGATGATCACTTATTCCAAACCATAAGCTTATTTTTGGTTTTAAATTTTTAATTTTTTATTATTATATACTCTCATATATATATATATATATATATATATATATATATATATATATATATACTGCTATATATATATATATATATATATATATTTGGGACTCAAAGACGATCCTATTTTTTCAAAGGTGTCCCATCACTTAGGTGTTTAAAATTTCCAAGGTTCGTAGAACTCTTATATAGTGAGTCCGGAGTCAAGGCATACCCCGAAGATCACATGTGTGTGTGTGCGATAGCTTACTTCGGGAAATGACTTCTTAAGATCTAAAAGGGGCGGCTAAACATGGTCATTCTCAACTTTATACAATGAAGTCCTGATCATCAAACAACCTTGGGTTCCTATTTTTATTGGAAACCACGAGCTTTTAGGATTACTATGGCTCACTTTGTAATCATGGTCCAAAACTAAAGCTCGGTCTTTAAACATGATAAAACAAAACAAAACAAAACAAACTAAAACTGACGAAAATTAGACCTAAAACATGCCTAAAACATGCAAAGATAAAAAATAAATAAAACTAAGCCACCCCGTATACTCACACATACATACACACCCCCGAGCTTAAAATATGTGTCCTCGATAATGAGAAAGGAAATAAGGGCATAGGAATCGTCCCAAGAATCAACTGCGATGAGTGGTGGCGGCGGGCGGTGTGAAAAGATAAGACGACCAGCTGGCACTTGTGTAGAATCTTTGATTGGTGCAGGCAATGGCCATCGGCCTTGATGGCGTCCATGTCTTGACTTAAGGCAACATAGTGCTCCTGAGACTCATCCCGATATCGTCAAAGCTGTGGTGACGCATATCCTGATGCGCGGTGGTCGGCCCGGAGGAGACCTTAGGGTTGTCGTCCTCGGGGTCGCCCGCACTAGGTGTGGCTGTCGCAGCATCATCGTCAGTCTCCTCATTTAAATCGCCTAGGCTCTCTAACTTCGCCTTGGGCAGTCGTATGGGTAGGCATTATTGCACCTGCTCCTCGGAGTCCAACATCAAGACCTCCGCTAGGCGACACAACTGAGTAGTCAGGGAGGGGTGGATTAGGGCCTCGATACATCTCCCTTGGGTTGACTAAATCAACCCTGCTCTCGATATTGGACGATGTCTAGCCCAGAAACCCTTGGTCGTGGCTTAGGAGGATTAGCAATCATGCGTAGCGTGCTAAGATGCGGGAGTAGGCTTGAATTTACGTAAAAATTATACTAGACCTTGCCAGCGGCGTAAGTGCATCCCGAAAATTGGTAAAATCACCGGTCTATGGTTGGCATTTCCACACGCCCTGGCCCTGAGTGAGCTCCTGCATCAAGCGCTCATAATCTGTGTCAGCAAATAATGCTCTATATTCCGCACTGTCGTCATCCAACAGGCGGTAAATCCGGTTGATGGCTTGGGCACCAAGCTCAACCCACTTGCCTCGAGCCAGGTGGATTCAGACTTTCCAAAGGAGTAGATTGGAGTGGAACTCCCGCTGGCCCAGGCACACTGGGACGGGGGTGCATAGAGTGTCTTACCGATACTGGATAGTGAAGTTGAAGAACGCATTGGAGGTGGGGAAACTTCGTTTTAGGATAAACGAGCGGTTGAATAGGGACTCGTGATAAATCCGCACGGCCTCCAGAGAAATGAACTTGTGTGGATCTTCCGGAGGGGGTGGTGCCGCCCGCGATGTGGAGCCAAATCGCTGTCTTTTGGATGGGATTGACTTCCTTAGAGCCATGGTGGTCGATCTAGGGTAAGGGATCTGCAAACACACAAAAGAACGAGAAAGGGAGAGGAAAAGGCAGCCAAATTCGTGTGGGGGGAAAATGAGCAGCCGTTCGGATATTTAAAGGACTAAAAAATTGTGCCTGTTATGCCGCGACAAGGGCGCTACGCTGCGGCGAAGCATAGCTATGCAGCGGCGTAAAGCTTTATGCTACTGCGTACCCAAAAGTTGGATAAGGGCTACGCAGCGGTGTAGAGCTCTACGTTGCTGCGTACCCGAAAGTTGAAAAAATGAAATTTTCTTTCTACACAGCGGCGTAGAGATTTACGTCGTGTCGTACCAGAAAGTAAGGAACAAGTTTTTAAAACACGAATTTGGCTCTCTCACACTATAATAAACATGTAAACCCCATAGTTACAGTGCTTGCACCCTTCGGCAGCCCTGAAAAACTCACAAACACATTAAAACAACAAAAGTAGAAAGTCCAAAAGAAAAAAATATGCCGAAGAGCAATTAAAAAGACCGAAAATAATGCAAGTTCAAAGAAGAAGGGGATCTCCATGATACTTGGGTCGCCTCCCGAAGCACTATGTTTAATGTCATTAGCTTCGACATTCCACGCGTACAACATAGATCGGAAAAATAGGCGAGCCCCATTTGGTGACCTTCCACACCCTTATAACGTCTGCCTAGGTGTGCTTAGAATGGTGTCTGCCTTCCTATGGAATTCTCCTTCGATACGGTTTTCAATCTATGGGCATTGACTTTGTTGTCCCTTCTACGGATCTGATGTCTGACACCTCCATAGGGAAATACTTGAACCACTATGAACGGACCTGACCATTTTGACTTCAACTTGACAGGGAAGAGTTTCAGCTTAGAATTGAACAACAAGACTTGTTGACCCGACTCAAACTCTTTCCTTACAATATTCTTGTCATGCCAAGCTTTCGTCTTTTTCTTGTAGATCGAGCATTCTCATAAGCCTCATTGTTGAATTCATCTAATTCACTAAGTTGTAGCATCCGCTTCTCTCCGGCTACCTTACTATCCATGTTCAAAAGCCTAGTTGCCTAGTATGCTCTATGTTCTAATTCCACTGGCAAATGGCATGCTTTCCCATAAACTAGTCGGAATGGCGACATACCTAGTGGGGTTTTAAATGTTGTCTTGTATGCCCAAAGTGCATCATCAATCTTCTTTGACCAATCATTCATTGAACTATTGACTGTTTTCTCCATAATGGACTTTATCTCTCGATTTGACACCTTAGCTTTTGATATTTACTGCGAATTGGTAAGCGATGAAGTGCGATGCCGCACATATATTTTTGCAAGACCTTATCAACTGACTTGTTGTAGAAATGAAGTAGCACCATCAGTGATCAATGCTTTCGTAGATGCGGCCCGTAAATATGTGGCTGCGAAGGAACTTGACTACCACACTAGCATCATTAGTGCGTGTCGGTATTGCTTCTACCCATTTGGAGACGTAGTCCACGATAAGGAGAATATACAAGTTACTAAATGAAGAGGGAAATGGACCCATGAAGTCCATCCCCCACAAGTCAAATGGCTCAACCTCTAGAATTGTGCGCATGGGTGGTTCATCCTGTTTGGAAATGTCACCCATTCTTTGGCACTTATCACAGGTAGATACAAATTGATGAGTACCTTTGCTGTTGTCCTATAGCCTCCAAAGTGCCCCCCACATGATAAGGTGTGGCAGTGATTTAAAATACTACTCATTTCATCTTCCGGTACACATCGCCTTATCACTTGATTCGCACAATGTTTGTATAAAATATAGGTTCTTCCTAGTAGTAGTATGATTATTGCAAAGAACCCTCTAACCCATTAGTAGCTAAAATCGGGAGGGATAACCTTGGCCACTAAGTAATTTATATAGTTTGCAAACCATGGAATGGGCTTTGTGTCTTCAATTACTAAGAAGGCATCATGTGGAAATTATCATTAGCTTTGTACCTGCTACAGGCCTTTGATCGTGATAGATGGTCGTGAGCCTGGGTTCTCCTATTCCCTTCTTTTCATTCCTTAATCTCAGGTCAAATTCTTGCAATATGAGTACCCCATACCCACCGATGATGATCATTAGCATCCTTTTTAGTCATGGAATTGTAATGGTTGTAGTGGTCGATTATTGCACTATTACCTTGTGCCCGATAAAAATAGGGCCTAAACTTATCAAAGCGAGAAACAATAGCGATATCTTTTCCAATGGTGGCATAGTTCGGTTACAGGGCATCATTCAAAGTTCGACTAGCATAGTGGATAACTTGAAATATCCTTTCTCTTTTCTGCAGCCTTGCGATCCTGGTGCTGGAGTCGCATTAGCTTTCAAGCGGGAGATCGATGGTCTTCTGACTATGGGGGCCGATGCGATATATCTTCCCGGGATTGGCTTTTTGCGCTCATCGGAAATAAATGTTGTCCATGAACCATATTGGACAAGGGCTTTGTAATCGAGAAAAATCTTTTAGAGAAAAATCTTTACGAATCATCAGAACCCTACGTGTCCTAGAAAGCTTCTTATGCCCTTACCATGATGGTGGAGGTAGTTACTCTATTGCCTCTATCTTTTTGCTTTAATTCACCCTACCCTCTCGCAAACTTGCCTAAGTAATTAAGTCTTCTTGTACCATAAAGTGACACTTCTCCCAATTCAAAGACAAGATTAGTTTCTTCACATCTAACTGAAAGACTGACCTCGTGTTTTCCGCATAATTGTCAAAGGATTTCAATACCTAAAAGTCGCCATGAACACCTCCCTAATTAGTCTTTCAACCATATATGAGAATATGACCATCATATCATGAATGTGTCGAGCATTGCACAACCCAAAGGGAATCCGCCAACGCAAACGTACTCATAAGCGGCAGTGGTCGCTTTCGATCCTCTAGTATTATGTTAACTGATTGTAATGAATACCCATCCAAGAACAGACATTCATGCCCTACCAAATTCTATCTAACATCCGATCCTTTAAATGGTAGTGAAAATGGTATTTTCTAGCCTTATTCAATTTCCCCGATAGTCAATGCAAATTCCTCCCAACCTATGACCTGCTCAAGGCAACAATATATTATTCTCCTGTCTTTATCACTATTATTCCTCCCTTTTTGAGCATAACCTATACCGAACTCACCCATGCACCGTCGTAGCCAGGGATAAATAACCCCTATGATCTAGCCACTTCAGCATTCTTCCGCACTCACTTCTTTCATGGTTGATCTTACTTCCTCTGTAGCCCACTAAAGGCTTATGACCATCTTCTCTAATCGACCGATGCATACACATAGAAGGACGAATCCCCTTTAAATCAGCCAGAGACTAGCCAAGCTCATCCTTGTGATCCCTGAGTACTCTCAATAACTTATCTTCTTCCACAGCTGTTAGGGATGCTCAAATAATCACTGGTAAGGTGGAGGTGTCTCCAAGATAAGCCCACCTTAAATGGTCAGTGCGGTTTTCGCTTCATTCGGGTGGTTGTTCAAGGATGGTCTAACGCTTGAGCAATTTTAACCTAGAGGTTCAGAGTACTTCCTTCTATTAGTCGAAGGAGTCCATCCATTGCACATACTTTCGAATCTCTCTTTCCCCCGCTCTAATTCACTCTATACCATGCTAGTCTCTAAAGGGTCGAGACCACTTCGCTAGACACTCATAGCCTCTACTGGCCTCTATCATGAAGCATGTATCACTTACCCGGTGTCTCATACCAAACACATTGAACTTAACCTCAACATCTCACTCTTAATTTCAACTCTCCCCACAGACATCAATCATTGCCCTCGCTGCAAGAAATGGTCTTCTCCCAATACATGGTATTTCTTATCTTCTTCCATGTCTGTAACAATGAATCCGCCAAGAAGATAACTCTGGCTCACCTTCAATTTCAACATCTTCTATTCCCCCACCCAGGATGTTTTAAAGTGACCTATCTCGCTTAACCGGGAGGTGATCAGAGTCGGGCGCGCTTCACCTAATCTTAGTCGCCTAAATATGGATAGCACCATGAGGTTAATACTAGCTCCCAAGTCACACAAGGCCCTCTCAAACATGGAGTTCCCGATGGTACAAGGAATAGTAAAATGCTTAGGTCTTTCAGCTTTTGTGGCAGTTTCCTCTAAAGGATGGCACTACATTCCTCGGTGAGATTCACTGTCTTGAAGTCCGACAGTCTTCTTTTTTTTTACAGTATATCCTTAATTAATTTGACATAACTATGCATCTGTTTTAACGCATCCGCAAATGTGCAGTTTCTTTAACACTTCCATAAAATTTGTGAATTGCTTGTCCAATTTATTCTTCTATTCGAGGGTACCTGAATTGGGATAGCGGGTCTCAATGTGGTCAGTCAATATTTCTATCGGGCTGCTCCTTCTATCTTGTCGTTTCCGACCTGGCCCTGAATTACTCTCGCCTACCTCTCCTATCACTAGTGGTTGCCCTGGTACTGCTAATTCTCTGCCACTTCTCAATGTGACAATTTTTACATGTTCATTACCTTATCGTCTTAGGTTCACCTCGGAGTTACTAGGTAATGATCCGTGTCGCTCTCGCCAACAATGTGGGCCATTCGGGCCTATTTGCTCTTCCAGTTTATGAGTCACCTTTGATCTCTACAAATGGGCGGATCAGTTTTGTAGCCGCGAGCTTGATTTTCGAATGTGGCCTTCTGCCTCATTCATAAATGTGCTATGGGAAGTCATCATATGAGCTAAGGTTTCTTCCAAATATACTTTCTCTCACGTGGTTTGTTTTCTTAAAGTGATATTATTATTCGATTGCTCCACCCATAGTTTTGATCGCCTGACATTCGGGTTACCTCTCCAACCCCGGCCTTGATTCCGATTCCGATTCTCGTACTTGTTCCGACACGTATACCTCCATACCGTCCTTATTTGCGACATCGATTTTGCCGATCTCACATAATCGTGCCCGCCCATCGCCATCCGCCCGACCGACAATCCATAGCACTGTGTTGTCCTCCTCAAGACTTGCAGATTTCCTAGGGGTTATTCTGAATCGCATTCACCGTACTCATCGGGATTCTATAGCCGCTTAGTTAATCAAGGCGACATGGCCGCCGTGTTACTAAGAACTTCTATGTCTACTCCCGCTAAGGACTTCCTAGGTGTTGATCTATCTCGAGGCCACTGATTAGTATTAGTGACTATATCTTCCAATATCTCATAAGTTTGATCTGTAGTCTTTTTCATCAGAGTATCTCCTGTTGAGGCATCAATGATTGTCCTAGCTGAATCGCTTAAGTCATTATAGAACGTGTGTACCTGCATCCACCTAGTTAACCTGTGATTTGGGCATCTCCTCATCAGCTCATGAAATCCCTCCCATACCTCGACCAAGTTCTCCCCCTTAAATTATCTGAATGCATTAATCTCTTGCACTAGTTGTATGATCTTTGCGGGTGGGAAAAATTTGGTCAGAAATTTCTGCACTAAGTCATTCCATGAGGTAATGGAACTGGTCAAGCAATAACCAATGCTTAGCTCACGCTAAGTGACAAAGTGGGGAGTAGACGCAACCGAGAGCTTCTTCTATTACTCCATTATACTCTCGATCGTGGTCGTATACTTCAATAAAACTTGTCCGATGAGCATTCGTATTCCCTACCAGTAAAGCCATGAAAACCGGTATATCATGGAGCACGGCAGAGCCATTTTCTCGTACCAAAGTTGTTCGCTTGGATGGGTAGTCGTTGTATAGCTGACTGAACAACTGTAGGTGGCAAGGTGAACTCCTCGAGTAGCATATGTGGATTATCAGGCTGTATAAACAATCTAGCGGCTGACTTTTATGATTTTTCCACATGACCACCAGGGTTCACTGAACTCGCCTTCATCCCCTGAGTCCCATGATTTGGGACTGGTCTGTGTGCTTCTTTATGTAATCGATGTAATGTCCGCTCTGGTTCAGGATCGAATGGAAGTAATTCCCCAATTTGCCTGCACGCACACCAATCGTCCCGAATCACAAGTATGAAGCTCAGACCAAGTCACAAATACGTATGAAATAAGGCAAAATACCTAAAACAAAGAATAACAAAAATGATTATCATAAAAAGAACTAAATAAAATAAAATTGATCCAAAGTACAATCTATAAAGAATGTCACGATCAACACTAAACTTCTCCCCAGCACGCCAAAAACTCATGGGCTAAAGTGGCGTAAAGTTGGTAAAATGTAGACCCATACACGCAGCGCGGCACTTATTTGGGCAAGGTAGTGGCCAGAATATGTCGTTCCCAAGAAGAGAAGCATGTCAATAATCGGTCAGTGATCAGATAAGCCTGGATCCAATCCTATAACGAATTATGACTAAATTAATTGATTTAAGGAAAGTCTAATATTAAAAATTTGATTTAAGGTAATGATGAGAAAATTAGGGTTTTGCCTTCGTCACTACACTGATGGAATTTAATTCTAAATAGTGTATTTATTTAATATTTCATATGATTTATGTTGGCCGGTTGACTGTATGTGAAGATATTCTCTCTTAAGATATAATCGCATATCTGTTAGTTAGTGTATTGCATCTCAGCCTCAACCCCTTGACTCTGAAATGCATAAATGTGCAAACCCTAGTGCTACACTTGGAACGCGGGATATCTCTATTCCCCGATTGACTAAGTGTTGTTTTACACATGTCCCTATGAGTCATCTTCTCTCAATATCAAACTCCTAGCATTAGCATGCCACAATTGGCCAAATAATAACATGTGATTAAATTCAGGAGTAAAGCATCCATACAAATTCATACCAATATTAAATAAACCACAATTAATGTATTAACCATAATGGTGCTAGTGGTTGAAAAACCCTAGGAGAGAAAAGTTAGTTCATAGTGATTTCATTACGACTGAAGATTTTTAGCATCAAACGAATCGTAAAGAAAAGAAATTACGTAAGAAGCCTTCTTCACATCTCTTGAACTGCCTCCACAATCTCTCTCTATCCGCTTGTCCTTGCTCCTGACCGCCTTGAATTCCCCCTTTTCTCGGGGGTGCCCTCTCCTTTATATCTTGGGATCTGAGCCCACCAATTGTCTAGAATTTTAGAGTTTTTAACGCTCCTGTCTAAAAAAGAAGACCTTGCTATGCCGTGGCAAAGGGGGTTACACCGTGGCGTACCCGAGGCTCCTGGAGTCCTTCTCGCTGGTTCGCTGCAATGTAGGGCCTCCACGCCACAGTGAAGGGCTACGCCGCCGCAGCCGCGTAGTGCCTCACTAAGGCACTCCAAGGCCCCGGTGCACTTCTCATGCATTCTCCGTCGGTCTTTTCTTCTATTATTTAGCCTCTTACTCCTATATCAAGCCGTGTCCCAAAACATTATAGTATAGGGGATTAGCACAATATTAGTGAATATGAATGTGAATCATGCAATTGAGCTATAAAAACACATATAAATTTTACTGAAATGCATGCATAATTCACTCCAATCAAATACTCTGCCTCCTTGATTAGATCTTTGCTTACATGTGATTAAGCTTATTCTACCAAATTGAGATGAAACCTTTAAACATTAAACTGATAATTCAGCAGGATGTCCTTATACCTCAGAACACACTTCTGTTGTCACCTAGAAGGGAACCTTGAAGTCAGAGGTTAGAACAAACACTAGTGGTTTATCTGAGTGATATTTTAACTTCATTAGTTCTGAAAATATCAATCAAGCATACCCCAAGTTACTACTCTATGTTCTCAGGACTCTCCATTTCTATGTTACTCAGAGGGCCTCTTGGAAATCATAACACAAAGAAACTCTATTATGGGTCTATTCTGTTGATATCAAGAACAATTCACTACAGGAACAACATCAATTAAATCAATCCAAAATTAGAACCACAACATTAATTTGAACACTACTAAAATTTGATAACCAAACATCATTTCCTTCCTAGATAGCTTAGCCTTCATTTATGGATCATAAGTTACAATGACTAGTTGATCACATAAATTCATTGAAACTATAATCAAAACTGAATAAAATGGTTTTTAGAAAAATTCCTAGATTCAACTTAAGTTTAGACATAAATGAAACTAGATAAACAATTGTTTTAACTCTAAATTGCAGCTCAACTTACTACTACAATCTAAACGGATAAGAAAAATAAATCTAATATATATATATATATATATATGAAAATAGAAAATATACAAGAGAGACTTCAGATCCTCCCAAAAGTTCAAAGTTCTCTAGAGGATCGAGCTGAGCTAAAAGCTACACACAATACCTTAGGCGCTTCTTATTTATAGGTTCTAAAATGCTAGGCCGGAATTCTAGGCTGAAATTGTGGATTTCAAATGCAGCTCCGCTTAATGTCTGACACGCAAACAAAGGTCTATGTCGACATTGCAGCTCACTTCAGGTGTCTTCAGCTTGGTCGTGGCCTTGTCACAACAAAGGGCTTCATTTCATGCAGCTTTCGCCTTTTGATACCATTGTTGCGACAAAGTTACGAAATGTCGCAACATCCATGCAGCTTTTATGTTTCCATTTTTTGTTATGAGTTTGTCGCAACAATACCGATTAGCATTCTTCTTAAGTGATTATGGAGACAAAATTTTCAAATGTCGTGGCAAAGTTTCAGTATATGCCTCAAGTATTTTCTCTATAATTGTTGCGACAATGAAAGGAATATCGCGAAAATGTTCTTTTCCCTCTCCTCAAATTTTTTCACGACATACTTTGGAAATGTCGTGACAAAGTCCAACTAACTCCTCGTAATTGTCACGACAAGGTTTTCTAAGTCACAACATTATTTCCTCGCCAAGACCGGCTTATCTTCGGGAAGTGTTGCCACCTATTACGGAATCCTTTTGTCACAACAAACTCTTAGCGAACTCTAGTCTCCTTGTGTTGCAACTATCTTTGCTATATCGCGACATTCGTCCTTCAATTTTGTCATGACAAAAGTTTCATTATTGCGACAATGTTTTCCCCTCGTTAATTTTGCCTCATATTCGTCAATTTACTGCAGCTATCAAGTGTCGCGACATTCTTTACTATCTTCTGCTTTAACTATGTAAGGATAGAGTTGTAGATCACGTGGACAAACTCTCCCCCGCTCTTCACAAATTATGTTGCGACATGGCTGTGGATTGTTGCAACATTCTTTCAATTGTTCTCTTAGGCATTCTTCTTACTCGTTGTCGCGATATCATTTTGGATGTCGTGACAATGTTCTATTGCCATTTGCCTTGTCCTTTGTCGCGACAAAGTTTCAAAAGTCGCAACATTCTTTCAACTGTGCTTTTGGACAATCTTCATGCTCTTTGCTAAGTATAGATATTTATTATTGTGATATACTTTCGATGTCTAAACTTTCTTTGTCGACATAATTCCAAATGCTTACATTCTCTATTTTTATACTCTTGCAGCCATTTTTTGCTGTTTTTCTTCCCCGGCTTGCTTATTTTCTAAATTCCTCCAAAACACAAATCTAGGTGAAGATTCCATAATTTCATACAAATTGAACTTTTTAATCTCAAATATACATGAAAATGGACTTAAAATAGACGAAGCCTTTGGACTCATCAAAGAACTTCATAATATAAAATATTTCTACATAATTTGTTGGAACAAATTAAATGTGGGTGAAGAACTTGGGAACATTTCACTTTTCAAAATTGCAAGAACATTGACTACAAAATATGATGTGTTGGGTTTGGAATTGTCCGTATCTTCCGGTAACACCTCAAAGATCAAGAGGAGCGAATAATCTTACTCTAAAAATGAGTACGTCTCTTATGTTATTCAAGAAGAAGGCTTCTTCGAAGATTATAGTTTGATAAATATTTGAAGAATTAGAAGTGAAATACTTAGTAGGACCATGATGTAGTTCGGACTAAGGCAACCTTGTGCTATAGGGACGTGTCAAAGATGGGAATTCTAAACTAGAAGTAAAGTGCCCATTGGACTACGCAGTTTGCTACCTGTAGACCAAGGTAATTTCTGGGAGCTAGAAACCTATGGGCCCGAGATGACTATTTAGGCAACTATATAATAATCAAATCAAGAAGATCTACCTTCTAAGCTTTCAAACTTAATCGGGAATTAAATAAGGATTCAATTCTTAAGAGGATTCTGGGTAGCAAGCCTCATTTTCGCTGGCCATACTTTAAAAGGAGCATGATAACTCACAGAAGTTCGAAGTCATATCAGGATAATGATCCAACCTTATCTAGTCTTCTATAACTGAACATATAAGGTGTTATATTTAGGTTTCGTATGCGCTCGATACGTAATTCCAGGAGTAGGAGTTTCAAGAAGAATGCTGTCCGGACGTGATAAAGAGCTAAGTACGCATACTGATCGAGGTATTGTAGTTAAAAGCCTTTCACCTGGTGAAAGCTGATGGTTCTTATATTCTTATCTTTTTAATAATGCGCATTAGGTGTATGATGTTATATAGAGGGGAATGGAGGGGTGAATTCCACTATGAGTGATTAGGTTTCAAGAGTGGCCATGGCAGAGTAGGAGTCTGCACTAACATACACTGTGAACCTTGAATTAGGATCACTGGAAACTTGAGACATGGGCACAACCACATTAATGTAAAGTGTGTTGCCAAACCACATAAAAGTTCAGGTGTGCCTTTACTTTATGCACTATTTATATCTGCTCAGACATACTAATCGATTTCAGGTCGAGTTCTGACACACAAGAATAAGGTCCGGACTACACCACAGTTCAAATATCAAGGACTGTGGTCAAGAACACACTCATTTATATTTAACAATTGGTATCAGAGAGAGTCACTCTACGTTACTGAGTGAGATCCTAGGAGGCTCTCCTAGTTTTTGTGTGAATTTCAAATGGACTTAATGATTAGTACCCAAATAGTGCTGTTTTGAGGCCTATTTATTGCAAGTTTGAGCACTTTTTGTGTACTAATCAACTTAAATAACCCAATTGATACACTAAGGTCCCAACTATGCTACTAATCATATTTTGTGATTATTTTTGTAGTTTTGCAAGCCAATTGTATCACTTTCTTCAAGCCAATTCAAATGCGAAGAACCCGAGCCAAGCTCGAAGCTGCATGGACAAAGTAGATAGCAATTGGAGCTAAATACAGAGGGAAATTGAAAATTACATAAAATTTTGCAGGTTGCGAAATTTTTGCATGGTGCGAAATTTTCGCATGAAATTTTCGCAGCATGCGAAATTTTTGCACTCTCCCCTGTTTTGTTGTGTTAACCACTTGACCGCTGCGGCCTTTACCAAAATGCCCCTTAATGTACTGTTGGTCTTCATACATTTATGTAAATTCCTTGACTTTGAGCACTATATGTTCAATCAAGCTCATGTAACACGCCCGCTTTATTAATAAAGTCGCGCCTAAAGCTTTCAAAGCCTCCCGCCTCTGCGACTTTCCTTCACTTTCTCTCCCTTTCTCGTATTTTCTCACATGCCAAACAACCCTTGAGGATGAAAACTCAAGGGATGCTTAGCTAAACCCCTCTCATCCTTGAAGAGGAGGGCCACTGAGTGAAAGTTTGAGGTAAAGCATTGTCCTCCTGGCTACCAACGTTGGTGCATTTATTACTTAAAGCATACTCGATCCACGCCTAGGCTCAACCCTACGATAGCCTCTTGAAAGTGGCCGCACTCGCAAGCTTTAAAGGCTCAGTGGATACTTATTGCTAGATCCACTAATGCTAGCTTAGTTGCCATTTATTGGCTCCTACAAGTTAGATCTAGGGTTAGTTTTAACTGTTTCGAAACATTAATGGTCAATAAGTGTCGTATACTAGGAGAAACACTTTTAGGGTTCAGTTTTTATGGCTAAACGTAGATCCGGTTCGGGAAATGACTATAGGTCATCCTCCCTAACGCGAGGAAAAGGACCCGAGGACATTATATTTGCCTTAGAACCCTAAGCCCAGTGGTCCAAAACTTCAAGGATTTCTTTTACACTTTATTCCTCTACAGTTACGATTTTTCAAGCCATCAACCCCACTGTTTTTATACAAAACCCCAAATCCAAAGTGGAAAAACCAATTTCACTCAACTGTAACTCATTTAGCATGAAGAAAACCCATCCCTGAGTTTGACCTTAGACCAATATACTACAGTAGATTAGCTACGACAATAGAAATCCTAGAATACAAATTTTGTTGATTCCGGTACACCTATTGTGGCACGAATCAAATGACGCCGTTGCTGGGGATGGTGCCTTAGTGCAAGTGAGAAGTTGTTGAACTTGTGATCCTCATCACAAGTGTTGGTGAATTCCAATCTCTTGTTCTTATTTATTCCCTAGCTTCACGCTGGGTTGATTTAATTTTCTATAATCGGGCCCATACATAGAATTTTCTATTTTTATTTCTAGCTAACATTAACCTGGGTAGCCATGCTTTCATTCGTCGCCCTGGTCTGTTGCTTGCCCAGCGTACCTTTATGCAATCCATTGGGACATGTAAATATCGTTGTGCAAGATTGAAAGGGCTGTCTAATGAATATGTGTGAGGTGATCCTAAACTATGAACAAATGGAACCTCTACCTGAGGAGCAGCAAAGCCAACAGGGGGTTCAAAGGGATCCTTAATGCTCATGCAGATCAATGAGGGATCACATACACTACCAAGGGTGAGCGCACTCTCATGCATTATTCCCATCGTCGAGGATGTGGCAACAGGCCTTATCTAAGGCTCCCTGCCTCCCAACTTTTCATGGTATTGAAAATGAAAATCCATACACACCCATCCAGGATTTTGAGGAAGTTTGCACAACATTCAAAGAGGGTGCAACCGATATGGAGCTGCTGAAGTTGAAAGCCTTTCCTTTAACCCTCAAAGATAAGGCCAAGATTTGGCTTAATTCTCTAAGGCCAAGAACTATCAGGAATTGGGTAGAACTGCAGGCATAATTTTTGAAGAAATTCTTTAGTGCACACAGGACCAATAACTTGAAGAGGCAGATTTATACATTTGCGGCCCATGATAATGAGAAGTTCTACCAATGTCGAGAGAGAGGAGACCATCGTCTCGCCTCACCATGGCTTTGATACCGATGTTGGTGAATCACTTTATATGGACGCCCCGGCTATGAAGCACTGTTAGAAAACCATACGTGGGGGACTTCATGAGCAAGAACGTACGGCGCCATTGATTTCAACTATGTGGTCAAAACCCCAAGGCATGGGATTGACTGTAAACCCAAGGGAGGTAGAGAGAATGAAGCACACAACAAACCAAAGGGGAGGCATATACTCACTGTCAGAGGATGTGGAAATGAAAGCCAAGCTATCTTCTTTGACTAGAAGGTTGGAAGAGCTTGAAATGCGAAATCAAGATGGTGGTACAAGCAAGAGTCAAAACACTGCACTTCTTCACTGCTTAATTGCCAATCCACTAGTCACCATGAGAGCACTACCCAATTTCTCCCGCAAGGGATTTGATGCAAGAGCAGGCAAACATAGTGGGTCAAAGTAGGCCCTTAACAAACGCTCCATATGGGAACACCTACAATCCAAATTGGAGGAATCATCCTAATCTATCATGGAAGCTAAACTCCCCAAATTTGAGGCTCCCACAGTCATGCAGAAGAATATCCCGGGTTCCACTTCACAATGAAGAAGAACCCCCCACCTCATCCCCTCAGAGAGCAAGCCATTGCGAATTTGAGCAAGGCCAGGGGTGAATTGTGGAAGGAACAAGATGTTGAATGCTCATACCACTTAGAAAATCGAAACATCGTGAAGGCACTCTCAACAAAATGATGACCCGCAGCATCGCTTCAAGGTTGACTAACCAAACAAAGAAGTTTTCAAAAAAGGGAAATTTCCATCCCAAACACAACCAAATCCCAGGGGAGTGCATGAATTAAGCTCTGCTAGCGACCCAAATCCCATAATTGATGAAGTAAAAGCGGTGGTCACTTTGAGGAGTGGTAGAGAAGTCAAACCATCCACCCCCAAACCAGCAATGGAAGATCCCACCGTAGTTGAACCTGAACCAGAGGATGAGGCACCAAAAGGGGATATAGTGAAAAAGAGTACAATCCCTCCTTTTCCATAAGCACTAAGAAACAAGAAAAAAACCATCAACCAGACATAAATATTAGAAGTGCTGAGGCAAGTGAAGGTCAACATCCCTCTACTTTACATGATTAAGCAAGTCCCCACTTATGCTAAATTTTTGAAGGACCTATGCATGGTGAAGAGAGATCTAAATGTCAATAAGAAGGCCTTCTTAATCGAAAGCAAGTCACATATCACTGAGTGCAAACCCCAGAAGTACAAACATCTCTGGTGTCCACCATCTCGCCTAATATCTGAGGCACTTCAAGTATTAAAAAAGCACTAATAGACTCGGGGAGCTGGGCCGTGGAACCTACTACCATATTCAATGTACAAACAGCTGGGTTTGGGAGAACTTAAGCCCACTTCCATCACACTATCTCTAGCCGATAGGTCTATTAAATTACCAAAGGGGACTATTGAGGATGTTCTAATACAAGTGGACAAATTCTACTATCCAAGGATTTTGGTCATACTCGACACAGAGCCGATCACAGCTGGGCCAACCATGTACCCATCATATTGAAGGCCATTCTTGGCTACTTCGAATGCCATTATAAATTTCCGAAATGGGGTTATGGAACTCACCTTTGGGAACATGACCTTGGAACTCAATATCTTCCACTTAAGTAAAAAGCATATGCAACCAGTGGAGGATGACTATGAAAAGTCTCGCATAATGCATAATACACCAAGAATAAGCTAACTAGCGGCAAAAAGATGCTAAACCAGAGTTGTCTGACAACCTTGTAGAGCAAAAGGACCCCCAAAGCATGAGTTTAGTACATGGGCATTGGAGAAAAAAGGAGGACTACCTCTATTGTCGGGAGAGGAAGAAAATGAATCTCAACAACTGGATCTCAAGCCCCTGCCTGTGGAACTAAAATATGCATTTTTGTAAGAAAACGCACAAGGTCCAGCTATTATATCATCGGGCCGAAAGCACTCCACAGAAGACAATCACGCAAATCGACCGCCACAGCAGGCGGGATCCCGAATCAACAAAATTTATATCCGTTCCTCCTATCGTGAGTCAAGCTACCGCAGATAAGGCCCGGTGGCCGAACACAACGGGTTTTCTTGTACAAATGATTTCATAAAGTGATTCAAAATGGTGAATTAAATTGATTTTAAGGTTTTGTGAAAACAAGGTGGTTGGTTGCAAACCGAAAATAAATAAAATAAAATGTAAAATAGAACTCCTGAAGTACTGGGCCACCAGTTTAAGGTCCTAGTTAACCGAGAGGTCCTCGGTTGACTCACGGGGAGGATGACATATAGTCATTTCCCGACCGATCTTCATTTAACTTTTAAAAATCGAACCCTAATAATTTCCTTTTGATAGAAAGCATTTATTTAGAATTTATGGTTCCACAAAGGAAAATCTATCTTGACTCATCCTACAATGATTCAGAAGGGGTAACTAATGAGTCCAATGGATCTAAAAATAAGAATCCATCACCCTAAAAGATTACCAAGTATTTGATCAAAGTGGGATGCACTTACAAGAAAATCTAACCCCTTAACCTACCTCGTTGGCTCGTAAATGGCAACTAATGGATATTATGTATCTAAAGCCAAGAATACACTAAACCCTAAAAGCCTGCAAGTATTGGCCAAAAAGAAAGATCAAAAAGCTTTAAACCTAGAGTTGTACCAAGGAACCAGAATGTCAAAACCGCGTGAAAACAGGGAACCACCAGCACCCTTCGATCCTACTCCCCAAGAACCTTCCACTTCAAGGAGGAAAGGGTTTTAGGCCACTCATCCTCCAAGTTGTCATCCTTCGAGGGTGTCTGCACCCAAGAAAGCGAGAGAAAGAGGAGAGAGAAGAGAGAAAAACTGAACAAAGTCGCTGTACCGAAAGATTGAAAAGTTGGGTTACAAAGTTGTAGGAGAGCTTATATAGCCAACCCCAATGTGTGAAATGACAAAATGCCTAAAATATGAAATTACAATAGGGACAAATGGTAATTAATCAAAACGTGGTCGTTGGGAATCAAAAAACATCAAAAACACAGGCGCCCATTTCGCTTATGCAGAAATTTCGCTAGCATAGCGAAAATTACAAGGAATAGCGAAATTCAAAATTTCGCTATGAATACAGTTTCGCTAGCATAACGAAATTTCGCTAAGCTAGCGAAATTTCGCTAGCTTAGCGAAAAATTCGGGGCAGAAGCAAAATTCGCTAGATCGCTAAATTTTCGCAATGCATAGCGAAAATTCTGCATTCCACCATTCCTCCAGTGTTGCCTCCTGCATTGCTTCTTCATCATTTTGCCTTCAATTCTTCACTTCATCTTGACATTTCATCGCCTCAACTTGGTGAAATCACCGAGGATTCTCACATTCGCCACCAATAAGAGTCTGCTTCACGCCACCGGTCCCAAGACCACGCAACTACCTAAACAATCTCGAAACAAATCAAGAAGACTACGGACATGCACAATTTCGCTAGCTTAGCGAAAATTTGGGCATAGCGAAAATTTCGCTAGGATTGCAAAATTTTCACAATGCAAAGCGAAAATTCTGCATTCCACCATTCTCTCCTGTTGCCTCCTCAGATTAAGCCTCCCGCATGGTTTCTTCATCATTTCGCTTCCACCCTTCACTTCATCTCGACATTTCATCGCCTCACCAGAAATACCCGAGGATTCTCACATTCAAAGACCAATAAGAAGACAAGCTTGCTGAATCAAGTTCCTAGATCCGCGAACTACTCCAAAATAATCTCAAACAAATCAAGAAGACTAAGTGGACAGCACATGACAATCGGGCTTAATTCATATGATTAGTGCATAAAAGCACTCAAACCCATTCAATAGGGGCTCAAAATAGCACTTTTCGGGCACTAATCACACCCCCAACCGACACGCTGCTAGTCCCTTAGCAATGCTAAAAACAATAAAGGTATGCATGTCAGGCTTTTTACAAAAAGTGTATATGGTTCAAAAGTGTATGTACGTATAGGCTTTACCTTTAAACGAACAATTTACACCTCGCGACGAAAAACCGATATGAAGAACAAAACCATATAAGAACTAGTTTGAGTGGCAACATCGGTTCCAAGGAAGTCAACTCGAACTTCCACCAAAATCTAATTTGTCTTAAAGTAACCAGCTTGAGCCAATAAGTTGCAAAGCTATTCCCTCTCCCCAACCTAGCTACTGCCATGGCCTTAAACTATTGACCAACCTAAATAGGAGCAGTTACACTTTTATTTCTTTCTTTGATTACAATGTAGGGTGCAAGGCTAAAAACTCGACTTCAACAAAGTCCGCGGTAATCTGGCTGTACCTGACACTCTAACCAATTAAGGCTTGTGTGGCATCAAGCCAAAAGGATTAACCGACCACAAACTCCATGTGCTTCACTCTGACTTCGAATGACCGCGAGAATTACACCTACAACTCGCTAAACTCTACCTATCCACCCGTGAAACGAACACTATGTCGATGACTCCCAACCACTAAGGCTTGTGTATATCATTTTAAAGGCTTTCGCCATATACCCTCGGATCGTGTTCGTTTCAAGGCAAAGCGTCACTTAATTTTTATTCTTCTTTTTCTTCTTTCTTTTTCTTTTGCTTTTCTTTCTTTTCATTTGGAAGACTACATTGGGTCTTCATTTACAAAAACACAAACCTATTACTGGTCACAACAAATCTAAGGTCGGCTTTGCAAAGTGAAGAGAGGTATATAGCTTCTCAACCTATTGGTACAATCTGGTGTGCAGTGTGTGAATTAGCTAAAGACGGATGTAAAAGGTTGAATATGCTGGAACTTCAATCGATCAAAAACTAAATCAAGCATGGAATCAGCTCATCATTAAGGTAACACACAGGGCTTCAATTTTTCAACTAAAGACAAGAGTAGAAACACAAAAATTGAGACACAAAAAGCAACTTAAAAATTAAAGAAAAACGAATTTGGGCACTGCAGGACTTATATCACCAGTAAAACCAAATTCCAAAAATATGAAAATTACCTCTAACTGACCTGGCATGGGAATGAAAAAGCTAGAGGATGGAACGGTACCTCCTCAAACATGGTGGCAGGAGAAGGGTCACCCCCAGTGGCTCCAATAGAAGATGAAACGAACGGTTTGAACCAGGGAGGGAATGGCATGGCTAAATAGTGCACTCCGCATCGCACCTGAACAGCAGGAGGAAAATGAGATTCTCCCCTGCACTGCAACTCCTGCAACATTTCAAAACCAAAAATTGTGATAAGATAAGCTTGTAAATGCGAAAATATTTGAAAAGGAAATAGGTAAAAGTAGTGGCACCACTAAAAGCCAAATTAAGACTTAAAATAATATAAAGTAAAATTTCAATAAAAATTTTGAGGTCTCTGAAGTTCCTGCACCCAGCCTGTTCAGCCACTGGATCTCAAGGAGGGTCCAGAGGAGAAGCTCCTCCACGCATGCAAGGGTGTGTGCCGCAAGTGCCTCATGCTCACCCATTGTTCGGGGCAACCGTCTCCGGTGGCAAGTAATGATCATTGCAGGAGGGATTGTGGATTCTTCATTAACTTCTTCATTGTTCCATCAATTCTTCCCTCGTCTTGTTAGCATCATGCCTTCCCTACCCGTGTGCCACCTGTGCAACCTTCATCATATTTGCTCCTCATCCTCACCGGGAAAAAAAAAGTTTCGCTGTTGCTCAAGTGGAAAATGTTGAGCTCCAGTTGTCATGTTGCCAAATGAGTCGCATGACCCCATTCCTAAGAATTGATAATATATTCGATGTGGGCCGTAATGGCCTTCCTAATATAATGGGCACTTGATTAGTGCCCCCTGCCACCGGTTCTGTGTCGAGAACCACGAAATCCACCGGATAGTAGAACTTATCTACTTTTACCAACACATCCTCTACTATCCCTTTTGGTATTTTCTAATTCAACGATCGGGCTAAGGATGTGGTGATGTCAAGGTTTCGTTTCTCTCCTCAAACCTAAATTGGGCCATACACCGAGTATGGCAAGAGTTGACACCGCACCCAAGTCTAACAGTTGCTTTGTCAATGCAGTTCTCCAAATGTTAACCGAGATAGTTAGGGTCCCCGGATCTCGTGATTTCACCATTGTCTGGATCGATGATGAGCCAACTTGTCTCGCCAGCATGCCTTTGTCAATGCCCAACCCTTTGATCGTACGTGAGTTCTTTCCAAAAAACTTCAGATGCGGTGGACTTGTCTGATGATGTCCAAAAGGGGTATGTTGACCTTCACTCAGATGCCCGCCTCGATGCCTTCTTCGGGCTTCTTAATGTCGGGGGAAATGGAGGTGGTATGCAGCCGCCTATCGAGTCCTCCTTCAAGAAAATGTGTTATGGCTCCAATTCTTCCTTTCTAGTTTCCTCAACAGTTGGGCATCGTCGATCAACCTCTTTTCCACTTCTTGCGTAATGATACCACTTCATCCATTCGGGAGGTTCATCAATAACCCTTGCCTACGGACTTCGATTTGGCAGTTACCGAGAAGCGGAACCCCGCCCCGCCGATTCGCTATTCGTTATGTGGATGCCGTAGTCGTCAATTCTTCTGGCATGGTTACTGAAATTTACTCCATTCTCTTGCTCAAGGAGCTTTCTACATTTTCAATTTTGTTCAACTAAGTATCATGCCTTTTGCCCTCCACAAAATTTCCCACCAATCTTCATATTCAAAATGGCTTGCTCAACAGAGAGTGAAAGGGTGCTTGTCAGATGCCGTAGCTGGTGGTAAATGTCATGTCAGGTTCTGGGGTACATATGCCGTGGAGGTTGAGGTTTCCAGAAAGGTTAGGTGACTCCTCCGCAACTGGGTCAGGTGTTAAGCATATGGAGCATTTGTTACGGCTTGTTTCAGCCCACCACATTTGCAGATCCTCGTAATGGGGGTTTGACATGGTTCTCCGGTTGTTAGTATCGGCAGCTTGAAACAATTTTCGACTGGTGGCATGGCTTCTACCACCGCTCTGCACCTCATGGACCTTTTCTTCAATTCCTCCTCCAATCTTCTAAATTAAGGTAGATATACCTTAGCTTTCAGCTCCATATCTTCGAGAGGGTACACATGCCTCCTCTTCGATCACCGGCATTAATCAGCTCGCTCTCTTTGGTTCGCCATCTGTACTTCGAGGTCTCGGCCACATAATTGAGGAAGTCCATAGCCTCATCAGGATTTTTACTCAAGAAATCTCCTCCACACAGTTTCCAATAATTGTTTCATGGAAGGGGACATTCCATCATAAAAATGGTTCACCAATCCATGTATCAAACCCATGGTGTGGGCATGCACCGATAGCCTCCATAAATCTCTCCCAAAGATCGTAGAACTCTCTCACCATCATGAGCTACAAATGTGTAAATTTGCCTCTTCTGCTGTTTTATTCAGGAGCACCGAAGAATTTTTTTGTTCTCGCCTCGCAACTCTCCCTAATTCCTTATGGTTCTCGCCCAATGCATTTAGCCAAATTTTGCCTTTCCTTTAGTGGTCATGGAAAGGTTTAACTGAGGAGCCCATGTCCATCGCACCTCTTTGAAAGTGGCATACTTCCCCAAACTCCCTTATGTGGATTGTAAGGGCTTTCATTCTCCTCGTGGCTACGGAATGTCGGGAGTGTGAGGCACCAAGTAAGGCTTCACCGCCACCTCCTCGCCAGGGAATTATGCATGTGGGTGCACTCCACCAAGGGCGATGTGATCCCTCATGGATCTATGCATCAGTTCCCAGCACCTCCGCCGGGCTTTGGTCGCTCCTCCCGTGGAGGATCCATTTGAGCACCGTGGAGGATCAATTTCGGCCCCGTTTCGCAGGCGTTAGCCAATTTCTCAGTTTAAATTCCCGCAAAGTGTCCCTATCCCACGCATAAACTACTCCCGCACACTCTACAATCAACAGAAAACAAACAAAAATTAACTAACAAAAGGTCGGGTTATCATTAAAATTAAAGCAAGGAAACCAATGTACTAGAAAATTTAAATCCCTCAGTTGAACTCCAAGTGAAAAAATGATAAAATCAAAAGGAATGAGATTTACCAAAACTGCGGATATGAATCACAAGTTCAACAAATTCTTCTTATCTCACTAGTATACCATCCTGTGCAATCTACGCCATTTGATCTGTACACAAGAGGTGATCCCGAATCAACAAAATTTATATCCTAAGCCTTCTTTTCCTATCACGTAGTCAAGCTATCGCAGTATGTTGGGTTCAGTAGAACACGTGACGGGTTTCTTTGTACAAATGATTTGGCAAAGGATTCTAAAATGGTGAATTAAATTTGATTTTAAGGTTTTGTTAAACAAGGGGTGTGGTTGGTTGCAAACTCGAAAATAAATAAAATAAAATGTAAAATAGAACTCCAAGCACAGCCACCGAGTTTAACGTCCTAGGCTAACCGAGAGGTCCCCGGCTAATTTCTCAAGGTCGTGGAGGATGAGACATATAGTCATTTCCTAATTCCATCTTCATTTAACTTTAAAATCAACCCTAATAATTTCTTTGATAGAAAGTATCATTTAGAATTTATGGTTCCTACAAAGGAAAATTCATCTCGACTCATCCTACAATGATTCGTAAAGGGTAACTAATGAGTCTCAATGGATCTAAAATAAGAATCCACCGAACCCTAAAAGATTACCAAGCATTGATCAAAGGGATGCACTTACAAGAAAATCTAACCCTTAACCTACCTTAGTGGCTCAGAATGGCAACTAATGGATATTAGTATCTAAAGCCAAGAATACACTAAACCCTAAAAGCTTGCCAAGTATTGGCCAAAGAAAGTACATCAAAAAAGTTTAAACCTAGAGTTGGAAATAGTGGAACCGTAATGTCAAAACTGGCCGCGTGAAAACTCGGGAACCACCACAGCTCTTCTCATCCCCACTCCCCAAGAACCTTCCACTTCAAGGAGGAAAGGGTTTACGCTCATCCTCCGTTATCCCTGAGGGTGTTCGCACCCAAGAAAGTGAGAGAAAGAGGAGAGAGAAGAGAGAAAACTGGAACAAAAGTTGTCGTGTACTGAAAGATTGAAAAGTTAGGGTTACAAAAGTTGTAGGAGAGCTTATATAGCCAACCCTAATGTGTGAAATGACAAAAATGCCTAAAATATGAAATTACAATAGGGACAAAATGGTAATTAATCAAAACGCCATCGCTTGGAACTAAAAACATCAAACACAGGCAACCATTTTCGCTTATGCAGAAATTTCGCCAGCATAGCGAAAATACAAGGAATAGCGAAATTCAAAAATTCCTCGCTTATGAACAAGTACTTTCGCTGAAGATAGCGAAAAATTGGAATAGTGAGTTTCGCTAGATCAAGGAATTCGCATCCTTGCGAAATTTTCGCAATCCTTGCGAAATTTTCGCAATCCTTGCGAAATTTTCGCAATGCATAGCGAAAATTCTGCATTCCACCATTCCTCCAGTGTTGCCTCCTGCATTGCTTCCTGCATGGTTTCTTCATCATTTTGTGTAACACCCAGGAATTTGTATAGGTATAAGTTAGGGAAAATAATAATGACAACAATTTGTATAGGTATAAGTTACGGAAAATAATAATGACAGAAATTTTTATAAGCATACGTTATGAAAATAATAATGATAATTGAATTAGACGTTATGGAAATAATGATAATTCAATTAGACGTTATGAAAATAATAATGGTATCTCAATTAGTACTAATTAATTACTTTAATGAAAGGACGTATGAAAATAATAATGGTAATTCAATTAGTAATTAATTAATTAATTTAATGAAATAGGGTAAAAGGTAATTTTCCTATCATAATTCTATTATAAATTAATAAGAGAAGGAAATCATTTCATTCATCTTTTAATCCTCTTGATCATAGTAGAATCTGCAGGACGCACGACTTTCTGATCTAGTGGTTTGAAGAACAAATTTCTCTATAAGAAATATTTCCATTTGAGGTGAAATTCTTCTGATTAGCTCTTTCAAAGCTTTTAAGTACTCTTTTCGAGGTAAGCATTCTAATACATTTTTCAAAATTATTATTATTTTTATATATATGTATCGTGTAAGTGATATTAATGCATCTTAAAAGAAAAAAATTATTTGTTTTTACTCATTCCAGGATGAAAATGTTTAAACCTCGAATTATATATAATATTGGTTTGTGAAGTTTTAATTTTTTATTTATTTGATTATCCATGATCAGTTGTTTTAGGTTTCAGATGATTTATTCAGATTGCTTTGCTTTACGAAAGAAAATGTGAGATAAGATGTTTGTAATTTGGAAATTTTGAATGAAATATTTGACTCGTTAGTTCTACCACAATCTGAATAATAGTTTACACTATTCGCCCTGTCAATCCGGATATAATAGTTGACACTATTCGCCTTGTCAACTGGATATAATAGTCGACCTTTACATTTTCTTACGGGAATGTAATTGATTTGAACCTCAAATTTCTGTGTGTTTGGTTAGAGGAATAGTACTAGTAGTGTTTGTTCCATTCCACCTTAAAAGGAACACCATGCTAGCCACCCATTTGAAAGTCCCACATAACTGGGCACCATTTGATATTTGATGACTGCAGAAAAATATATTTGAAATGTATTTTGATTTGAATTTGATATGAAAGTGTTTCAATCGAAATTTGATATGAAATTGTTTGACTACATTTGATATGAAACTGATTTGAAATGGATATGAGAATGTTTTGAAGTATATTTTGTTAATGTTCAAACTTATTTTTGAATCAAAAGTTTTGATGAAAAACATCTCCCTATTTGTTATATGATTGAAACCTTTGATCCATGAAATCAGATAGTATTTTTACGAGCTTTTAGCTTCACTCCAATTCATTGACATATTTTCGTGTACTTTTAGTTTCGCGAGGAATGATGGCTAGGCTTGGGATTCGCCATCATTAAGATTTGATTAGAACTTTGTTGGATCATGTTGATTAATAAGTCTATGTTTAGTGTAAAATGTCAATTTTCAAGATTAATCGAAAGTCATTCGATTCATTTTTATATTAATACAAAGTTAGATTGGGGAGATCCTAGATATTGTTATATTCGAACAACTTTATATGACATGCATAATCGTGATTTGAATATTTAGAAGTAATTTTTATCGGCATGAAATTTTGAATTGGGAGAATTTATGAATTTAGAAGGTTTTGAATTCGAGAATTTATAAATTTAGGCTGCTGCGCATTTACTCTAAATACGTGCTCGTAATTGGACAAAACCAGCTTACAAGAAAGGTTAGTGTCGTTCACACTTCAAACCTTCAGTCAAGGCTGAGGGTGTGATTGACAATTATGCCCCTAAGGTGGCTCTTCAGCATGACAGAGTGGTATCGTAGCCCTAGGTTATGATTCGATGGGAACTCGCTTAGTTTACCTGGGAATAGATGAGTGATGCACAGTTTAAGTTTCAACTTCATCTAGTCTATTCCTTTAATTCCCTACAATTCTAACTTGCTTACTTGGCTTCTTAATGACTAAATTAGTTATACTCTTTGCTTTATAGAACACCATGCCGCCAAGGAGACTTTGTATCTTCCCAAAATAGTCGTGTTAATGATGATATACCCCTCCACTGAGGCTTTGCCCCTATGAGTACTGGGGCCTTTATAGATATTTAGGACTTTGGGCTGGGATTGGTTGAGAGGCGTGCTAGAGCCACTGGAAGTAATGGTCAAAGGACACTTTCATCTAGTAGGGGTAGCTCCTTTGGACGACTTTAAGAAGTCGAAACCCCTTATTTTTCTGTGCACCCGATCCACCAGGTGTAGAGGCTCGATTATGAAGATAGAAAATTCTTATTGTCATTGATTGTTTGAGGAGCAAAAGCATCTTATGCAAAGATTTATGTTAGACAAAGAGGCGAATCGTTGGTGGCTCATGACTAAAAGGTTTTTAGAGGATCAAGGGCCTATTGTCTGAGATAGTTTAAGGAGACGTTTTTTTTTTTTAAGAAGTATTCTTCGATAGTGTTCGACGACAAAAGGTGGGGAAGAGTTTGTCCATTTGGAAATGTAGGATTTGACAAGGTCTTATGAGGCCAAGTTTACCGAACTATCACGCTTTGCCTCATTGGATTTGCCACAAGAGGAGGGAAAAGCACAGTTTCAGGATGACTAAAGCCTTATTTGAAGAATAAGATATCAATTCAAGTCAGTACGGCTTGTGAGGTGGTAGACAGAGCCCTTATATTGCGTAGAAGGATAATGAAGAGCTCACCAGCAGGAACAACAAAGGAAGAGGAATAGGAGTGATGGTGCTCATGGTAACCAAGCACGTAAAAGTCACTCCAAGTGGAATCGTACGATTTATTATCTTAATAAGAACTTGTTTAAGTTTGTGTATGGGATAGTTGATAGTTCATATCGCTTGAGTATTCTAGCATTCTTACAAGCAAAGGTATGTTAGATAAATGATTTCTTGACACTAGTTAAAGTTCACTACACTCTTTTCCTTTATATTGTTTGTTGGTTTAGTGAATATACTTTTATCAAGATGAAGTATGATTTGAATTTGTCACTTCTATAGAACATGTCATTATGGTCAATATGGTGGTTTGAAGTTATATTATGACGATTGGTAAGAAGGATATTGAATTGACTTAATAATTTTTAAACATTAAGGTTTTGTTTGATTTTCGGAGGATGAATTAAGGAGCTTACTACCTTTTATTTGTTGATTGTTTTGGGAAAATATTGTCTTTCCATATTCTTAGTTATCTTGAGTTTAGTTGAAGGGAATCATGTGGATAAATTGTTACACATAAACTAAGTCTTGCAAGGTAGTTATTTTCTTAGAAATGTTGTTAAATCTTTTAAGTCAATGTGATGAGTGATGAAAACAATTTGAAATTTGAAAGATCTGATATTAAAGTTTGAAGTTTCTCGGGATTTAATGAGTACATAAATAAATTATTAAGAGATCTCTAAGATTATCTTATATTTTTCAGACGACATGTAAAGAAGTTAAGTTTGATTTGGTCTTATAACTATGATGATAGCTTCATAGAGTTGAAGTATAAATTATAGCAACTCTTATTTTGATTATTTCATTGGTTCGTAAAGATTTGTTTTGCATAATGATGCCTTTCATTAGGATTTATACTGTGTTCTTATGCAACATGGAAAATTGATATATACTTGTAGACATTTGAAATTTTAAGATAGAGAAACTACCTTGTTATGATTTGAAGTCAGTAAAATGATTTTTGCACTTAAGATATGAAGACATTTTTTTTATTATGATACTCATAGTTTATGAGTTTGAAGTCTTTGTCTTCCTCAAAATGATATTAAGCAAGAAATAGAAGATATTGATACAATTACTTAAGGATTATGATGACATTATTCAGCATCTAATAAAACAATGAGAATCTTGTGATTTATACTCAAATAGAAAACAATTGATTCCTTGGAAATCATTTAAGGTCGAAATGATTATTATATGATTTGAGATGCTTACAAGTCCATGTCATACCTTGGAATTTAGAGTTCTTATGTCGAGCATTATAGTGCAACTAAACTTGTTTGGAGAATTAAGATCTTATAAGGAATTATTCAAACTAGTTGAACTTTTGGAACAATTATTTCAGGTTTAATAAGATAATAAGATCTTGAAATTGGGATTAGACTTAATGTCGTAAATACTAAGTATTACAAAAGAGACAACTTTGAAGGAGGCTTATTACTTAAGCTTACGATCTACTCCTAAAAGGATGCAAAAGTATACATTCAAGACATAATTTTGATGGTCATATATGAAGTAAGGTATTACATTATTTGTGACTTTGGGTTTAGTGTGATTTTATATGGAGGTTTACATCAAAGACCTAATAGTACTTTGCAACTACTTTATATTTCTAAATGAGTGAGGAAACTTATTACCATGGACTTTGTGATAGGGTTACCAAGAACCTTAGTTGGTGACAATGTTTCATTATGATGGTTTGTTTATGGATAGTCTAATAATTTTCTATTAGACTAGCTTCCTCGATATTAAGGAGATTTTGATAACGTATAAATATTAGATTCTATGGTATGTAATAAGAATTTATTTTACTTTTAGATTTTGATAGTACTGGGGTTAGTTTTGATATAGTAGCTTCATACTTAGACTAATGACTAATTGAGGAAAGTAATCGCAAGTTGGAAATATTTGATGAGATATATTGTTTTAGACTTGGAAAGTAATCAGAATGAGTTCTTACTTTTGGTTAAATTTTCTTGTAGAATAGTTTTAAGCTAGTAATGATATTATATCTTTAGAAAGGTTTATGGTAGAAGTTTATGATCCCCTATGTGTTATGATCATATTGGAGAAAAATAAATAAATAATTAACACATGAACTTGTGTAATTGAATACTGAAAGGATAGTCTTGATTGAAGAGAATTTGGAAGAAAATTAAGGTACACACAAGTGTTATATTGATGATCCCAAGCAGTATTTGGTATTTGAATTTGGTGATTATGTTATCTTAAAATTTGCTTATTGAGTTAAATCGAGATATTTGAAGTTTGAAAATCTCGTTGAGAAAAGGAAAACTCAAATACCCTTGATTCAGGGGCTTGTTTGAAATATTAGAGAGAGTAGGTACTTTATCATATAAAGTAGCTCGCTCTACACCGTCCCAAGATCTCGTAATGCGTTTTTATGTTTCACCTTGAGGAAATATGTTGATGCTTCTCATGTTGAGGAGTTGGAGCCTATTTAGATTTTTGAGGACTTGACCTATGAAGAGGTGTCCGTTTAAATTGTGGATGTGATGGATAAGGTTTTACAACATGCTGTTGTCAAGTTGGTAAAAGTCTAATGAAACAATCATAGTATCCAAGAGACCACTTGGGAGTTAGAAGAAGAGATGAGAGAAAAGCATCCTCAATTATTTCAAGACTCTAGTAAGTCAAGTTTAGAGGACTAAACTTTTATAAAGGAGGGGAGAATAACACCCAGGAATTTGTATAGGTATAAGTTAGGAAAAATAATAATGACAGGAATTTGTATAGGTATAAGTTACAGAAAATAATAATGACAAGAATTTTTATAGGCATACATTATGAAAAGGACAAATATAATCAATTAGACGTTATGGAAATAATGATAATTCAATTAGACGTTATGAAAATAATAATGGTAATTCAATTAGTAATTAATTAATTACTTTAATGAGAAAGGACGTTATGAAAATAATAATGGTAATTCAATTAGTAATTAATTAATTAATTTAATGAAATAGGGTAAAGGTAATTTTCCTAATAGATACCCTAGTATAAATTGAATAAGAGTAAGGAAATCCTTCTATCTCATCTTTGAATTTCTTTGACTCCGTAGAATTCCAGAGGACGCATCGACTTTCTGATCTAGAAGAACAAATTTCTATGAGAAATATTTCATTGAGGTGAAATTCTTCTGATTAGCTCTTCAAAGCTTTTAAGTACTTTTCGAGGTAAGGGATTCTAATACGTACCTTTCGAAAAATTATTTTTATATATATGTACGCAGTAAGTGATATTAATGCAAATCTTTAAAGAAAATTGTTTTTTACTTATCGAGGATGAAAATTGTTTAAACTAAATTATATATACACGTTTGTGAAAAGTTTTAATTTTTTATTTATTTGATTATCCATGGATCAAGAAAGTAGTTTTGTATGATTGCATTTTTGAGACGGTTTTGTTTACGAAAGAAAATGTGGAGATACGATGTTTTGTAATTTGAAATTTTGAATGAAAAGATTTTGACTCGTTAGTCTGCCTCACAACGGAATAATAGTTGGACATTATTCTACCTTTGCTCAAATTCCGGATATAATAGTTGACCTTTACATTTTCTTGGTGGGGAATGTAATGATTTGAACCCCAGCCTCTAGGTGTTTGGTTAGAGGTTACTAGTACTAGTGTTGTTTGGTTCACCACCTTAAAAGAACAATTTCATGGCTAGCCACCCATTTGAAAGTCTCAATCAAGTACCATTTGATATTTGATGACCAGAGAAAATATATTTAAATGTATTTGATTTTGAATTTTGATATGAAAGTGTTTGAATCGAATTTGATATGAAATTGTTCGATCACATTTGATATGAAATCGATTTGAAATGGATATGAGAATGTTTTTAGCATATTTTGTTAATGTTCAAACTTATTTTCAATCAAAAGTTTTGATGAAAAACATCTCCTATTTGTTATATGATTGAAAACTTTTTGATCCATGAAACTGTATTAGTATTTCTTATTGAGCTTTTAGCTCACTCCCATTGATTGACATATTTTCAAGTACTTTTAGTTTCCGCGAGGAATGATGGCTAGGTTGGGGATTCGTCATCATTAAGATTTGATTAGAACTTTATGTTGGATCATGTTGACTAATAAGTTCATGTTTATGTAAAATGTTGGGTTTTCAAGATTAATTGAGAAAGTCATTTGGATTCATTTTTATATTAATACAAAGTTAGATTTGGGAGATCCTAGATATTGTTATATTCTGAACAACTTTATATGACATGCATAATTGAGATTTGAATATTTAGAAGTACTTTTATCGACATGAAATTTTGAATTCGAGAATTTATGAATTTAGAAAGGTTTTGAATTTGGAGACTTTATAAGTTTAGAAGGTTGCATTTACTCCTCGAATATGTGTGTTTGGTAATTGACAAAAATCCAGCTTACAAGAAAGGTTGTCGCTTACACTTCAAACCTTCAGCTAAAGGCTCGAGGGTGAATTGACATCATGCCCCTAAGGTGGGTTTTGGCGTGACATTTGCCTTCACTCCTTCACTTCATCTTGACATTTCATCGCTCAGCCTTGGTGAAATCACCGAGATTCTCATGACCAAGACCAATAAGAAGCCGCTTGTCGACCGGTTCCCAAGACCTGCGAAACTACCCAAAACAATCTTGTAAACAAATCAGTAGCACTAAGTGGACATGCACATGACAATTGGCTTAATTCATATGATTAGTGCCACTTAAAACCTATCTTGAATAGGGCTCAAAATAACACTTTTTGGGCACTAATCACAAATCCTCAAGAGTAACAAGCAAGCTTTGAGGTGGAAAATTTCCGATTTAAAAGGTATCAGCCCAACAATCTGCACCCATCACATTTATTTAGAGGAGGAGTCAAAAGTTGTTAGGAAACCACAGAGGAGATTGAATCCCCATATGCAAGAAGTAGTTCGCATTGAAGTCCCGGGTTTCGCAAGTTTCCAGATATTTACCCCATATCCGATAAAGACTGGGTTAGCCCAACCCAAGTCGTGCCAAAGAAATCAGGGGTAACTACAGTACAGAATGTAAAAGGAGAGGAAATGCCCACCCGCCTTACTACAGGTTGGAGGGTATTTATTGATTACAGAAGATTGAATGAGGTGACAAGAAAAGATCACTTCCCTCTACCTTTTATGGATCAACTCCTGGAAAGAGTTTCAGGCCACCCCTTCTAATGCTTTTTGGATGGTTATTCGGGCTACTTCTATATTGAAATTGCTGCAGATGATCAGGACAAGACTACCTTCACCTGCCCTTTTGGCACATATGCCTACAGGAGGATGCCCTTCGGCCTGTGTAATGCCGCTGCCACATTCCAAATATGTATGTCACATTTTCAATGATCCGTAACGTGACACAGGTTTACATGGATGATATCACAGTTTACGGGGAAAGCTTTAACGACTGCCTTATTCATTAGGGAACTGTCCTGCATAGATGCATTGAGAAGAACCTAGTGCTGAATCGAAAAGTGCATTTCTACAGGTTCAAGGAATAGTAAGCCGGGATGATGTCATTCGTAGAAGTAATTGAAGGATAAGGCAAAATTGAACTGATTCTAAATTACTCCTCTCCCACCAATGTGAAGACAAGAGGCAATTCTCGGGGCATGCAGTTTATAGGAGGTTCATACGTAACTTCAAAATTGCTAAGCCACTTTTATAGCTTCTAGAAAAAAGATGCCAAGTTCGGCTGGCGCGGAATGCCAACAAAGGTTCAAGAGCCTAAGGTTTACTTCGACCAAAGGCACCAGTGAGGGCCCCTAATCGCAGCTGCCTCGAGGTTAGTGTGCGATGCAAGTGACTTCGCCGGCCGGAGCTGCTCTAGACAAAGAGCGAGGGAAACCGTATGGTTTACTATGAGCAAAACATTGAATGAAGCTCAAAGGAATTACACTACCACCGAGAAAGAATTGCTAGCAATAGTCTGGCGCCGACAAGTTTCAGGCGATTTGATCGGGTCCGATATAATTATCTTCACAAAGTCATTCAAATTTTGAAATATCTACTCACTAAGAAAACGCAAGGCTAGCTTATCGATGGTCCTCTTACTACAGGAGTTCAACTCGCAGACGGATAAGAGGGTGTGGAAAATGTCGCGGTTGATCATCTTTCCGCACTAACCATAAGACACAACACCCACAACCCTCCAATCTATGATGAATTCCCTGTGAGGAATCTCTACTTAATCGTGGACAAGGTTCTTGGTTTACTCCATTATCGCTAACTTTTCGTACCAGTGGAGTTGCCAATGTATCGGAAAGCATGTGACAAGAAGTTCTTCCATGCAAAGTCCACTACCATTGGGAAGAACCTTATTTGTTCAAATATCAGGTTGGACAAATAATCGTAAAGTGTGTGCCTAAGGGCATCAAGAAGGATATCAGCCACTGCCATGACAGTGCATGTGGAGGTCATTTCGCTTCCCAGAAAACGGCAATGAAGGTGCTGCAGTGCATTTTTACTGGGCCTTCTTGTTTAAGGATGCCTATACCATGTGCAAATAATGCGACAAATGCCAAAGGTTGGGAAAAATCTCTCGTCGTCACATGATGCCACTAAACCCTATTTTGTGAGTGGCTCAAGAGGTGTCATGTGTCATGTACAGAATGAGGCAAACATGAGCTCAAATGGAACCCATGAGAGACAAATGGCATCATGCCATTGGAGGTAAATCTAAGGTTGAAGAGATAAGAGGATAAGGGAAATCCTAAAAGCCAATCAAAATTTGACACATGACAAGTGAGAGAACTTCCCACTTGACCAAACCAGTTTGGGAGGGAAAGGAAGAGAGAGGAGGAGGAAATCCAAATGTGAGAGAGAGTTTTTAGAGTGAGAAGCTCTCACTTCTCTCCAGATTTTCCAGCGATCGGTCCGTCAAATCCCGGCGAGACAAGAGACAAAGTTGATCCCCACTCCAAGAGCTACGTGTGGGTACATGTATTTTGGACTTTCGACAACTTCGGGAGGTAGGGGTCTTCTCCTACTTGGATATTCTTTGTCTAAAAGGTCATGAAAATGGTTTTGGGTGTTGTGAGGCTAGAAATGGCCATGGATTTTGGTTCCATAGAAATGGAACCGATGCTAGATGAGGAGGCTATCTATGGATAGCCCACGGACTGATTTGGGACTGTTAAAAACAGTCCGGATTTCTTGTTAGACCAAAATGGTCCATGTAAAATTTCTTGTATGTGGTTGCTTGGCATAAGGAGCATGAATGATGTGTGGAGGATAAAACTGTTATTGCTTTAAATTGAATGGCTTAAAATGTGTATGGAAAATGATATGTTAATGCATGCTAATTGATGTGTTAACATGATTGTTTGAATTAAATGAAATATAATTGTTTATCAGCCATTGAATTGATATATGAATTGGCATCATTGCATTCATGTACAAAGGACATCACGTAAAGTCGAGTGTGTGGGTGCATGGTATGGTTTGCTTCACCACTCTTGGGCAGCATGTGGGTTGAATTTAGTCTGGGACTACGCTCCAATAAAGACTTATAGTTCAAATCATAAAATGAAAAGTAATTAATGTATGTTGGGCGAAGCAAGAAGGGGGTCGTTAATCCCTACAGAAGCCCTGAATCTCTGTGTGTGTGGAGACCCGTGGCACTATCCGAAAGGTCCTTCAGGAGTAGCGTGAGAGACCTCACTGGCATATTCGAGAGTCTCCTGTGTGGGTAAGAGACCCGCTTGTCGAAGTTCATGTCTAAAAGAAACACACAATCATGTTTATCACTTAGACCTAGAGTTAAGTGATAGGAGTAGGGATTGGCTCAGGATTGGTTACCCATTAGCATATCAGATTGCGTCAGGAGCCGATAAAGGCTCAGATACGGGTGTCATCAGACACAAGGATCGACGCCACACCTGCATGTGCATGTGAGGAGTCGGTGGGCGGACTGGGTATGGGCATGGAAACATTTCATGCAATGATATAAATCATTCAAGGTATGCACAAATTGTATGGAATGTGGATGTTGTGATGTTATTGCATGTGCATTTAGGTGGGGGAGTAACTCCTGTAGGAGAATTCAACCACCGGGCATTGCCTACCTCATCGTGGGATCCCCTTCATGCATACAGAGACGACGCTCCTTCCAGGCCGTGAGTACAAGAAGCCTGCTGTGGCCTGATTCATGTTTTGTAGTATATTAGACGAACTAGTTTAATATATGTTTTGTATTAAGAGTGATGTAATAACTCTTGAATTTATAGAAATGTATGATCATGGATGATGGGCCCAATTGGGTCATTTTATTGATGTATAGATGTCATGATATGATACACACATGTATCCTCAGATTGATGGTGGTCAATGGGACCCCTAGAAATTAGGGCGTCACACTAGGAGTGCTTATGAGACTCACCACTAAGCCAACAGGCGGTGAGCAGCCAAAGGAATAGAAACCAGTTCTGGGAGGAACGAATCGACATCGCTCTACCCGATGGAGGCGTGAATTCCGCTTGAAGACACTAAGGGTTGATGTGCCTCGATTCGACCGCTTCAAATAAATAATTGATCCATAGGATCAACGTAAATTTTCACTACACCGTAGATGATCCCTGTATGCGTTTAGGCTTGCAGGCGTTCCACCATACGCTGGAGCCTTGGATGTGGTATCAATGGATGGCGAAGGGCGACACCTTTACCAACTGGGATGTGTTTCTCCATGAATTGAGGAAGCGATTTGGGACCTCGATTTATGATGATCCACTGGGTAAAATTGCAAAACTCGTACAACTAGGGAAAGTTTCTTAATACCAAGCCGAGTTTTAGAGTCTAATTACTGTAATTACAGAAATTAATCTATTGTTCTTGAATTTCCTATTCGGGGTCTAAAACTTGGATTCATTTGGGAGATTCGAATTGCCTCGACTCAGATAACTTGTTTGATGCGGCCAAGTGCACAATTATTTGAAGACAGAACGAAGACCTATTGGGATCACTCATCAAGAGAAGGATATCGAACAATGGCAGACACAAACTTGCAATACAATGGTTCCTTCTGGCTGACTGCTTGGTTCTTATGGGGTTTTGATGGGACCTTCATCTCCACAGCCTAGACCGCAACAATTAGAGCCTCACAAAATTCCAATCAAACGCTTATCTCCGACAGTAATCTAGGAGAAAATAGCAAAAGGCTTATGTTTCAGTTGCGACAAAAAGTATCACATCAATCATAAGTGTGTAACCCTGTGCTACTGATAAAGTGGGGTGAGGAGGGGGATGTCGAGGAACAGAAGACACCGAGTCAAGCTAAGGTAGACAATCGCGGTGAGGAAGAGATCGAAGTAAGCCTTAATAACCTCTCCAATTCAGTTAATCCCCGCATTTTTCGGATAAGAGCCACATGAAATGAAACCCAGAGAGGCAATTCTAGACACAAGAAGCAAAAGAAACCAATGAGGTAGATCTCGTATGTATCACAATATGGGGTTGGATATAGTACTTGGTATGCATTGGTTAAGGACTCTTGGTTCATGTATTCATGACCATAATGAGTTAACTATGGAGTTCCAATGGAAGGGTAAACAAGTGAAATTGGCAGGGAGCACCAAACTCACCACACACCAAGTCTCTTTCACTCAGTTCAATGATTTGATTCTTGAGGGAGACATGAGAGAGGGGAGTACGAGTTGACTACAGCTCCATCTAAAGAAGTGAAACATAGTAAACAGGCTGGGACTACACACATGGAGGCCAAGTTCCCCCATCTGTGGGCAAGGGAATTCTGCATCAATTCCGACAGGTTTTTGAAGAACCGAAGCAGCTACCACCGACTCGAAACATTGATCATAGGATTCACTTACAACCAGGTTCAACACCTGTAAATGTAAGGCCATATCGTTACCCCTACTTTCAGAAGGATGTTATGGAAAAACTGGTTAAGGAAATGCTCGATTATGGTTTTATTTGCCATAGCAATAGCCTATATAATTCTCCAGTGCTTTTGATTAAAAAGAAGGATGGCTCATGGAGGTTTTACGTCGACTATAAAGCTCTTAATGGAGTCACAATCAAGGACCGTTTCCCAATTCCAACTATCGACGAGCTTCTAGATGAATTAGGGGGAGCAGAGGTTTTCTCTAAACTTGATCTTCGGGCGGGCTACCACCAAATTAGAATGGATCGAGATGATGTTCTCAAAACTGCTTTTAGAACCAACGACGGCCATTATGAATTCGTTGTGATGCCCTTCAGGCTATCAAATGCCCCATCCACCTTTCAGGCAGCCATGGAACACATTTTCAGGCCGTTTCTCCATTGATTTGTAATCGTCTTCTTCGACGACATCCTTATTTACAGTAAAAGTCCGGAAGAGCATGTTCGATATTTGTGTCAAGTGTTGCAATGCCTTATTGAAAATAACTTTTGTGCCAAAGGAAGTGCCAATTTTTCCATAGCACAATAGAATATTTGGGACACTTGGTTTCACATGAAGGAGTTAAGGCCGATCAGACCAAAATTAAAGCAATGACTAGCTGGCCGCAAATAAAAATCTAAGCAGTTGAGAGGATTCCATCTCACAAGGTACTACTCGTTCGTCGCGAACTATGCAACAAATAGTCGCTGCGCTCACCAAGTTACTAGCAGGATAATTTCAAGGATTGAGAAGCTACTACCGCATTTGGGAAGTTGTGCACATGACAGAAACACCAATCCTTCTCCTACCAGATTTCTCAAAAAAATTTGTGTTAGATACTGATGAATCTAATGTGGGAATTGGGGGGGTGGTCTTGATGCAAGATGGACACACATTGGCGTTTTTTTAGCAAGAAGTTGGGCCAACGTATGATAGGGGCCTCGGCGTATATATGAGAATTAAAGGTTGTGGTGGAAGCGATAGCTAAATGGCTACAATACCTATTGGGGAGACACTTCATAATTTGCACCGATCACAAGAGCTTGAAAGTTCTTAATTTGGGTATATGATATTAAATATTATTTAATGAAAATAATATTTTAGCTTTTATCTTCAATTTAATATAAAAATTAATTTAATTAATTATAGGCATAATAAAAAATAATTTAATTAATTTTTATAACAAATTGGATGAAAAACGTATTTGAAGATAAAAATAGATCTTTTGGATAATTTTAGTATTTTTATCAAGGTTTTCAGACCCGACCCGGGATATTGACCCGGGGAGGGGAGAGGGTCAAAGGGTCAGAGGTTCAACCGAGTCGAAGCGGGGTTCAACCGGACGGATAGACATGGTCTATACAAAATAAAAATATATTTATATATAAAACTTAATTTAATAAACAATAAAATAAAAGAGATACATCCAATACATATTAAAGAGATACATCCATATGGGTAAGATTTACATAAATTAGTCCACAACATCACTTCTTTTAGGAATCAAATTTCCTTTTGGAAATCTTTTACAGATCCATATAAATAAATGAAAACTACCCAAGCGTAAAGAATTAAACAATTTGTACTAAACCCATCAACAAAAATTACAATCTTCGAGATAAAAATCAAACAAATCAAACTGGTCCATTTTCCGAATACCTAACAGAACCTAAAAGAAAATATTGGCCAATATTTGAGATTATCTGCATAAACTCATCGTAAAATCACCCTTTTTTCGTAAATTTTGCATAAAACCCATCATCAATTTGAGATCCAGTGTGTTATTTACATTTTCCCTTTATTTCCTCATGCTCTTTGAATCAAGCCAAAAATAGTATAGGATCTCGAGTCTCCTCCGGCCGCTTGGTTTTCTCTATAAAATGGGTGATTCGCCTAAAAACACCCGAGATCCGAAAAATGGGGTATAAGATGTGGTCTCCTCCCGTCACTAGATCTTGCTTATTTATGAGCACCAAAAGGGTTTCTCCGAATACAAGGAGATTTGGAGAGGAGGACCAGACGGCAAGAAGCTCTAAAACATATAACAAAAACAATTGAATAATTCTTAACGTGATGGTGGAAGGTGGTGTGATCACGGCGATGGTGGATCTACAATCACTCGTCGCCGTCGATAAGGAGGAAACCAAAAGGCAAAAACGAAAACTTTTCCAAATTTCATGTTTTTGATTTTTATTTTTTAATTAAAAAAATCAATTAAAAACAAAAGTGAGAACCGGCTAACCCGGAACTGTCATCCAAGCGTTTGCTCAATCGAGGGTGCCCTGTTATCCCGTGGTTTTGCGACTATCTAAGCTCTATTGACCGACTCCATTCCGCCTACCGATTTTTCCTATTGACTGCCTAAGCCGGTCCTGGGCTTTCTTTAACAACCTGATTTTTATAACAAATTTGGATGAAAACGATCTTTTATAATAAAAATCATTCTTATTTAAATTAATTTAAAAGATAAAAGATCCAAATACTTTAAATTAATATTTAACTTAAACAAACGCTTATAATAATTCATATATTTCAATAAATTTAGAAAATAGTATATTATATTGTAACTAAAATGTTTAACTATTAAAAAACATAAAATAATTTTATTTTATTAATTTTTTAATTCACTTATTTTCATCTATTTTCTAATAATTTATATAATTTTTTTAAATTTTATTTATCTTGATTTACGTATTGACCGATATCAGGCCGATACACCGAGACCGATACGTCTCAGGACCCTCCGATTCGGTGACCGATACCGTGATTTTGAACCATGGGGTATGCGAAATGAGGTGAAAGATTTTGTGGCCAAGTGTGTCAATTGTCAGACCATCAAGTATTCAACAACAGCTCTAAATGTTTTGCTAGAACCCCTGTAAATGCCGAAATGCATATGGGAAGACTTGGCTATAGACTTCATTGTTGGACTTCCTACCTCACAAGGCAATACTACGATTTTGGTGGTCATTGATCATCTTACTAAGTACGCTCACTTTGGGGCCCTACCGACTCACTACACAGCCTCAAAGGTGGCTGAGCTGTTCACCCACATGGTGATACAATTACATGGTGTTCCTTGCACCCTAGTTTCAGACCGTGATCCCGTTTTCACAAGCCAAATCTGGAAGAAACTCTTTGAATTTATGGGCACGAACTGAAGATGAGCTCTTCCTACCATTCCTAAACCGACGGGTAAACAGAAGTGACAAACCAATACTTAGAACAATACCTCAAAGCTTTCACAACAAAGAACCCGAAAAAATGGAATCGCTTTCTTGATTAGGCTGATTATCACTATAATACTAGCCACCACTCCGCCATTGGGATGACACCCTTCCAAGCAGTATATGGATGACTGCCACCATCCATTCCAGCTTATGTTAGGGGGGGTGACATCAATACAGGTAGTCGAGGAAGACTTGCTAACTCGAGACTCTATTCTCCAACAACTAAATCAGAATTTAACGCAAGCACACAACCAGATGACACAACAGGCCAACAAGAAGCGGTAGGATGTCCAGTTTCAAGTGGGAGATCTGGTGTTGGTCAAGCTTCAACCATACAGACGTACTACAGTGGCAACACGATTGAATTCAAACTTTGTCACCGCTACTTTGGGCCATTTTTTATCATGACTCAGACCGGACCAGTGGATTATACATTGGCATTACCTTAGAGAAGCAAGATCTACCCAACATTCCATGTCTCTTTGCTAAAGGCATACAAGGGAGACAAGCAAGACACTTGCTACCCCCTGCCTGAATGCAGCCTCACGAATAGACCATTGATCAGTCCGGTGGCAGCGCTCGCTGGAAGAATCAAGTTGGTGAAAAACAAGCCACAAAAACAGATCCTTGTGTAATGGTCACATAGTCCACTTGAAGATGCGACTTGGAAGAATCCGTAAGCTTTTAGTCAGCTGTACAGAATGCCCGACCTTGAGGACAAGGTCGATTTCAAGGGAGGAGGAAGTGATAGCTGGAAGAAGGTGTTGTTGGACAATAATCACATTCAAGGACAAATAAGAGAGTGGGCTGAATTGGAGGCCCAAGACGAGAAGGCCTAGACAAGCAACCAAAGCCAAAGAGCATGGGAAGAGGGTCGTTTCACAACAAATTGAGAAAGTGTGAGAAGATTCTGGAGAGAGATCGAACGGACCTCGTGAAGCCAAGAAACGAGCGATGCCGAGTTGGCTCAAAGATTTTGTGATGACAGGGCAGCATTGAGCGGTTTGCAGATTTCTTTAGCCCTAACCGTTTCTGTTTCTTTTTTAGCCCTTTTCTTTTTCTAAGGTTGTTGTGGTTGTACGCTTATATGCGGCGGTTGTTCTTTTGTTTGAGGTGTTGAATGAAGAACTTTTGAGAGTTTGAGTACTGGACTCGGAGAGTGCACTTGTATCTTCCCTTGTTTCATCTAACAAAGAGTCTCATGTAGATCCTACATAGATAGAGACTATGGATCATGGATGATGGTTAAGAAATTGTTTTGTTGTAAAATCTTTTGCAAAATAAAAAAACAAAAAAAATAATTTAGAATTTTTTGCATTGCATGGGTAAATACATAATACCTATATAGGGAAGAGAATTTAATTTTTAAAAACTAATTGTGGAAACTATTTTGAAAGTGAAGAAATAATTTATTTGTCATGGTTCTCATTTGAAAATAGTCTTGTTTAATCATTTTGCATTTCTAGTATCATTTTTAGAAACATTTTTAAGGACAATCACATGTTTTCTAAATGTTGAAAAGAAAGAAAAATATTTTGATATTATAATATGAGATGATAAGTTTTAGAAAAAATGATATGTCAGATTCAATTTCTATTTCACAAACTACTTCAAGTGATTCCTTAAATTTTTAAAAATATTTGAGGGTGACTTTCATTCCTTTAATTCTAAATTTTGTCCACTAGGGAGAATTTGTTGCAAATAAAATCTAAGGGTGACTTTAAGGGTAATATTGACTCTAATTAATAGTTTTTTTTTTACACAACATTAATTAATAGTTATCAACTTGTTCTAGTTCTTATTGACCATTATAAAAATTTGTTTATTGCATGAATTTTGCATTATTACCATCCCTTTGGTATTTCTTTTTCTTTTTCCATTTAATGGGGTAATCTACATTGGGGAGGACAAAAGCTTTTAATTTAAAGAATATATGATTTATGTTTGTGAATAAAACAAAGAAAAGAAATTCATATATAGGCCTTTTAAGTAAGCATAGGGCTCAACAGCTTGCCTGTTTCTATACATCTTATATCTATATAGGTATATATATATATATATATATATATATATATATATATATATATATATACTAGTAAATATACACGAGCGTGAGGGAAATATGAAAAAAATATTAGCTAAAGTTAAAATATAATAAATAAATCAATGATTTTAATTTTTCCATGAATCGATTTGTAGAAAAACTATTATGAATTAGATGTAAAATCAGATTAAAAAGATAATCGACATGATAAATAAATAGAATTACATTTTTTCATATCAAACTTTATGATAATAAAATTACCATAATATTTATTCAAAATACTTTTTTTTATTAACTTTAACCAAAATTTATGATGACCAACATGACGATATTTATGATATTATTATTCTCATAATATGTGTTATGATTGAAGAAAAGTTTATGATGGCTGGCTGATTATTGAGTTTACTAAACACCCTTTATTCTTTACCAAAATAATCACATCTAAAAAGCTAGAATATGTGGATTACCAAAGCTTAAACTAAACCATAATACACCAATTATCACACTTCTACCAAATGGCAAGAGCATGCTTCAATTATTTTCTATTTATTATATATATATATATATATATATATATATATTAAAAGATAAGAAGACAATAAAATAAGATGAGAAAATAATTCAAGTAGAAAACAAATAAAATAAGAGAACAGTTTAGCCTAACATTGTTGGTTTTGTCAATGTTCGTTTTCCTTCTTTTATCTTGTGAATTTGTTCCATAGCTCATCTCAACTTCGTAGATTGCATCTAGTTGCACCGTATTCAACCACATGCTACAGGTCCATCGTAGCCTGACATTGTGATGCTCCAATGAAAATCTTAGATATCAGAGATAAAAAAAAAATATTTCCAAGACAAAGAGTTCACTAGATGTCTCGTCAAGCCATTAGTAGTGTAAGAGCAACTCCAACAGGAGTTGCTATCAGGGGTGCCATCCCCCTAACTGCTAAAATGGCACTCAAATCACAAAAATTCAGGCTTCAACGGAGATGGCATCAGAGGTAGCAAAATGCCATATGTGGTTTTGGGGTGCCATATTGGCAACTTTGGAGAGAGAATTGAGATGATGCAAAATAGTCATTGATGGCTCCTGCATCTCAATCCAAGCCTCAACTACTATATATTCTATTTCAATTTCTATAAAAATACAGAGATTCAAAGGGGAAAGGAACTTACCTTGAATCCTTGCCTTCGAAACCCTAGCTTCCTTGAACCCCATTTTCCTTGAACCCTAGCCCGAACCCTAGCCCGAGTTGTCGTTGTGAAGAAAGCCGTCGGAGAAAGGGAGGAAGAGGAAGAAAGAAAGAAGGAGGAGGAAGAGGAAGAAAGAAAGAAGGAAGAAGACAAGTATAGCCTCGTTGTCGCTGCAAGTGTAAAGTCAGTTGTGAAAGGATGAATAGGAAGAAAGAAAGGAGGAGGAAGAGGAAGAAATAAAAAGGAAGAAGATTCAAGGTGCTTGCCTTATTTAAATTCAAATTTTGATTTTTAAATTAAAATTGATAAATTGCTAATTCTTTAAATTGATTATAAATTTTATAATTGATAGATTCATTTGTATACTTTATAAATTGCTCATTCTTTAAATTGATTATAATTTTTTTTAATTAATAAATTATTATTCTTTAAATTGACAATTTGATTTTTTTAAATTTAAATTGATAAATTGATAATTTTTAATTGATAAATTGATTATAAATTTGATAATTCGATAGATTTATTTGTATACTTTATAAATTGCCTATTCTTAAATTGATTAGATTTTTTTTTGTAGATGATTTGCAATATGACTGGCTTAACCGACGGCTTATTAACAACACCAATTTATATGATTTATTAATTCGTGAGCAATCCCACAAAGATACAACAAAAGATAAAATGAAGTCGTTCCAAGATTGAGAAAATCGCTAGAAATGGCGCAGAACTTTCTATAGAAGAAGATAAATTAATTGTGTCTCAAGGGCTTAATACGAGAGCAAAGATGCAATTAATGTGAATGAACAACAAGTGTGGGGCGCATCCGCAAAGAATATCGCAATTCTTAGAACTTCATGGAGGCAATCATGAAGAGCATTCTCAATCTTCTATTAAAAGTCATCGGATCGATATAAACGCAAATGCAGCAAATTTGTCGGTTTTCATAGTCAAATTCGAAAGAATTCACAAAGTGGACACACCGAAAGCAAAATAATGTAAGATATAAACTTTTAATTTAGACACTAGTATGATTTGATATTTAAACTATTAACTAATAATTTCATATGTTTTTCAGGTTGATGAAGCAAAAGAAATGTTTGCTAAGTTTATTGGAAAACCATTTCAATACGAGCATTGTTGGAATATATTGAAAATGGAGCGGAAATGGACTGATAATCTAACCAGCAATAAGAGAGCAAAAACTCATTTAACTGGTAGTCCTACTGAATCAACTCATATTGAATCCTGCTATTCAACTCCATATTTAAGGGATGACACTAAACCCTCGTCCACTCCCAACCTCGATAGGTCATTGTGCGTAGCGCTTCAAGAAACAACTTAAAACAAAGAGAAGCAAACCGATGTCGGGAAGATCACATCATCACCACCGAATGGAAAGAATGGAAGTGGAACGACAAAAAAGTTTAGCGACACTATAAAATTTATGCTCAACAGAGATAGCATTGGAGCACACGTAAATGCTTAAAATTGAAGAAAGACAGTAAGAAATTCAAGAAATGGTATTTAAAATCACAACCGATATTATCGGTACGGACCCAATTTCGCAACATATCGGGAATAACTCAAGATAGAGGCTATGAAAAAGCTAGGGTTTTAATTTTTAAATCGTTATTTATTATGTTGCTATTATTTTTAATTTGTAGTCATTATTTATTATGTTGCAAATTGGAATTGAAAAGATAACTCAAATTGGAAATTGGAATTGAAAATACAACATGAAATTGAAATTGGAATTAAAATACAACGTGAAATTGAAATTTGGAATTGAAATACAACATGAAATTGAAATTGGAATTGAAAATACAACTTCAACTTGAAATTGATAGAGGTTATTAGTTGTCATGTCGTTCCCACAAATGCTCGATAAGATCCGATCGCAACAGAATGAGTAACGCTGTCCCCATATGATAATGGATTCAGCATGAAGTCTTCTAATTTCCGTGCGCATGTGACACTTCTATAGGCGGATTTGCATCACTTCCATCAAAGTCATTGTTACCAATATCTCATTCGTCCTCAATGACCATATTATGCATTATTATGCATGCTTTCATAATATCTGCAAGTGTTGCTTCATCCCAAAAACATGCTGGTCCATGCACAATTGCAAAACGGGCTTGAAGTACCCCAAATGCCCACTCTACATCTTTTCTTGCCGACTCTTGTGCTTTAGCAAAATGTTTTTCTTCAAACTCAGGACAATTTTAATTGTTTTTACAAATGTCTACCAATTCGATAAATACATGTTTTTGGGGATATCCCATTCTATACTCATGACCATTAATTATATAGTCGACTAGATGAGCATGACCATTTGCTAATAATAATGTAAAACAAGGACCTATCTAGAACATTTATGTCATTCAATGAACTGTAGACCAAAGAATGCATGCCATCCAAAGATCTCGAGATGCCACAACCTTCTAAAATGATTGTCAGTTCATGACAATGACCAAGATATTACTACCTTGCCACGCCGGTAGGACACCTTTTTCCACTTCCAATGCATGCAATCAATAATCCCTAACATGCCGTGAAAGCCACGTTTGTTCCCCCATCTAGAGCAATCAATATCACGGTGACCCTGTGCACGGTCACCAAACATTGCACAATGCCTTCACAAACCATCTCGTACCTCTATCGCAAAGGCTTTCTCCAATTATGATGTATTCATCCATGCATCCGCTTCTGTTCCGTGAAGCAAGAATTATATAAAATGTTATCTTTTGAAGGATGACAAATCGAACTCCAACTCGTGATCCCCATTCGGATGAAGTACGGATCGTATTGTTCAACTCATTTACAATTCAAGAAAAGAGGACTGCTCATTCTAACTCCTCAAAAAACTTTCATATACACAAGGTAGCAAAATAGTCACGACAAAGTCTTTCGTGACCTTCAACTCTATCACAATTAACCATTTTTATGTTTGAATCTAACCACGACGCCTTCTTATCCGTCTCGACTAAACCCTTCTGGACTCCTCTAGTCAGAAGATACAATATATCCAAGCCTTCATTATCTTCTTCTTCAATATTGAGGATCTCTCCTAAAATATTAGGAAAACGATTCATATAACTTGACGAATCGAAAATACGGAGTGATAAATAGTCAAAGAGAAATGATATTTAATTTATAAAGATAATGTAGTATAGATTTCATTTAAAACATTTAGAAAATGATCATATTTATAGATGAATTATACTTTTAAAATTTTTATTTCATGTTAAATTTTCATATTTAATTTCAACGTTGAAATTCTTCTGAAATTTGAATTTCGCGACAAAATTTGAAATTTGAACAGCATTATACAAATATATCCGTTAAATTACTTATCGTTATGAAAAATATACCTGCTAAAATATAACCTAAGTTTAATTAAATTTTTAATAAAAAAACATTGAATTATTAAAATGACACCCCATTTTGGCACCTATCATTGGAGCAAAAACATTGTTTAGAGGTACCAAAACACTGTTCAATGTTGCAAAATGACATTTGACACCCCATTTTTGACAACTCCCATTGGAGTTGTTCTAAGCCTTGAGAGTGCCATATGTAGAAAGTCATTTTTTATGACATAAATAATTTTTGAAGCCTTCATAATAGAGGAAGGTGTGAGAAAAACCCTAACACGAATTTTGTTATCACTTAGGATGTTTAGTTGACTCAGGAGGTTAACGTGCTCTGAAATGATGCTAGAAGGAAAGGGAGTCAGCTTTCCTCGTATGATTTCAAATGATACAAGAAATGGAGCATTTCTTTTTTTTTTGGCTTTGTGACTGGAGCGGAAAAACTGGTCGTTATACTTTGCCTGAATACCTACTGAGCGCTAATATATGACTGAGTGGGTTTCGTTTTACGCCCATTGTAAAGGGAAATCTCACTCGTGAAGAGTCAGCTAGTGAGTGTCACTTATTTCTTCAAAAGGAGATATTTGATATTGATAATACGGCTAAAAGATTTAAAATTGTATCCAATCTTCTAGCAAGTAAACCGTAAACCAATAACTTATCTTATTTAATGATTCGTCCTCATCTAATTGATTTCATAACTTTGATTCCCACAAAAATATCTCAAGATTGAAAATTCTGTATAGCACTATGAATCTTTCTCAATGTTCTCCAAATTATATTGGACACAATTAATGATTCGTCCCCGTGTAATTGATTTCATAACTTTGATTCCCACAAAAATATCTCAAGATTGCAAATTCTCTACAGCACTATGAATCTTTCTTAAAGTTCTCCAAATTATATTGGACACAAATGAATAAATGTTTTGATCTGGGTTTCTAACCATACATTTTATGTAAAACCCAATAAAAATTCAATTTTTCTGAAAAAAAGGTAAAACAATAATTTCGGTTGACAATTGGAAATTTTCTAGATCTTGGATGAGAAAACAGACTTCACCGTTGAATTTGTCTCGCGAAATCTAATTACCCCATCGAATTTTGTAGAATTCCGAGAGATTCGAAATTTCACGTTTTTCGAGGCACCGGGTGTCAGGTGACACATGGCATGATCATGTTGATGCTACATGAAACCCTAGGAGAGTGACATATGGCATGATCTATGTACACTTGTGTGAATTGCCTTGAGCATTGGAGCCACATGTGGCCAGTGGAGGAATTAATGGGAAAGCAAAATAAGAAAAGAAAATAAATTAAGAAATTTGTGGAGTCGACATGCGCAGAGGAGTGGTGGGAAGTTTCCCCACTTGGAAAATTTGGTGGATAAGGAGAAAAGGAGGAAAAGCCAAACAATAGGAGAAGAAAATAAATGAGTAAAAGAAAGAAAGAGATGAGAAAATGAAAGAAAAGAGAAAATGGAAAATGAAAAGAAAATGAGGGAGAGGAGCAAACAAAAAGAAAAGGGAGTTCGGTGGATAAGAAGGGGGAGAGAAGGAAAGAAGAAAAAAAAAAAGGAGAGAAATAAAAACGGATAGAAGGAGAGAGGAAGAAAGGGGAAGAAAAGAAGAGGGAGATTTTCTCGGCGTTTTGACGGTCGAATCTCGATGGTCCAAGTTGATCCACACAACGAGGGCTACACGTGGGTACCAAAATCTGGAAGTTTCATCAAACTCCAAGAAGTAGGAAATTTTCCTACTTGGATTATTTCTAGCCTAAAATCCATTTAATGGCATAGGCTTTCTTCTGTGGTCGTGAATCACCTTTGGTGATTTAGTCCCATGATTTCTGGGACCTAATAATGGAAAATTTGGAACCGGTTCACTAGTCAAGGACTGTGTCGAGGGTTGGGTTTCGAACTCAGATTGATGTTTTCCTCGGTTTTGTTATGAGTTTTGGTATCACAAAGGGTTCAAAGTGATGAATGAAACTAAAATTGGTTCATGGCAGTGAAGAGACCAAGAGGTGCCTTGTATTTATGGGTCTCGAGATTGGGACCATTTTGTGTGTTGTTGCTTGATTGAATAAAATGTTGTGTGTGAAAAGATCATGTTGATATATGTTCTTTTGATGGATGTGAATTATATGTAGAGAATATAATTATCCATGTGTTGAAAATGTTGCATGTAGTTCTCATTTTGTATGTAATTACGTTATAGTGTGAAAATGCATAATTGCATTTCATATGCATCAGGACATCGTGGTCAAGTCGGGTGTGTGTGCATGGTATTAGTTATCCACCACACAGGAATGTAGTGAGCTCCTAAATTGGGACAATCATTCCAAATTGAGACCCACAGGATGCATAAAATAATAATAATAAATTTCAGGTGTTTATTGTAGATACAAACCCCCCTTACCCCATGCGAAAAGACCTAAATTTTATTTTTTGTTGCATATGTATCAAGTGATGAAAGTTCGCCAGCAAGTTGGAAGGCGTGCAGTTTGCCAAATGAGACCCCGTAAATTCACTACCCAATAAAAACACACTGGATTTGATAAATTAAAAATAAATATGTGGAGTGGTCCACGAGTTAAGTCATTAGGTGAAACACCAATGACTGGTTTTCACACTTGGCAGTCGCAAGTGTGAGGGAATTAGTCAGGAGTCGAGTTATGGGTATGAGGAGTCTCATCTCATGCATGACATGAAATATTCCATATAGGATTGCATTTTCTGTATGGAATGTGGTTCGATGTATGTATGCCATTGCATGTGCATTTAGATGGGGAGTAGCCCTTATAGGAGAAATATTTTACTAGGCATTGCTCACCTCGTCATGGGACCCCCTTTCAGGTACAGGGAGTATACAGGGAGACAATGCTCTGACGAGGCCGTGATTGCGAAGGAGGCCGACATGTGGCCTTGAGTAACAATTTTTGTAAAAGTGTTCTATATAAAAGGATTTTTATAAAATTATTTTGGACTATTGTATAAATGGTCGGGTATGTAATTATGGTAAGAGGGATATGATCGGACCCCTACGGACTGTAATTATTCATTTTCTTTTCATATTTTAGATTTAAATATGAATGAATGGGTCTCGGTGAAGGGACGTATGGAAGTGGTGTTGAGTAACTCGGTGTCCATGGATAGTTGGTAACGGTCCTGGCACTGCCACTTAGGTGCAAGTGACTTAATTTAAGACACAATTCCTCGAGCTGATTGTGTTGTCAACCCGGACCCCTCAAAATCGAGCACCACAATTGGTATCGCAGCCTAGGTTAATGATTACCTAGGAACTGGGGTGGGGGTATCCAACGTTGTTTCAGACATTAGCTTGTCATAGTTGAGATCGAGAGTTAGGTATACAAATACCTAGGATTAGTGTAAGGGTGAGAACACGGCATTGTGTGCATTGATTGCTTTGTGTTCTAATATGTTCCACAGAGATGTATCATGGGTGATTTATGAATAATATACATGGTAGATTAGAGTATGGAACACTCAAGGTTAGAAAACATAACCCAGCGTCGTAAAACAAATGAAAATGATAGTTTGGGAAATGTGGGTATTAGTGTTTGGCCTTATGCACCACTAAGGAAAAAGGGATGAATGGTGTAGTTCATGATGTTAAAGTCTATTAGTGGTTGGCATGTGCACTACTAGTTAGACTGAGATGGAAATTTGATAACTCTATTTCTATCTGACACGTGTAGATGGCTAGCAAAGGAAGAGGACGCCGGGGTGGTGGGCGGAGTAATAACCCACGACCACCGTCTTTAGACTAACAGACCTTCATAGAGGTTGTTGTTGCTACGACTGCTACCCTTATGCAGGCAAGTGTTGTTGTTGTCATCATCGCACAAGCTAGTAAAATTGGGAACCAAAGTGGGGCCAAGTAACCTCCAAAGGTTTATAGCACATCATCCTCCGACATTCACCTATGTAGGATCTCAAAGGGTAGCCGATCATTGGTTCCGACAAAGCCGAGAGGATTTCGAGGCTGGAGATTACCGATGCCACGAGGATCGTGCCAGCCACATTTCGGCTAGAGGGTGAATCCTAGATATGGTGGGATTGGGTTAGAGCCTCGAGGGATCTTGAGACGATGACATGGGGAGAGTTCAAAGAGCTCTTCATGGGAAAGTTTTTCCCGACATTTGCTAGGCATGCAAAGTGACTGAATTGACTGAATTGGCACATTTCAGGGATGACTATGTGGCCATAGATATGGCTAAGGTGAGGAAATTTGAGGATGGCCTGAAGTTGTCCATCCAAGGTAAGATTGTAGGATTTCTCCTACAAGACATGAACTCTATGGTCAAGACGGCTATGGCCATAGAGAGATAGATAGAGGATGCACAGAGTTTCCGAGATACGAGTACTAGTGGCAAGAGGAAGGAGGATTATCCTTCTTCTAGTTCGGGAAAGAAGCAGAAGACTGTTATGCCTTAAGGACCTCAGGGACGAGGCCGCGGCTATCAGGACCAAGGCGCACTGTGGCTTCTAGTCAACAGACTGATGATATGTTTCATTGCCATCACCCTGACATTTGAGACGAGATCACCCATAGAGGCAAGGATCCTTGTTGTTATGTGGGACACCTAGTCCTGGCCATCGCAGGGATGTGTAGACACAATTTGTTCCTTCTACCTCAAGCCGTAGGGACCAAGTAGTCAGCCTGGTGCCGATACGTACCTTCGCACGCAGATAGGCCACTGAGGTCAGGGTTTGGGTCGAGGCTGAGGACAGAGCTCACGGGCTGAGACTTCAAAGACCCAGGGGTGTGTCTATGCCATTACATCGAAGACTGAGCCAGTTGATCAGTCGGTTATACAAGGTATGTTTCTGCTATCTCGCCTATAGGCAAAGATATTGTTTAATTTCGCACGACTTTTCATATCGAGATCTAGCGCTGATGGTTCGCCAGAGGTAGACCTCGGTGCTTTCATGTGAGTTCTCCTTGTGACTAAAGGAGGATTGATCACATATGTCGTGATCGTGATTGCTCACGCATGGACCTTCTCGTGATGTACATATAAGATTTTGATGTCATTCTGCATGGATTATTGGCTGGACAAAGACACTAAGTCAGCTATTGACGTGGATAGTAGGTGATTATCGCTTGCAATAATGGGATGGTATTCGGGTGGTGATTTTTCAGATACATGATGCTTTACCCTATATCATGCACCTAATTCTAGGTGGAGAGTGGATAGTTGATGGGTCAAGAAGCAAGCCTTTACCCTAGAGGATGAGGAGATGGGATTTGAGTCTACTTGTGGTTTGTGAGTATGAGGATGTTTTTCTTAACGAACTACTGGGATTACTTGCATAGGGATGTGGACTTTGTCGTTGAGTTGCACCCTGGTACGTCGCCTATTTCTATGACTTCTCATAGGATGGCATTGGTGGAGTTGCAGGAACTCAAGGTCCAACCGCAGAATTGTTTGGCCAGTGGCTTTGTTGCATCAAGCACTTCACCAACTGTGGCACCCTAGCTCGCTTGCAAAGAAGATGGACAAGACCCTTCAACTGTGCATTGACTATCAACAGTTGAATAAGGTTACTATCAAGAATCGGTATCAACTACCGAGGATTAATGACTTGTTTGATCAGTTGAGAGGGGCGTAAGTCTACTCCAAGATAGATCTTTGCACCGATTATCGCTGAGAGTTAGAGACCGACATCTCTAAGAGACAAGAGCTTAGGATGCGTACTGGAATTTCAAGTTCACGTTGATGCTCGCCGATGAATGCCCCAATCCAAGATTCATGGATCTCATGCATAGGATAGTTCCAACCCTACTGGATCACTTGTCAGGGTCTTTGTCGACGACATCTGATCTACTCCCACTGGCGTAGGAGCATGAGGATTATTTACTGATTGTTCTTCGTGCACTCAAAATTACCAACCGTATGTCAATATCAACAAATGTGAATTTCGCTTACTAAGGTGAAATTCTTGGGACACGTCGCTTCAAGTGTGTCAATAGACCCTGATAAGGTAAAGGTTGTCATGATTGGGAGAGGCCGAAGTAAGTCTTCGAGATACGCAGTTTCTTGGGACTGGCGGGGTATTACAGGAGGTTCATCGAGGATTTCTCCCAGCTAGCAGCACCTATGACTAGATTGACCCGGAAAAGGGTCAAGTTTGAGTGGACTTATCTGTGTAAGGAGGCATTCCAGGAATTGGAAATGAGGCTTACTACAACTCCTATTCTGATAGTCCCGGAATAGGGACAGAGGTACATGGTGTACTATGATGCCTCTAGGGACGGACTGAGATGTGTCTTGATGTAGTCCGGGAGGGTTATAGCTTATGGTTCCGCATGCTTAAAGAATCAAGGAGTAGAATTACCCTACAAATGACCTCGAGTCGGGCGACCATAGTCTTCGCTTTTAAAGATTCGGGAGCTACCTACTGTATGGTGAACAATTTGAAGTATTTTCTTAATTACAGAGTCTCAAGTATATTTTCACACAAATGACCTTTAACATGAGGCAACACAGATGGATGGAGTATTTGGAGGATTATGACTTCACTTTGCATTACCATCCTGGTAAGGCAAATGTAATGGCTGATGCACTCAGTCGGAAGTCATGAGGAGTACTGGCTAGTGTAGCTTCTCGGGAGTGGCAGATGCTCGAGATTGTGGGATAGTGTGATCAGGCTCAAGGAGCATTAGGGAGTCTAGTGGCTATGCCATCCCTACTGAGCAAGGTGATTAAGTCCCAAGGGCAGGACGCAGTGATATCGTGCATCAAGGACGGGGTACAGTCAGGTACAGGTGATGAAGGCTAGGCCATCCACACAGATTGTAGTCTTTAGTATAGGGAACAGGTTGTGGTTCCCCAATTGACAGATCTGAGAGAGGAGATCCTCAGGGAGATCCTCAGGGAGTTCCATTGCTCCTGATTTGTTATACATTCAGGTGGTACGGAGATGTACCGTGATTTTCATCTCCAGTATTACTCGAGGAAGATGAAGCGACGCGTTGGAGATTTTATTCGACAGTGTCTCATGTGTTAGTAGGTAAAGGTTGAGCATCAGAAGCCAGCAGGCCTACTCCAACCATTGGAGGTAGCTGAGTAGAAGTGGGAGCACGTCACGATGGACTTTATGACCCACTTTCCACGGACACCGCAGAGGCATGATGAAGTGTGGGTGATTGTGGACCGACTCACTAAGTCGGCACATTTTCTAATAGTGTGGATGACCTTCAAACTTGAGAAATTATGCTGGTTGTACATTAGAGAGATTTTCCGGTTACATGGAGTGCCAGTCTCTATCATATCGGACAGGGATCCTAGGTTTACGACACACTTTTGGAAGAGTTTCCAAAGGCTGGGACACAACATGATGAGGGGCCGCGGCTCATCCGCTGACGACGATCAATCTGAGAGGACCATAGCTGTGTTTTAGAGGATATGCTACAAGCATGTGTCCCGATCTTAACTTAGGCCGGGAGGAGCACCCACCCCAGTGTGGAATTCGCCTACAACAGCTATCGCGAGTATACGGATGACACCCTATGAGGCTTTATATGGGAGGCCATGCCGATCCCCAATCTGTTGGGCAGAGGTAGGAGAGCGTTCCATCATTGGTCCGGATTTGATTAGAGACACATCTGAGAAGGTGGATTTAATACGGAAGCGTCTTCTCATGGCTTAGAGTTGACAGAAGAGCTATGCCGATGCATTTGGCACGACCAGAGCCTGAGCGGGCGATCATGTCTTCAAGGTGATGCCTAAGAGAGAGGGTCGTTCAACAAGTGGAGGAAGCTAGCGCAAGGTATATCGGGCCCTTCGAGATACTTTGAGTATCTACTGGTGCTACTAATGAGTTTATCAGTATACGAGGTGTTCCACGTCTCCATGCTCCTAAGTATACTTCGTGATCCAAATTACGAGTGGATTGCGGAGAGATTACCGCTGACATCGGGATTGAGCTTCGAGGAGGACTAGTGCAACCATGGATAGCCTAATCGCTCTTGCGATCGCAAGATCTTGTAATCAGTGAAAGTAATATGGGCAACACGAGGAACGGAGGAGGTAAATACGGGAACACGAGACACGATGCGGCCACCCCATCCTTTCCTATTTAAGGATGAAGGTGTGTTGTCTAATATCGAAGTCTATTGAAACTAGAATAACTATCAGATATGCATGTTTGTGTGTGTTATACCAGGTGAATTTTTGGGATCTAAATTCTAAGTATGGTAAGAATTGTAAACACGAAAAATAAATTTTCAAAAATGGTAAAATGGTAATTTTATTGAAAATCGAAATTTTATAGATCTTGGATGACAAACAAACTTACCATCAATTCATCCAACGAAATCTAAGAATCCCGCTGAATTTCAGCCTGATCTCCAAGACGCTAGAGTTTCTACTCTTTCTTCAGGCACTAGAGTCATGGACATAAGGCATGATCACGTGGATGCCACATGGCACCCTAAGGGAGTGACACATGGCATGAGCCATGTGGTGCACTTGTGTGAATGGCTCACATTGAGTCACAAGTGGAGGAATTAATGGGAAAGCAAAATAAGAAAAGAAAATAAATTAAGAAAATTGTGGAGATGACATGTGGCAAAGGAGGAAAGTGGTGGCTTCCACTGACAATCTTAAAGATAAGGAGATAAGGAGGAAAAGTCGAACAATAGGAGAAGAAAAGAAATGAAATAAAGAAAGAAAGAGAGGAGAAAATGAAAGAAAATAGAAAATGGAAAATGAAAAAGAAATGAGGTGAGGAGCAAACAAAAAGAAAGGGGAGTTCGGTGGATAAGAAGGGAGAGAGAAGGAAAGAAGAAAAAAAAATGGATAGAGGGAGAGAGGAAGAAAGGGGGAGATTTTCCTTGGTTGCCTGACACGAATCTGACGGTCCGAGAGTTAAAGTTAATCCACGCAACTAGGGCTACGTGTGGGTACCAAAACTGGGAGATTGTCAAACTCTAAGAGGTAGTGGAATTTTCCTACTTTAATTATTTCTAGCCTGGGGTGTCATTTAATGGCATAGGGCTTTCGAGGTCAGAATCGTCGGTAGGATTTAGTCCCAAGATTTTAGGACTAAATATTGGAAAATTTTGGGATTGGTTCTGGGTAGTTCAGGTTTGTGTCAAGGGTTAGTTTTTATCCCTGACCATGTTCTCGGTTTTGTTATGTGTTTTGCATTATAGTAGTTCGGTGATGAATGGAACCAAAAATGGTTCATGGCAGTGAAGGGACTGAGAGGTGCCCTGTATTTATGGGTAAAAGATTAGGACCAATTTTGTGACGCCCCAAATCCCGGTGGTCATTTTTATTTTTTATTTTTTCCAATATGCCTCAAATTTGGTATAAAAAAATCTTTTTATTACAAGGGCCTATGAAGCTTGGTGAAACCTTACCTGAACTGCATTTATTATACAAAATGAGTTTAATTAAAATTTTATTCTTTTTACATAAACAGAAACTGAGTTTTTCTACCCAAAATTTACGTGATACGTAATTGTGCCAACCGCCTTTTTCTCAACTAATTTCTTAGACTTGTTTCGTCTCCCAGTGTACCTCCAATACCTAAAAATATTTTCCCACAACGGGGTGAGCAATGCCTAGTAGAGAAAATCTCTTATAAGGGCTACTCCCCATCTAAATACACATGCAATGCCATGTTCACACATCCACACACATTCAAGTAAAAATATGCACATTTCTACATGAATGTCCACATGCCATGCCCCATGTCTCGAGTCCTCACCGACTCCCTCACACATGCATTTTCCATGTATGAAAAATCAAGTTTCAAACAAGTTTTTTTTTGTTTTTGAAAACTCATTGGACATTCTCCGATATCAAAATTTATTGAACAACTCTCCGATATAGTTTATTGGACATACTCCGATAATATTGTTGGACAACCCTCCGATATAGTTTATTGAACATACTCCGATAATATTTAGTGGACAACCCTCCGATAAAACCGCTTTGTTCAAACGCCATGTCATGCCCTCACACCCGATTCACATGATGTCCCTGTGCACATGCAATGCTAATGCCACTGCATTGTATTTACATATTACATGCATACAAAGGAACCATGCAGTATTTCAGAATCATGCTTCATACCAAGACTCGCCGCCAGGCACATCTTACAACATGTAATTCCTAATTACATAATAATCCATGTTAATATATTCAGCATGCATATACCAACATCATTTTCACAAAAAAAAAAAAAAATGCATGTTATTTAAACCAAGAAATCAACATGCAAACTAGATTTCTTTTTTTCCAGTTTTCCAACTCAAAAAAAAAAAACAGCATGCATATACCAACATCATTCTCACAAAAAAATTGCTTGTTATTCAAACCAAGAAATTAACATGCAAATTGGAATATTTTTTTTTCCAGTTTTCTAGCTCAGAAAAACAACATGCATATACCAACATCATTCTCACAGAAAAAAAAACTGCATGTTATTCGAACCAAGAAATCAGCATGCAAACTGGATTTTTTTTCCCAATTTTCCAACTTAGAAAAACAACATACACATAGTCCATGTTCTTCATGTTCAAACCCCACAATACAAGGATACTCAACCTGTTCTAGAAATGCAAATTCTCAAACCAAAATACAACCAGAAAACATGTCACAATTGAGTCTAAACTTTACCAACCCCTCTTTTATATTTCTGGACTCTCCTTGCTAGAGTGTTGGAAAACCAATAGAAACCCTGACTCCTCTCCTCTTCTCCTTTCCTTTCTTTTTCTTTCTTTCTACAAGCTTCCCTTTCCTTTCTTTTCCCCTTCCTTTTCTTCCTTTCTTTCTCTTATTCTTTCTTTCTCCTCTCTTTCTTCCTTTCCTTTTTTTTTTTCTCTCTCCTTCCTCCACTTAACCAGCCTGGGCCAAGGTACAACACCCCTCCTAAACCACCTTAACACATGGAAATCCTATGCCATGTGTTCTTCATGCTTTGCTAGTCACCACAACTAATTTCATGCATGACAAGAGCATGACACTTGGCTTCCCATGTGCCAAGTTTCCATTTATCTGGTGCCAGGCACATGCCCTCGTGCCACGTGTCACCATGTGATTCGTCCATTTGTCTGAATACATGAAAACCCACCTGCCCCACCAACGAAATTCGACTCAATCTAGATTTCATGAGACAAACTCAATAGTGTTAAGTCTGGTTGTTATCCGAGATCT
>JAEQBH010005174.1:0-240414 GCA_016808115.1 Tetrastigma voinierianum | reverse complement strand
TTCCTATCATGTGCAATTATGTTAGTGTCTAAATTATCCCTAGTCATAGGATCAATAAGACTGGACATTGTTGATCCGGACAGACTAGCACATGTCATACTCCTTGATTGGATCAAGCAGTAGATCTTATAAACTGTGATCAAGAGTTGATCAGAGTTGGCGTGTGGATGCTTGCTAAGAGTAGCTAAGTACATCGGAGACCTATAATGAAACAATCATATGGATCATCTATTTAAATGTAGATGATTGTCTCATCATAGCAATGTTGCAAGTATCCTTAGACTTGAGGTGCTCAAGGATATCTTGGATGCTAATCCTGTACTTTGACCTCAATCCACGTTGCCTCTTAGGGGGTCGCTCATTGGATGAGGATTGGGTATAGTTTGAGGTGTTCGGAGGTAATTGAGTAGCTAATAAAGGATTCGCCATCCCAATAGAGGGAGAGTATATCTAAGGCCTCTTATCGGAATCATTACTCGGGAATATTTGGCCAGAGTGAAAATGCCTTGAGGAGTGTCTTCAAGTGCATAAAGGTTGAGTAATGAATCTGGGGACAAGATCAAATATCACTTGGGCTAGGTGTGGCATAGACAGTCTAGTGGGAGCTACACATTGTCCATACTCTGAACCAAGTAGGGTATAGTTTGCTGAAAGGACGAATTGCACAATATTTGTCTATGGGAAGGGTATGCAGTCAGACCACTGACTCTCTAGTTAATTGGGGGTCATGATGTGTTGCTATATACCAATCTTGACTTGCTTGATTCAATGGTTGAATCAAGTGGCCAACATAATCGGAACCTAATGGGTCACGCGCTTAGAAGAGTGTGGGGCTGATATGAAACAGATTTAGATGTGATCCATATTTGAGGAAGTTAATTCTCGTGAATGAAATGTCGCGGGATTAGTGGAATCTCAGGTACGAAAGCCTTCACTTAGAGAGATAATAGGTTTGGCCTTGTACCTCAGCTTTGGGTCGTGTGGGAACTCGCCATAACGCATAGGGATGCGTGTAACCTATCATCACTCAGAGTGAAGGGCATTTTAGTCATTTTACAGGATATGGTTTTCCTATAAAAGGAACCTTATGGAAACCCTAAAAGAAGGATGACCTTTTAAGAGAAAAGGGAGTTAATGAGAAAAGCAAACTTGGTATTCTCTCATCTCCAAAGAAAGTGTTCTAGAGCTTGAGAGACCGGGTTTTGGCTTCCTCTTCGGATCGGGTCTTGGCTAGCACCGGGATGATTTCTGAGACCATTGCATTAGAGGTTGTCAGCTCCACTCTTCGTGTGGATGTCTGGGTGGCGAACCTAGGACTTGGTTCGCCCGATCATTTGCCCGACCACTGCTTCGGTTTGGAACCAACACAAGGTAATCCTACACCCTTCTCTTTGTTATAGAACCGGTTTTGATGCTACTAGGGGCCCTTGGATGGGTTTCGTTGGGATTTTTTTTTGTTTTTCCGTTGCTATTGGCAAGTGTTGCCACCCACGAAACCCTTCAGTGGTATCAAAGCAACCTTGTGTGCATCAAAATCGGTTTATTGTTGAGAGTTTTTAGTTTTGGTACCCATGTTTTTCAAAGTTTTTGAAAATGAGATTTTTGGTATGAAAGGGTTTAGATCCAGTGTTGTTCTTGTTGTATATGGTCATGAGATGATCTAGGATGGTTAATATGAAGAAAGAACAACTTGGAAGTGTGTAAAAGTCTAAGGTGGATTTTGCAACTCTGCGTCACTAGAAACCCAGCAGCGTCAGCTGACGTTCGTGTCCAACGTTAACTCATAAATTTCGATGCTTGTCGTGACGACTGCCGATGTTGCGACGTGATGCGATGTGGCGTGATGTGACGCCGATGTGACTGAAGTGACTTGACGCGGCGTTTGGGTCAAACCTCAAGCGTCGCGGCGGTAATTGTTTTCTTGATGTAAGGGCGTGCCATGGCCTGCGACGTGGCTACGTCATGACGTTCCAACGTCGTGACGTGAAGGCACCAATGGGTTTTGAACCCTCACAACATCGCGACGTTCAGACGTTGTGATGTGACGACGTCGCAATGTTGACACGTTTGGACGTTAAGAACTGCTGGTGCCTTGTTCAATTCCTTTCTTGTATGGTTTTGCACAAGTTTCAAACACGCTACTCTTATGCGTTTGAAATAGAAATGTGCAAATTAAAACTGAACCGTTCTACCTAAGAGAGAATTTTGGACAAAAACGTCCTTTTGGAAAAATTACGGTTCAAGTGTTGAATCGGAATAATGGTTTAAGGTGTTGAACCAATTGGGGAGTTAAATAGGTTTTATGATTCAAGAAGTTGAATCGGGTTCATGATTTAAGATGTTGAATCAGATTTGTTTAAGTGTTGAATGAAAAATGATGTAGAACAATTTTAGTTGAAGTGTTGAATTGGGGTCATTGTTCAAATGTTGAACAAAACAAAATGGATCAATTTTATTTCAAGTGTTGAAAAACCTTTAATGTGCTTTTGAAATTATGGGGTACCATTACCTTCAACTTTCGATAGGATTGCGTTAGAGAATGCATGTTTAAGGGTGTATGTTAGCATGATGGATGATTATGGACTTTGCCCAATGGTGATTGAGCATACTGCATTTTATTATTATTTCTTTTGGATAAGTAGGGCCTGCGTGTCCTTGCCTCTCTCTAAGTTCTCTATGTACTTCTCTTCTCATCTAAACCCCCCTCAAATGTAACTTAAGGTTATTCCCATTAAATGTACGTAATTAGATTACACAGGATTAGAATAAGTTGGTGAAGATGCAAAAGGAGAAAGAAGTGTGGAAAGGAACCTAGAAAGAAGACCTTGAAGATTGTAAATTAATTTTAATTTTAAAGGGTTGTAATAATCATGTGTACATGTCCCAAGTTTTAACTGGTCAGTTCCGTGTAAACCATGGAATTGATTTTAGGATATCCATAAATCATGTCATATAGTTAGAGTAACTATCCTTATAATTTCATGAGATGAATGGATAATGCATGCTAATGAAAAGGATGAGACTTAACTAAAGAAAACCCTCAATTATTAATATTAAGGCTAATGTCTTCCACTAATATGGTGTGAACGAGAGTTCCTTTTGGAGATTGAGCTTGTTGGGCTAACCCCAAGCCTTCCTCCACAAGAGTATGTTCTATCCATGGAAATGAGTTTTCCTGATTGGTGGGCTAGCCTTAACTAGACTCATTAGCTTGTTGGGCTAACCCCAAGGTTGATGTTGGATAGAGACGTGGTTGGATTAGTATACATAAGATGTACATGGATTATGAGATGATAACCCAATGATAGTGCACAAATCAACAGTTGATAGCACTGGATTCGATAGTTGCATCGCATTGCAACTTGGAATAATTATTGATCTAAGATGGCTTGTTGGGCTAACCCCAAGGTCACTCGAAGTGATATTGGATTCCTTAATTGTGTACGAATGCAATTGGTATGATCAAGGATACCTACCTTTTTTACCCGAGATAGCTTGTTGGGCTAACCCCAAGGTGATTCTCGATGATATTGGATATCGACCCGCTAGGAGAACCTCCATATAGGTTCTCTCGGATCAATAGTTGGCTATGGATTCGCAATAAAATAGTGGGAGCCATAATGCGTGATTATCAAGCCGTAATAATTATGCATTTTAAGTACAATCTAACATGATCTCTTTTACATCTAGGTTATAAGAATCAAACCATGTCAACGAATGTGAACATACAAATAGTAATGAATGACAAAATATTGATCGGGCCTAACTTCTTGGACTGGCTAAAAAATTTGAGAATAGTTCTCAAAGAAGAAAAAATAGCTTATGTCATTGTTAAGCCAATCCCTGAATCCCTAACTGTTGATGCACCTGAAGTGTTCAGAATGCATATAAGAAACACTTGGTTGATAGTGCGAGGGTAGGATTGTTTATCCACACCTCCATGTCACCTGAGTTTCGAAGCGATATAAGGCGAGGATCGTATTCCATGAATGCGCCCGTCTAAGGGAGCATTATAATGGCTTGGCTGACGTTGAAGGCTCAAAGCCGCAAGGCTTCTTTTAGTTCAAGATGGAGGTGGGGGGCGTCTCCCGGTGCGGTGTGCCTTTGAGATGTACAATCACATTAAGAGGATTGGATCATTTGGGTCATTGGATGGATCCTGAATTGAGTATAGACTTGATTACGGCAAGGTTGCAGATAGTTTTGCACGGTTGTGCTCGTATGAGTGTCCATAAAATACCTACCATGCAGAATTGATCAGCGTGCTTTCGAAATGGTTGAGGGGAAAATGGCTAAGAAGAAAGGCAAAGAGACTACCCCGAAAGAGACTTCTTCAAAGGGCATTTGCTTCCATTGTGGTCAAGATGGCCATTGGAAGTGGAACTACAAGGCCTACTTGGAGTAGAAGAATAAGGTGGCATGTGATGCACCATCATCTTCAGGTATTTATGTCATTACGGTTGATACTGTTTCTCTTAACAACATATGGGTATGCGATACCAGTTATGGCTCATACATATGGTTTGATATGCGGGGCCGAGGAGCAGGTAAGAAAGCTCTAGAGGGGAGAGTCAGGCCCAGTTGGTAATGGTGCGAGAGTTGCTCTTTATTTGCCATTGGGACTTATGTTTTGAACCTCCCTTGTGTTTTTGTTTAAATTTGGAAGATTGCTATTATGTCCTAGCATTGACGAAGAACAATATTTTTGGTTTCATGTTTGTACAAAAGGGTTTTATGTAATTTTGTGACAATGGTTGTTACATTACGATGTCAATTATGCTAGTAGAACATTAAAGCAATGGGTCTTACATATTGGATATGTTCATTCCAAATTAAATGTTAATGACAATAAAAGAACCAAAAAGAGATATTCTCAAATCATCTCACACATGGCATTGTCGCCTTCGCCCCTTAAATGAGAAACACATGACTGAGTTGCACAGTAGTGGTAGCTTGGTGTCATTTGATTGTGAATAATTTGACAATTGTGAATCTTGCTTGTTAGGCAAAGATGATAGGATTACCCTTTAAGGGAAAGATGGAACGAGCAAACGGACTATTAAACCTAATACATACTGATGTATGTGGTCCTATGTTTGTGCATGCCAGAGGTGGTTTTGTATACTTCATAACCTTCATCGATGACTATTCACGATATGGGTACTTGTATCTCATGAGGTATAAGTCTGGAGCCTTTGAAAGGTTTAAAGGAATTCGAAATGAGTAGAAACAACTTGGGAGCAGTATAAAATCACTTAGGTCAGTTGAGGTGGTGAGTACATAGACAGCGTTTGGATTATCTACGGGGACAATGGGATTTGTCCCAATGGACTCCCACCTTACACACCATAACACAATGAATTATTGGTGGGGAAGAAAGGCAGAGACCTTGTTAGACATGGTGAGGTCTATGATGGGTAAGGCAGACCTACCTAAATCTTTTGGGGTTATGCACTTGAGACTGTTGTTTATATGTTAAGCAGAGTCTCATCCAAGTCAATTGAAGTTACTCCATATGAGATATGGACTAACAAAAAGCCCTATCTTTCCTACATGAAAGTATGGGGTTGTCACCTTATGTGAAGCCGGACAATATCGAGATAAGCTTGAGCTGGAGTCGATAAATGCATTTTATAGGATATCCTAAAGAAACAAGAGGATATCAATTCTACAACACTTTGGAACAGAGGTTGTTTGTTTCAAAGCATGCTATCTTCTTAGAGAAAGAGTTTCTCTTGAGAGAAGACAATGGGAGCAAAGTGGAGCTTGGTGAAGTTCAAGATGCTCTAATAGACGCGTCTCATCTGACTAAACCTGAAGCTGTAATTCATGATGATGAATTAATAGATGACTCTTCTAAAACACAAGAGTTTCGTAGGACAAGTAGGATATGTTCTGTCCTAGAGAGATGTGTATTTCTCATTAGCGAACAAAGGGATGTATTGCTCATAGAAAATGATGAGCCAACTACTTATGAAGAATCTCTGAACAGTTCAGAGTTTGATCAATGGCTCAAAGCCATGAAGTCAGAGATGGATTCCATGTATACCAACCAAGTGTGGACTTTGATTGATCCACCTGAAGGGATAAAACCCATAGGGTGCAAATGGATCTTCAAGAAGAAGATAGACATGGAAGGTAATGTGATTACTTATAAAGCTAAGCTTGTGGCTAAGGGTTATCGTAAAAAACAAGGAGTTGATTATGACGAGACTTTTTCAGTCCGATGCTAATACTTAAATCCATAAGAATACTCTAACCGTAGCCGCTCATTATGATTATGAGATATGGAAAATGGATGTGAGAAGACGAGATTTCCTCCAATGGAAACCCTAGCAGGAGGTGTATATGACACAAACTGAAGGCTTCATATCTGAAAGTGGCAGTAAAGTATGCAAACTTCAGAGATCCATTTATGGGTTGAAGTAAGCATCTAGGAGTTAGAATATCCGATTTGATGAGACAATTAAAGAGTTTAGTTTCTCACAAAATCTGGATGAGCCTGTATATATAAGAAGACATGTGGAAGTGCAATAATATTCCTAGTCTTGTATGTGGATGACATACTTTTGATAGGAAACGATGTCTCAGTACTACAATCCATCAAAATTTGGTTATCTAAGAAATTCTCCATGAAAGACCTTGGAGAAGCGACCTACATATCGGGGATAAAGATCTATAGAAATAGATATAAAAGGTTGCTTGGTCTTTCACAGTCTACATACATGAACAGAATGCGAAGAGTTTAACATGGAAGCGAGTCAGAGAGGATATGTCCCCATGGTTAAAGGGACCACGCTTCCCGAAGTCTGCGTACCCACGCGAACCTGAGATGAGAGGGCAATGCATGAGTATGATACCATATGCTTCGGCTATAGGATCGATCATGTACGCTATGTTATGTACTCGACCCGACGTATCATATGCTCTGAGTGTCACAAGCAGATACCAATTAGACCCGGGTATGGGTCATTGGGTGGCTGTTAAAAATATCCTTAAGTACTTAAGAAGGACTAAGGATATATTCTAGATTTATGGAGATTGGGGATCTTATTGTTAATGGGTATAGTGATGCTAGTTTCTAATTTGATAGAGATGACTCCAAATCTCAGTTAGGTAACGTGTTCACATTGAATGGTGAATAGCGTCGGTTAGAAGAGTTTCAAACAGAAGTATTAGCAGTTTGACAAGCCCAGTCCAGTTACGCCAGCGATACATGACGAGTTTGGATAAAGTTCATTCTTGAACTAGAGGAGTGGTACTAGCATTGTTCATCCGATACTTTTGTATTGTGATAATAATGGGGCCATAGCACAAGCTAAGGAACCACGGTCTCATCAAAGGTCCAAACACGTACTCAGGAGATACCACTTGATCAAAGAGATTATAGGTAGGAATGGTGTAAAGATAGAGAAGATACCCACTGATCAGAATATTGCTGATCCTTTGACTAAGCCTCTTCCCCAAGAGAAGTATGAATCACACGTTCTAGCCTATGGTATGAGATACAAGGGCGATTAGCTTTAGTGCAAGTGAGAGTTTGTTGAAGTGCTCTAAAGGCAATCGCCATTAGCACTTATTGTACGCACAACGTATTATTTAATATGAAAGGCTTCTTTGTTAATTTGATATTCATACGTTGAATTGATACAAATCTTTAATCAAATTAATGAAGTCCATGATACATAACATAGGATGAAGGAAATCATGATGGGATCATGATAATGAGATTCCTATCATGTGCAATTATGTTAGTGTCTAAATTATCCCTAGTCATAGGATCAATAAGATTGGACATTGTTGATCCAGACATACTAGTACATGTCATACTCCTTGATTGGATCAAGCAGTAGATCTTATAAACTATGATCAAGAGTTGATCAGAGTTGGCATGTGGATGCTTGCTAAGAGTAGTTAAGTACATCGGAGACCTTTAATGAGACAATATATGGATCATCTATTTAAATGTAGATGATTGTCTTATCGGGCTTGATAGATGTAGTATCCTTGGAGCTTGAGGTGCTTTCGGGATATCTTGGATGCTAATCTGTGCTGACCTCAATCCACGTTGCCTCTTAGGGGGTCGCTCATTGGATGAGGATTGGGTATAGTTTGAGGTATTCGGAGGTAATTGAGTAGCTAACAAAGGATTCGTCACTCCCAATAGAGGGAGAGTATATTTAAGGCCTCTTGTCGAGATAATTCTTTCGGGAATATCGGAGTAAAAAATGCCTTGAGGAGTGTCTTGAGCGCATAAAGGTTGAGTGATGAATGCGGGGACAAGATCAAATATCACTTGGGCTAGGTGTGGCATAGCCAATCTAGTGGGAGCTACACATTGTCCATGCTCTGAACCAAGTAGGATATAGTTTGCTAAAAGGACGAATTGCACAATATTTGTCTATGGGAAGGGTATGCAGTTAGACCACTGACTCTCTGGTCAATTGGGGGTCATGATGTGTTGTTAGATACCAATCTTGACTTGCTTGATTCAATGGTTGAATCAAGTGGCCAACATAATCGGAACCTACTGGGTCACACACTTAGAAGAGTGTGGGGCTGATATGAAACAGATTTGGATGTGATCCAAATATGAGGGAGTTAATTCTCGTGAATGAAATGTCGTGGGATTAGAGGAATCCCGGGTTCGAAAGCCCTCACTTAGAGAGATAATAGGTTTGGGCTTGTACCTTGGCTTTGGGTCGTGTGGGAACTCGCCATAACGCATGGGGATGCGTGTAACCTATCATCACTCAGAGTGAGGGGCATTTTGGTCATTCACAGGATATGGTTTTCCTATAAAAGGAACCTTATGGAAACCCTAAAAGAAGGATGACCTTTTGAGAGAAAAAGGGAGTTCATGAGAAAAGAAAACTTGGTGTTCTCTTATCTCTAAAGAAAGTGTTCTAGAGCTTGAGAGACCAGGTTTTGGCTTCCTCTTCCGATCAGGTCTTGGCTAGCAGCGGGACCATTTCCGAGACCGTTGCCTTAGAGGTTGTCTGCTCCACTCTTCGTGTGGATACCATTAGAGGCGAACCAAGGACTTGGTTCGCTTCGGTCTAAAGCTGCCTTGACCACTAGCTCGATTTTGGAACCGACACAAGGTAATCCTACACCCTTCTCTTTGTTATAGAACCGGTTTTGATGCTACTAGGGTCCTTGGATGGGTTTCGTTGGGATTTTTTTTTTGTTTTTTCGCTGCTATTGGCAAGTGTTGCCACCCACGAAACCCTTTATGTGGAATAACCATTTTATTTAGAAAGAAAAAGATGGAAGGATGTGTAGATGGGTGATTTCATGTCAATAATTGGCAAAAATAAGAGCTTTGGACATATTTTGGTTTTTTTTTTTTTTAAATTACTAAAATAGTTTGGAAGTGAAAATAATGCCCAAACTACTGAGTGTATAGTAATGTCGTAGTCATTGGCGGTGGCATTGAAAATCACTGACTGTGACATTGACATTTAAAAAAGAAAAAAGCGATAATACCGATTCTTGGCTTCTGATATTCTGGCATTTTGAAATCTTTTTAGGGTGTATCTGCAGTCGCTCATTCACCGATATTCTTGTTCACACTAGTTTGGACATTATTTTCATTTTCAAACTATTTTAGTAATTTAAAAAAAAAATGTCAAAAACTCAAAAAATCATCCCTCATTACTTGAGAAAAAGAGGCTAATAGAAAATTTTTTGAAAAAAGAAGGATAGGGTTCCTCACATTACTTAATTAAAAAGAATTTTGGAAAAGTATTTAAAGACATTAGAAATGGTTTTTATATTTAATTTTACCATAAAAATATAAAATATAATCAAACATTAAAATGTACAAAACTAATTTATATATCTGTGAACAATATCTTGAGTTTGAGGAAATATATAAAAATAATTGATTTTAAACTTGTTTCGCTTTTTCTTTTTTAATTTTCTTCTTTATTTTCTATCCCTCGTTTTGTCTTCAAAATTTCCAAAGTCAAATATAACCTAAAAATAAAATATAATTATGAGGAATTTAAGAAAATACTTCTGTTAACAAACACATGCTATGATTTTTAGTAAGTTTGAAGGGTTTTTTTAGGATCTATCCAGACTAATTTATGAGTTTTGGTTTACTATATTAAAAAGCTTTTAAAATAAATGGATAGTTAAATAATTTTGTTATTTTGTAAAATCTCAAGATAATGAAAATGTTATACCCTTACTCTAGTAAAATCTATTTAACTCAATTTTTTTTATATTAAAATTATATGTTTCTTTGACAACCAAACACTTAAAAATCGAACTGTCATCGCCATACTTGTCTTTTTAAAAAGCTTTTGATAAGTTAAATGAATTGTGTTACTTGTGCGAAAAATTAAAATTATATATTAGAGATAATCAAACACAAAAAGAGAGTTTCCATCAAGATATATCCTTCCCGCCTTTGATGAATTGTAAGCTTCCATTGAGTTTTAGGTATAGGGTTCTCTGCATTTCGAAGCTAGCGGTCCCTATTAAGCAAATAGACCATTTCCCACAATTTTGGTTTCAAACATAGAAATATAAAGAAAATTAAATATAATTAAAATTAACTAGAATTTTTACATGTTTTAAATTTCTTAATACTTATAATAGGAGAATAAATACAAATAGTTTGAATAAACATATAAAATTAATTTATTAAGTTCAAACTTATTTTTTATTTTCCTTCGAAATTTTTTTTCATTTCATTTTTTCTCTTTATTTTTTCTTTAGTGCACCGGATCGTTTGGAGACGCAAAAATCTTAGAAAAAAAATACAAAAAAAAAGATTTTATCATGTATAGTTTCACTATTAAAAATATAAAAGAAAATAAAATAGAATCAAAATTCCTCAAATACATTTAAAACAACTAAAATGAGTTTAAATAAATAAATAAAATTAATTTATTAAATTTACACCTATTTTTTATTTTCTTCTTACTTTTCTTTTATTTCACTTTTTTTTCCATCTTTTCTTTTTTTTAACAGTATTTATCGGTTGAAACGAGCCCTAAAGGGATTAACTTTTGGGCCCTTGGTTTAAGATTGCTTTCAAGTTGAAATGGCTGCTTGGAATGGTAACTACTAGTCAACGCTCAATTTGTTTTTTTGGTTTTTTTTAAAGTAAATTGTTTTCATACTTTAAACGGTTTATTTTTTTTTTAGTTTTGTATAACTTATTTTTAATTTTTAAAATTTTCCTTTGAATAGAAAAAGGCAATATTCCATATTTTAGAATATTTACAAAATATTTTAAAATATTTTAAAATCCATAACATATTTTAAAAACACCAAATATTTTAAATTTTGGTTTCATCAATATATTATTTTTTAAATTATTAATTTTATATATTTTGTTTAGATATATAAAATAAACAAATAAAATAATTATTTTTTGTAAGAATGATAATAATAAATTATTTATCATAATAGTTTTTCATTTTAATTTTTTGTAAATATGTTAGTATTTATACATATGTTATGCAAATATTTTTTATTTTATTATAATAATAAGGATGATTTGATCAAAAGACATTTTGAAAACTAAATTTCGAAAATTTAATCCTTCATTAATTTTTACCTTATTTTGACAAAAAAATACTCTCATTGTTTTATTCTAAAAAACCATTTCTTTTCAAAAATGTACGTAAATACATAAAATTGAAAATGACATTTTTGTCCATTATGAATAATGGCTTCAAGAAAAAACATGGAAATGATTAGCTTTACAAATTTTAAGTTATTTGAGATTTTTTAAACAAAATTTCTATTCTTTGAAAAAAAAACCAAATATTTTTAATAATTTAAGATATTGATTTTAAACATATAAAAAACAAATAACTTAATACTTAATAGAAATACAATATTAAAAAAAACAATTTAACACTTAATACTATTAAGCCTTATTCAACATTCAACTAAATATAACTTCAAATTAGCATTAAGTAAAAAAACGAACCTCCTAACTTTTTTATTGAAGGGTATTTGAGACTTTTTTTAATTATTATAAATTAAGGAGTTCTCATGCATCTATGGATACAAGAACACCTATATTAACTTATTTGTATCATATTTTCACTTGCAAATCCTTTTAAAAACTTTTTTTTGGACTCAAACATGAGACCTCCTCTCCCCATATCCTCTTTTAACGATGAATGTTCTACCACTTAGGCTAAGCATGATGGGCCTTTAATACACTAATTTCATTCAAGTTATTTTTTTGTACCGGGCTTTACTTATGGTAGATTTAAGTGTTTTAAAAGTTAGATAAATAGTTTTGTGGACTTAAGCATAATCAACTATTTTGTGGACTCACTTACATGGTCAATTTTATGTCATTAATGAGAATGACTTGTTTACTATTTTGTAATAGGACTCTTAGTCACACACTATCTATAAGATTCTGGTTGAGCCATTGGATTGGAGGACCAAGTCTCTTTAAAAGTCTATTATTACTTGCACAAACTATAAAAGGCCTAGAGCAAGTAAATAGTTAAATGCTATAATTTTGATGATTTTATAAATAAGAGAGTGGTTTGAGAGTATGTATCCATAGACACTATTTTTACAGTATTCTTTATCTCACAGGAAATAAGATTTGATTTATCAATGACTGTGCTAGGAGATTATTATATTTTATACTTTAAATGAATTGTTATATATGTTTTCAATCCGTATATCTTCTTCAAATATTTCTAACATTAAAATCTCATCTATTCATCCAAATTTTAGAGATCAAGTTATCAAGTTTAAGGGTGCAATTCCATTTGCCCAACAAAGTCTTAAATCCTAATAGTATGTTCTTTTTTTTTTTGACAAGAACCAAAAGTTTTATAGCATCGCTTTTGGAAACCTTATTCTAACAAACCTCTATAAAAGTGTTTACTCTATTAATATCAAACTCTTTGTATTACTTGTTATTAATTACTTTCATTATCGAGGTTGAAAAACTTACTAATAGTTAATAGTTATGATCATTTAAAAGTTTGTCACACCCCTAAAAATCCCTCTAAATTTTCACCAGGATGTGCGATGCTAAGCCCCAACTTAGCCAACCTGATTCAAAGTTTCCCCACAAAAAAACACACACAAGAAAGAGACAAGGTTAGGGAACTGGATTCGCACTTTTATTGATGCTCACTCTTCATCTACAAAACTACCAAAATCCAATGCAGTGCCTCTGCACCTGCAAACCCTGGGACTAGATAAGGAACTTTTCTCATAAATCTCTCACAGAGATGCCTTCCTATCTCTCAACCCTTCATATCAGATTTATACACATCCATCTAATTACATAAGCCACTCAGAACGTGGGCCAATTTGGGGTAACCGCCCACAATTGCCCAAAACGTGGGTCAGTTTGGGGAAATCGGCAACAACTGCCCACTATCACCCACTTACTTGTCCCACTCGCATCTCCTCTATGGGGGTGGATCGCAACCGCCCATGATCCGAGTCTCTAGGACGTGGAGTCATTCTTCCAAATTTATAGCAACTGTCTTCAACCACTCCTGCTTTATTGAGGCTTTGTTGGGCTCTTTGCACTTGGGTTTACTCTTGCTGTGCGGCTCTTTGACATGCCTCATTGTCTAAGCGCCACCGACTCATTGGGCCAATCGTTGCTTAGGTGTGCACTGCTCCTACTCAGTGCTGGGCACATGGTGCCGCTCCCATGCTCACCCTTGTGGGTCTTTCAAGGCGCCCCATCTCAATCCAAACCATGTACCATCATTGGCTGGAGTATTACGTGTGGCCCAGGCATGCCTTTGCTGGATGTTGCTGCACACTATTTGGCCTTGGCATTGCTTATCATGTTACTGCATGCGCTGTGTGCTACCGGGAGCCTTTTGCGTTGCCTTGCTTGCCTTGCACACGCGTCTTGACGCCTTCATACGCCGTGCATTGCCCCTTCAACGCATGTCTGTCGCATTGCTTGTGTGGCCCATGAGCCTTTTGCATGTTGTGGAGCCCATGCCTCTTTTCCCACTGTATTTCTTTGCCCGACCGTGCCCCCAAGGCCAAGGCGGGGTGTGCCCATGGCCCCCCATTTTCCCTCAGGACATGCTCCCCCCTTAAAGAGCATTTTAGGCCATTTTCATAAATTCTCGAGGAGACATCAAACTGGCTGAGGAGGTATAATGAAATATTTACATAAATATTAATTAAAACCAGAAATACCCTCAACCTGCCCTTTACATAAGTTTTTAAACATGAATCCAATTGCCTGATGCCTTGCACTCGCGCCCTGCTCTTGAGCGCGGTCTTGCTTGCAGGCCTATACTGCGCCTTTGCTTGTGTATTTGCCTCGATACATTTGCTTGTTTTGTCTTACTTCCTCCCACCAGGCCCTCAAGGGTGCAAGACTAACCCTTGGGGAACCCTAGTCGCGTCTCTTTACTTAGGCACACGACCAGGAGGGGTAACAAACCCACCCCCTCCCAATGAAGTCGACGTCCTCGTTGACTCTAACTTGGCATCCTCTCCTTATGCACTGTCTTCTGGTGGTCTAGAACCACAGGACACGTCGCTAGAACCTTGTTTGTTCTTGCCCTACGGCGAGCTTACCTACTATATACGAATTAAGCACCATCTGGTCAAATCAAAATTTGGTTCTTCCTCCGTGACACGGTCTTCTGACATAAGGCGTCCCGAACTCAACGCCAACGACCTAAGTAGGGGAGGATCCTGCTTTTACGCCATCGGGAAGTCCATGCAGGTACTAACTCAAGGTCTGGGTAGATACATCACCATGAAGTCACGGTGGCGAGTCCGATCCCTAATAGAGATGGGCTTGCTCTTGCCATGCCATCAACTTTGTGATCTTCGCCATTCAATGGAATGACTACTCTCACATAAGGCTCCACTATCAAACCCACAGCCGCCGCTATACTGCTCGACAAACAACACTCAATTGCTCCTGTGTCCACTATCGCCCTCATAACCGCCTCATTTACCTTAACAAGAACATACATCAACTTGTTAATAAGGTTAGTTTTGTGGAAGGTGTTCACCACTTGCAACGGGTTAAGTTATCGTGTCGAGTCATCTGAATCAGAGTCCTGCTCCTCCTTTCTCGTTGTTTGGAGGGCAGGCACGTTCTCCCTTCTAGGACAATCTCTAGCCCGATGGGGTCCTTGGCAAATGAAACACCCAATTGGCTTGGATGTCTACTATCCATTCTGACTTTCACCCACTCTCAAAGTGTTAGCATTGCCTTCATTCTTCCCCTTTGTTTGGTCAGGGGAGGGCTTCCCAGTCGCCTTCTGTTTTCTAGATCCTTCCGTCTTGGGTTTCTACCCAGCAACCGTTGTCCCCAACAGTTTATAATCAACGGTGTCTGGCAGCGCCACGACAACGAGGCAAAGTCTTTCACTCCACGCCTCCTTAACTGCATGCGAGCTCATGCACGCAGCGAAACAAAGTTAAATAACCTGCCTCTGGGACATATTTTGATATCGGCATCAAGAGACCTTCACCGACATAATCCTGAGTTCCCATGCATGAGCCATCTCAAGAGACTCTCGGGCCAACCACCTTTGCATTGGTGGGGGCGCTCTTTGAGTTCTCATCAAAGTCTCCCAGTAGAGATCGAGGTTTACATTTCGACATCCCTTCTAGTCTCGTCCTCCACCAAAGTTTTGCATCACACATCAAGTACATGCGGGGTGATGGGGCTTTCTCTTCATCGAAGCCTTGGCCGATACTGAGAAGAGCGCTCCATGTCCATAAGAAATTCTCTCCTAGCTCATGGCGATTGCTGAAGTTGATTATAAGCTATTAGGAGACCACGGTTCTTGGCGAAACCAAGGCAGACGGATCTAAGCAGAAGAAGCGTGGGAAGCCTTCCCCTTACCAAACAAAGGGGAAGAATGAAGGCAATGTTGCCACTCTGAGAGCGGGTGAAAGTCAGAATGGACAAGAAACATCCAAGCCGATTGGGTGTTTCATTTGCCAGGACACAAATCGGTGTTTGTCTTAGAAGGAGGGCATGTCTGCCCTCAAGAATGGCGAGAAAGGAGGAGTGAGACTCTGATTTAGATGACTCGACACCATAACTTAACTCGTTGCAAGTGGTGAACACCTTCCACAAACCTAACCTTATTAACAAGTTGATGTATGTTCTTGTTAAGGTAAATGGGGCGTTTGTGAAGCTGATAAGTGAATCTGAGAGCAGGCTGGCGTGTTGTTTGTCGAGCAGTATAGCGGCGGCTGTGGGTTTGACAGTGAAGCCTTATGCGAGTGTGGTCATTCCATTGAATGGCGAAGATCATAGAGTTGATGGCATGACAAGAGCAGTTCCATTCCAGATGGGGGATTGGATTGGTCACTGTGACTTCATGGTGATGTATCTGCAAGACTTTGAGTTAGTACTCGGTATGGACTTCCTAATGGCGGCAAAAGTAGGGATCCTCCCCTACTTAGGGTCGTTGGCATTTTTGGAGTTTGGGAAGCCTTATGTCGTACAGATCGTGCCGATGGAGGAAGAACCAAATATTGATTTGACCAGGATGGTGCTTACCTCAGATATAGTAGATTGTTTGAAAATTTGTGATAAACAAGGTTCCCGGTGATCGGGTGTCCCGGGGTTCGGGACCAGCGGAGAAGACGAGGGAAAGTAGACAAGAGCGAGGATGCGAGTTAGAGGAGTCAACAAGGGCGTCGGCTTCATTGGGAGGGGTGGGTTGTTACCCCTCTGTCGTGCTAAGTAAGAGATTTTACGATAGAGTTCCCGAGAGTTGGTCTTGCGCTGGAAACTGGTATCTGAAAGCAGGCTAAAATAGGCGCAACATAATGAGTAGCGTCTTGCAGCAGTAAATGCGTAGGCAGTGCTACATTGGCAAGGTTCAGGAAGCAGGCGCGGTCTGGGCGCTCGGCCGTTAAAATTCATGTTTAAAAAACATGTAAAGAAGCGGAATTGCCTTGAGGTTTCAGATTCCTTGGGTGTAAAGAGGGGTTGAGGGTATTTGGTTTTAATTAATATTTATGTAAATATTCCATTATACCTCCTCAACGGTGATGTCTCCTCAAAGAATTTTTTGAAAATGGCTTAAAATGTTTAAGGGAGCATGGCGAAAGAGAGGAAAATGGGGGCCATGGCCGTACCATGTGCCTGCCCTATGGCCTTGGGGGCACGACCGGGCAAAATCTGATGGGAAAGAGGCATGGGCTCCACGACATGCAAGTTGCCTACGGTCGGTCACAAGCGGCGCCTGAGCGTAGCCTTGAGGCAATACACGGGCTCATGAGAGGCAAGCGCACGGGCATGCGCGAGGTAGCCTGAGCAATGCCGTGCTACGAGGGCGCATGCCGAAATGGTATGAGCAATGCGAGCGGTGCTCAAGCGGTGTCGTGACATCAGGAATGGTGCATCACAGGCTTCTACAGACACTAGCCAATGATGGTACATGGCTTGGATTGAGATGGGGGCGCCTTGAAGACCCACGAGGCTGGCATGGGAGGCGGCACCCTTCACCAGACAGTGAGTGGAAGCGGTGCATGCCCTAAGCTGTGACCAGGCCCGATGAGTCGGTGAGCAAACGATGGTGCGCATGTCAAGAGCCGACACAGCGATAACAAATCGGCAAGAGCCTCAGCCAGTATGAAACAGGCGAGGGCGGTGAAGGCAGTCTATAAATTTGGAAGCATGACCACGTCGTAGGCGGATCATGGGCGGTGCGTCACCCCATGGAAGGAGATGTGATGGGTTTGGAAATGAAGGTGGTGATGAGTGAACATTGTGAGCGATTGCTGAGGCGAGCCCGTGCAGGCCGGTTGTGGGCGGTTGCTGGCAGCAGCGTTTTGGTGGCAGTGTGGTGGGTGGATCAAACAATATCAGCTCCGATACGGGGTTGACGACCTAGGAAGGCATCTCGGAGTGCTTGTGAAGAAAAGTTCTTCTCCTAATTCTGGGGTTGCGGCGTGGCTGCTTGCATTAAGCTGGTAGTTTTGTAGATAGTGGCGCATCAGCAAAGTGCGAATCCATTCCCTAACACTGTCTGCTCTTGTGTGTGTTATGTTATGAGAAACTTTGGGCTCGAGTAACTAAGATGAGGGCTTGCTTTATCCCGCCTGCATCCTAGTGAAAATACAGAGGATTTTCAGATAAATACACCTTCAAGAGATTCAAATGTCATGAAAGGATAGAGCTTTGAAGACTCATGTTTTGGAACAATTATAAGATGAATCTCATATGTACACATGCATGAGATTAAATTATCTGTCATGCCCTCAAAAATGGATAAATACACTTTCTACCTCAAAACCTTTGGCTCAATTCTTTCCAAAATACCCCAAAAATATTTTTAGAATCTTGGCTTTATCAATAGATTAAGCCTTTAGCTTTTCTAGTTGAGGCTTAGTTGACGGTTGATTGAACCTTTCGTTTTATATCAACACAAAATTTTTCATTATGAAATAAGAGCATCAGTACATAACCTAGTTTGAATGACAGGGGTCATTCCAAACCTTAAAGCCAGCATGTATGATAGCATTTCTAGCAAGAATATGGGCAACTACATTGTTTTGCCTTTTGGTAAAAGCGACAAAAAAATAAGTTTCTCCTTGCAAAAGAGATAAACAATTTTTTATCAAAACACCAAACTCGCTAATATTAGCCACTCTTTTCTGCAATGCATGAACAACTTGTAGTGAATTTGATTCAAATATCGCTCGATCAAAACCCACATTCTTGATCCAAGACAATGCTTCCCTCATGCCCAAAGCTTCCAACTCCCTGACTTGAAATACAACATCCACTAGCCGAGAGGCAGCATGCAGAAATAAGCCTTGTGAGTCACGAACCACAATTCCCCAACTTGATTTACCTTCATCATGAAATACAACCTTATCAATATTGCATTTTACAAAACCTGTTGGGTGTCCTTGCTAACGTTGCTGAACAGCGAATGGTATGACCTGGCTGTCAATTTTAGTGCTTTCATGAATAGAATTCCAATCAAACAGGCATTCAAGAGCCAAGTAAACTATTAAGGAGAACCATTCAAATGCTGATTATTATGTTAGTGCCATATAGCCCAAAACGACACTAATTTTCCTATGGTCTCCTTATCTTGGGTATTTATCAGTTTAAAGAACCACTCTACAAGACTTTTAGAGGTATTAGCCATAGAGTCAATCAAATCAGGCACATTCAACTTCAACCAACAAGATATAGCAAAAGGGTAAGAAATAAATATATGCCAAGAATTCTCAAGGCCATTCTCACAAAAAATATAAGAGGCGATAGCAGCTATACCTTTTGACTGGAGTTGTAACTTGGTAGGGAGAACCCCTCTACACATTCTCCATAAAAAGTTTCTGATTTGAGGAGGAGCCTTTAGGTCCCATATATTTCTCCATTCTCCTTCCTATGAAATCTGGCTATGAACACCCAACAATTGAGTAATTGCATGATACCCTATTTTAACCGTATACTCGCTTGAGTTTGTAAAATGCTAGACGTGTCGATCTACAGCAAAGGATTGAGACAAAGGAATACATTTTATTTTAGCAACATCTCTTCTAGCATTTCCACATCCCATTCAAGTAAGCTTGGAATAAGAAAATCAGCCTTCTAACTCTTGCATTGTGATTAGTTTGTGCCAAGAAATTCCTATCATCGACGGATAGATCCAAAAATCAATCTATGTACCATTACCTATTCGCCAACGAATACCTTGATTCAACAATGGTAAAGACTGGAAGACACTCCGCCAAGTAAAACTTGGATTAGACCCCAAAGTGGCCTTTAGAAAATCCCCTATGGGAAAGTATTTGGCTTTGAAGATCTTGTAAACAAGAGTAACAGAAGTAAAACAAAGCTTCCAACCAATCTTCCCTAACATAGCAATATTGAAGCAATGAAGGTCGCGAAACCCCATACCGCCATTTGCTTTCTTCACACTCAGTTTATCCCACACCAACCATTTTATGCCATCAATCAATTTATCCAAACTTTACTAGTTAAGACATCAAACTCGAAAAAATATAGTAGCCATTTGCCTAAAGGAGCCTTAAATCCAAGTGTAAAGTATGGAATGACCTTTTTGATTTGTTACTATGAATGGATTTTCATAAGCATAAAAGACAAATTGAAGTCCTAGTTTAATTTGAAGCACTGATTAGTGGAATCCTGACTAATAAAAGATGTTTTCCTAAAGATCCCATTTCGGCCCCAAACTTCCAAGGAGCCCCCACACATTTACCTCATAACAGATAATGTCAAAGAGACAAACGAAATTAGATTGATTGTGAAATGAGCAAGTCAAACTCCTGTAAAAATCATTTTAGGGATTTATTTGGGGAATACAATTTGATAAAAGTTGTTGTTATTATTGTTGTTGTTGTTACTGCTGTTGCCCCACAATTCTCGAAAATCGAGTCTCGGAACCTATGGCACCATCGGACTGGAGGCTAGTAGCAGCCCAACCACGAACCCCTCGGACAGGTATATGGTCAACCCGGATGGGGCATATTATTTATTTTTCCTATTACATGAACCATTATCAATTTGATATAGCTCGGTTACAAAGAACAATAAAGTTGAAAGAAAATGAATAAAATAAATAGAACGAAGTTATTAAGTTTATCAATATTATATCAAGTCTCCCAAAAATAATAACACAAGGTGCTATTTATAGGTACCAACAGATAAATCCTAAAAACCCTAACAGATAACTCCTAAAAAGTATAATTAAATAAATAACTAATAATCATAAAAGTCATAATTGAACTTGACCTTCCTATCTCGTTTAGACTTGGATATGGACATACTTCATACCATATCACAATTTTAAACAAAAAACAACATGAGCCCTGAGGAAGGACACTTCTATAATAAAAACATAAACAAAGATCATATCTTCAAAGGAATACTGACACCAATGCAAATTATCACCCACCAAAATCAAAAGCCTACCAACTGAAATTCAGACTGAGTAAATTAAAGAAAGATGCAGCTTGAAGCTGTAGAGAATGTTCAAGGTCTATAGCCCAAATCCATGCCGCCACGTTGGCACACGCCATGATTAACTGACCATTTTTCCCCACATCGATAGCAAAATTGGCATCTACATCTGAGATAACCAAATCAACAAAACAAAAATACATAGGTTGTTTGGTTTCCAAAAATACTAAGAAAAGAAAAATTGTGAATACGTTTGATTGTATAATAAAATCTCAAAAATGATATATATAAATAAAATAGGATTGAAGTAACAAATCCAAAATAAATGCCCAGTTACATAACTTCAAATCATCTGACATTTTGTAAACTTAACCCTTTGGGTTATTTTTACAAGGTTGTCAAAACTATGGCAAGAATTGATAAATTAAGGATTAGATTTTTGGTCCATCAATCAAGAAATATTTAGTTAAAAAACATCGAATAACTTAAAATTCATAACATCATGTTTTTTTCTTGAAGAATGACTTATTATATATAAAAATATGCTTTGTCATTTCATGTATTTATATGTATTTGAAAACAAATAGTTATTTTTACAAGAAAATAATAGGGAGATCTTTATCAAAACGAGGTATAAAAAATTGATGAATGATTAAATTTCATAAATTTAGTTTTCAAAAGTTATTTTAATCAAATAAATCACCCTAAAAACAATGAGTATGGAAGACATAAGGAGACATCATCTCTTGCTGACTTGTAGCCTACTGAAAGCAACCAAAAAATAAAAAGAATAAATAAAGGGGGTGAGTAAACAATCTGACCTGCATGTCACGGTCACACAGCCTTCAGTTTTTTCTACGTAGGATTTGCATTCTGGACATCTCATCCAATTCTTTTCATCAGCAAGCTTCTTGAGTTTTATATCATCCCTTCCTCTTTCAATCGGATTTTGCCTCTGGAATTCCCTGCACTCCATCCCTGCATGCCATGGCACAAGACACTGTACACAGAAGAGTCTCCGACAATGCGGACACTCCGATTCCCTCATCATCCTCTTTTCTTCTTCGTTTTCATTCAGCAACATGGCCGAGCAGTCATTGAAAGGGCAGTAGAATTTCTCCGAATCCGGGATCATCGTCTCCACTATCGTCTTTTCCCACCTCTCCGCCACGTTTTCAGGCAAGAATTCTTTGCAGCGGTCGAGAGCTAGGGCAACTCTGCAGTGCAGACCCGGGCATAGAATCTTGCTGGAGTTGCTCTCAACCTTAACTTGAATGTGTTTGCTTATGCAGGTAGTGCAGATTGAGTGTCTGCAAGCTTCTTCATTTCTGGACATGTCAAAAGTTTCTTTCCTTTCACAGCAAATCTCACAAACCCTAATCCTACTCTGACCAGTCCGGACGGACTGTCTTAACTGGATCGATTTGGGAGCTCCGGATTCCTTGACAGGAATGTGGTTGATTTTGGATGCAATATCAAGTGCTTTCCCTGTTCTTTTTAGCAATGGTATACATTTAGTGCATGTAAGCATACTCTTGGAATCTATTCTTCCATTGCAGTATAAACACAAGGGTTTTGATGATTCAGCATTTTGGGGTTTCCCTTAAACTTGGAAAATACATACTGTGATCTTTGCTCTGCTTTAGTAGTTGGTGATGATCATCTTTCTTCTGCTTCATTGATTCTTTGATTTCCTAGTTAAAATCAATTTGCAAGAAGTAAATTTACTATATTTTATAAGACTACAGGCTCTTAGAACAAAAACCTAAAGCCCACGAGGTCAGGTATGATTGAAATGGTAAACAGGTGGAAGGGATTATAAAGTCCTAAGCTCGAAGGCTTATAAGAATAAAGTAATAGAACATGACATGCAAAGTTATTTGATGTAAAAACAAAAAGCAAAAAAAATTGAAAAACACCATTTCCAAAGATTTATAAATGAACTTTGTCACCTAGTTGAAAATATATTCAATAAATTTTGAAGAAAAATAATTTTCATTTATCGAAAATAAAATGATGCATGTAACATACTAACGTCTAGCCCTTTTTGTCATTCCCGGTAAATAATTGGATCATGTCCTTTCTTCACTCGATTATCCATCTTTTTTCATCTTCTCAGATGATCTTTGTCCCTTAATTAAATTAAAAACTAAATTTAGTATATTTTCTTAAGAATAATTTATGATTTTTCAAGTATAACAATGATGCATGCAGCATTACTATATCAAATTTTGTCTATCCAACTAATCTCACCTTACTCTAAGATGCCCGTCTTTTTTTTAAATATATTAGTAGATGCTTCATTTAAATTCGAAAATAAATTCATTGAGTGTTGAATAGAAATAGTTTTCTATTGAACTGTTTCAAGTAATTTTTCAATACCATGAATAAGTTTTTAGGTTTTTCTAACTAATCTTACGTCACTCCAAGATGGCCCATGTTTTTAATAAATATATTAGTAGATGCTTAATTAATTTAGAAAATAAATTCACTGAGTTTTGAATAGAAATAGCATTCCCTTGAAGTGTTTCAAGTAATTTTTCAATACCATGAATAAGTTTTAGGTTTCTAAGCTTTTCTTAGATTTTACATGATATCTATTTTGTTTTAAGAAACACTTTTTAGATTAAAAATGCTTTATAAAATCATTGTCAAATGAGCGAAAACGATAAAAATAATGCGTCGAACATATATACCTGACCAAATTTAGGCCTTTTCATGGTCTTACTTGTGACTGATCCCTTTTCTTCCTTCTTCACATGGGCAATTTGTATCTAATGAAATTCAAAATAACATTAATTACCATTTGAACAAACATAAAATTAATTAAGAAATTATCAAGCATCACCTGTTTGGGTGATGAGAAACAAAGGGGAAAAAAAAAAAGAAGCTATAAGATTGGAATAATCAATATCACTGATCAAAAGAACTTTGTGTATTCACTTGTGGAAATAAAAAGAAAGAATTGGATTTCATCTATAACACATAATCCATGAAACCAAGAAAATATCTTCATGTTTCAATTTTGCTGAAAACAAGATTGGAATAAGTATTTAGTTGCTAGTCATATTTATCATTTTTTTTCTGACCAACCAAACAGAAGAATCCTTTGACAAAGATGGGCCAACTAGAATGAATACCGGAGAGTGAATATTCCGAGAGGAAGCCAAAGGGAACTTGCTTTTCCCTTTATCGATCTCTTTTCTCCCCCTCTCCATTATTCAGAAACTTTCTGTTTCCTATGAAAGAGATGCAGCATTAAATTTATAAAAAAAAAAAATGCTCTTTGCAGTTCCGGTTCAATGGGTTAAATTTTTTCAATCATTTCTTAAAAGGTAATTCTATATAAAATTTAAAATTTTTATGGAAAAAATCTATATAAAATATTCTTAATAGTATTTTTTACTAAACGTGGGGATTGATGCATTCTTGAATTGGAAATAATTGAAAATATGAATATTAGAGTTGAGGGTTATCGATATGATTGAGAAGTTGGTGGATGCATGCGAGAAATTATTGGGACATGGCAAACTTTTATTTGATTTTTTTAAGGATAATCCATACGATTGAGAAGTTGGTGGTTGAGAAGTGAACAATTTTTTTTTTTTTTTTTTGGAATAGTTTAGATTTTTTATTTGATTTTTAAATGTTATTATTTTCCAAAGGATAGAAGTAGATTACTTAATTCTAAGTGAATAGTTGTTAAAAATAAGTTATTATTTTTGAAGAAATAGTTTTATATGTTTTATATATCAGTATAAAAAAGCGTTTTTTATATCATTAAAATCATAAAAAGGACACTATAAATTTTTTTATCACAAAATAGATAAATACTATATAAAAAATTATATTAATAAAACCTAACTAATTATTTTATGATTAAAAAAAATTAAAAAAATTGAATTAATGAATAAACATTTATAATTATTTGTATTAATAAAAACCTAAAATAATTATTTTTAGAATTATTAAAATGTTTGGATTCGAGTCCCAAGTGGGGAAAATTTTGTGAGGAAAAAAACAAGATAAAAAAATGTATAAAAATATTTACAAAAAAATTTGAACTAATGAATATATATATATAAACATTTGTATTAATAAAAACTTAAAATAATTATTCATATAATTATAAAAAAATTATTTGAATTAATGAATAACTGTTGCAAAAATATTTGTATTAACAAAAGCCTAAAATAATAATTTTTACGATTATGAAAAAATATTTGAATTTTAAAAAACGTATATAAAACTTTTTAGTATTAAAAATATAAAATAATTATTTTCAAAAATATTTGTATTAATTAATAAAACGTATTTTACTATTTTTATTAATAAAAACATATTGCTGTGATTGTAAACAAATTTTTTTAAAATACTTACAATAATATTAAAATTAATGAATAAAAGTATATGATATTTTTAAATAATATAAATCATGATTAAGTTGCAAGTTGTTTTTCATGTGAGTGAGGCTGCTGTTTTTTAATGTTTTGAAGATTAAGAAAATGGACAAAACACAAACCGTACTATGAATTCAAGCGGAACAAACAAAAAAGAAAAGAAAATATGAACGTATGGAGTTGAGAAAAGAAAATAAAAAATTAGACCTTTTCTTAACGATGATTATTCATTCTTGGAGAAAGATAATGGTGAAAAGAAAAAATAAGAAAGGTATCAGAATAAATAGAAGGAAAAATAATTAAATATTTTTTAGAATATATTAAGATATTTTAAGAAAATATAATAACATTTTCAAAAGGAATATAATAGGTATTATAGGAATATTAAAAATAATTTTTTTTGTACAACCGTACCAGAATTCAAACCAATGGAACCTAAAATCCTTGGAGAAAGAGATCAGTAAAAAAAAAAGAAAGGTATGAGAAAAAATAAATATAATGAAAAATAATTAGATATTTTAAGAAAATATAATTAGATTTTTAAAAGGAATATAATAGGTATTTATAGACTCTGTTTTTTTGGTATGATACAAAGACGAGATAAAATAAAAACTTAAACACTAAATGTGACTCCCAAATACGAAAAACGAATATGAGAAAACCGAGTCTTGTTTCGTGTTTTGTGGGTCAAATTACCTATTGAAAAAGTACGATAATGAACTGTAACATCCCCTCTGGCTCTAAGCCCTTAAGTTTAGGTCTCTACTAATTAAGCTAAACAAAATGTGGCAACTAACTAATGGACCACGCATGATAATACTATATTAAAAATATAAATCCAAAGTGAAGCAAGATGTACCGTAGGGTTAATAGACCTATTCATGAAAAACAAGGTTAGGATGATAAAAAGTGCCGAATAATTATATACAAATTACAAATCATAATATAAATTGAATGATTAAACCTTTAGCAAAAGGATACAACATATGTTGGGCCCACCAAAGGCTGTTCAACAAAGTTGATCATATAATCAACAAAGTTGATCATATAAGATTCAATTTTATTGAAATTATAGAGTCAATATTGTTGTTTGGAGTGAAAAAATGAGTTGAAAATGAAATTTTTGGAGAGTTGAAAATTGAGTTTGGAATTTTATAAAAAGTGAATTTGAAATGAGAATTTTAAAAAATAAATAGAAATTTGTATTTAGAAATTTAAAATTTATTATATTATTAAAAAAATAATAATTAGGAACTCTTGTGAATTTGAATTAGATTTTGGACAAAAAAGAGTTTTGACTTTAAGGCAAATCAAGTTAGATTTGGCCTAAGAGGAATAAAAATAAATAAAACAAGATGTGGAGACAAAGAAATCATAAATAAAATATGAAATTGAAATTTATTTTACAAAGACAAAAATATTTTACAAGGGGGAAATAGCTAAAAGCTTGAGGTTGGCGGTTCAAATCTTACTAAAAACTAATTTCTCATTTATTTTCAAAACAGTTATTAATTTTCAAATAGGTTGGCTTGAATTCATAATTTAAAAACAAAAAATAATAATAAATTAAAAAAACACAATGAGAGGGTGCAGGTTTATACAGGGGGTAAAATCAAAATAAAAAGTAAACTTTTTTAATCCAAGAAAATGCAAAATTTTTTTAAATAAGAATTATTAGAATATAAATCAGGTAAGTTATCAAGTGAAAGTAAATTTTAAAAAATGTAGAATTTGTTGGCTGCAAAATTAGTAAAAATTTATCCGGAAAATAAATTGAAAAAATGATAAAATACAAATTGAAAATATATTATGCTTGCAATTGGCTAGAAAATAAATTATCTCTGAAAAAAATATTTTTAAAAAATATAATATAAATTGAAAATAAATTATGAGCAAAAAAAAAAAGGAAATAATAATCTAAAAGAAATGCCATCCTAATTTTAACTAAAAAAATAAATGAATTATCCAAAAATAACTTTAAAAAGCACAAACCTAAAATTTTAACAATAAATAAAATTATTTGGTTCTCATATTAAAAAATCTAATTGAATAACATTATACAAGTATCAAAATAAACAAAAAAATCTGATTTCTATAACTACTAAAATATATATGCATCAGCTATTAGAAAAGAAATAAATAAGAAATAAAATAAATAAAATAAATTATCCATATCAAGAGAGATGAACAAAATGATTAGGGTATCAAAATAAATAAATAATAATCTTATTCAAATCTAAATGCATCAATTAATATAAGATATAAATAAATAAATGAAAAATAAATAAAGAAATAATGATAAAGTTCAACCTTTCCTTTTCCGATTCTCCCATTTGGATTGTCCTTATATCATGTGACCACTTATTTAAATTTCTCTTTTATTCTCTCTTTGTTTTTTCCTTTCTCTTCGGTATGAAAATTGTCAGAATTAAACATAAAACCTCTTTCCTTCGATCTTGTTTCTAACATCTCGTGTTTACAAGATAAACCATTTTCAAGACTCATGGATGGACTAAGCCATCCAACCCTAAGTTGAGTGTGGGGACCACATAAAAAATGATTTTATTATTATTATTATTTATTTGGCCTCACCGGACAAAATTGCTGGTCTACAGTATTATAGGAATATTAGAAACAAACGGCTTCATATTTTCATAAGGAAAAACACTTTTTAATAATTTACATGGTAAGTATGAATGTAATAAAAATAAATATCTAATTGCCGAATATAAATAAATAGGATTGAAATGTCGGGAAGGGTGGGCCCCGATATAAATTTTATTTTCAATCATTTATTTCGATGGAAATTTCGATAATTTTGGATTTATTGGGGGGGTTGTTGTTTGTTAGCCAGAGGATCCGAATTCCGAAGCAACCCTGCCCAAAACATTCACCATGAAGATGAAGGGTGGGGACCACCGGCCTCGGCCTGAGATATATTTAGTTTGGTATTTATGTAAATCAAAAATCTAATCATAACATGCTTAACAAAATCTTCAAACCGGTGTATTACATACATCATATGATTCATATCATATTAATATTATATGTTTGTTGCGGTGATTTTTTTAATTTCACTGACACGTACAAATTACAAGTGTGAGAGCATGTTCTAATTGGACTATGTAGGTAGCTAGTTCTCTTGGCAAATACCATCAAAATCAAAATAGAAAATATCGTACAAATGGAAATATTATAGGAATTAAATGTTGAAAAAAATGTTAGATTTCCCTTAGGAAGGAATAAAATAATATGATGCTGGAAAATTGACATACTTGAATGAAATTTGGAAATAGAATGCTGGAATTGTTGAAGTAAATATTGGATTTCAATATGAAAATAATATTGTGTTAGAAAATTGATAGAAACTTGGAAATATAATGCTGAAATTGCTAAAGAAAATATTAGATTTCACTATGAAATGAATGAAATAACATTTTGTTGGAAAATTGACAGAAATTTGGCTAAAACTAGGAAATAGAATGCTGAAACTAGTGAAAGCTAATTGAAAAGTAAGGATTTATTGAAGTAGATTGACATTTAGTCAATTGATTTGTTGATCTAGTGGTTCCTTGATAGATTCATCTTTACTCCTTTTATAAATGCGAAACACATTCTGTGTAAGTCTAGTTTTATAAAGCTCTCACTGTTCACGAAGATATTAGCAAAATGTATTTTATTAAGGAAGTTTGTTCATAAAAATTTATCGCGTGTCTCCATTCACAGGAAAATTTGGTTCTCGAAATTTTATCCACATTTCCATTAGAGAGTCTTGTTCCTCAAGAAAATTCTATTTCTGTAAATAACTGCCCCACCTCTGCCACTTTTGATAAAGCTTCGTTCGACTTTCAAAAATTTTAAAATTTTCAAAAATATCCTTGAACTTTTTCTATGGGCTTGTTCAAATCGATTTGGGCCCCTTTTATAGACTTTTATTCATGGGCAAGCCTAACCAAATACTAGATAAAGCGAAATTTTAATTTTGGTGCAACGCTAAAATCACTTTTAAGTTAAAAAAATGCCCTTATGTGGGGCCCACATGCTCATTTATATATGAGTGAAATTGCAACAGTTGGTTGATGACCAATAATTGGAGGAGGAAACTCTAGTCTCGGCCCATATTGAGAGGATTGGTCCAAGGCCCAAACATACACTAAAGAAACCAGCTTGGCTAAAGAAAACGGTGTCGTTTGTGAGGGAGAGAATTGTTGTGAGTTTGTTAGAGAATGGGTAGTGGTGCGTTTCGGTTATCTTTTTGAGATCTTTGTCTGTTTTGGAATATGGGTTTTGCAAGTTTTGTTTTTAAGGGGGTTGTTTTTTTTGGTTTTGGAGTTGTGGAATGAAGAAGCTTCTGCTTTTGAATATTCTTTGATATTCTCCTCTATTTTTTCTATCCTGAGTTCCTTATCCCTATTTCAATTGATTTTAAGATGCATGAACTTTGAAAAAGTCTTTCCACGAAGAGCCGTCGATAGATGAGAAAAGCGTTTCGAGGGTTAAATGCGAAACCGCGGCTCTTGTGTAGAATTAATGTGAGATTATATCGTTACATGCCGTTTAGCCGGACGTCGCCAGACGGTATTCGCTCTAGTAGGCTACGGTATGGATAACGATGCTCATTCGTATTTGAGGAGCGGGTAGCCTCTCTCATACGTGCCGACTCTCGATAAAAGCGTAAATGATGGTCTGGCCGATTGAAAAGTCAGCCGAAGCCCAGGGCATTAGGTGGGATGCTGTCTGAGCAGTATCGGCAGTGTTTCTTGTGAGGCAGATGTGGGGCCAGGTATCTGCATGCTGAACTCATTAATGTAACGTTTTTAAAACGATGTCTGCGCTTTAAAATTATTATATATAAATATATTTATAATAAAATTTATTATATATATATATATATATATATATATATATATATATATATATATATATATATATATATATATATATATATATATATATATATATTTCATTTTAGTAGATTTTAAAATTTAAAATGAAAAATAATTTATTTATATTTAACAATAATGGTACTTTTATTTTAAATTATATAAAAATTTAAAAAATTTAAAAATAGATTCAAAATTATAAGTATAAAAGGAAAATAAATTATGTATGCAATATTAGAAAAATCTTAGAATTTGCTTATTTATTATAGTATTAATATTGGATGTAATAAATTATGTATGCCCTATGGATGATTCAATCTACGACAGTAGAGGAATCCGAGTGTGACATGAGAACCGGTCATATTTAAATTCCCCTATCTTCCTAATTCCTAAATCCCCAATTCCTAAACCCTCACTCCCTTGTCCTCTCCCTTGTTTTGTCTCTTTCCCTTCACCCCTCCTGTTTCACAAACCCTCTCCCCAATCCTACTTGCATCTACCCTAGAGTCATAAAAGATAAGAGGGTATGAAAACCGAGAAAAATGAGAAAATCAAGGGAGAATTAGAGAGAAGGCTGGAAGAAGAAATCAAAAGAAGGAAATTGAAAGATTTCTCCTATAATTATAAATTGTAAGTTCCTCTGTCTTAAGCAAGTTGAAGTGAATGAATGCTTTTCTTTCTTCTTTGTTTGTTCCTGTACTAATTGAAGTTGGATGCATATTTTTTGAATAACCTTATCCTTCATGTAAAAATCATGTATATTAATAGATCCAAGAAAGCTAGGCATAAGAAGACCAGATCCAACTAAGTTGTTATAATTATTTATAAGAGATTTCAACTAATCGTTGTTGAGCAAGTTGGACTGAATGAATGCTTTTCTTTCTTCTTCGTTTGTTCCTGTATTGATTGAAGTTGGATACATTTTTATTTTTTTCTTTTCATTTATGTTTGGCTACTGAAATTAGTTCTAACGTTCGTCCTTCTATGTCATATAAGAAAATAAATAAATAAAAAGGCAAAAAGCATTATGAGATGTGGTTTCATAAAGCCTAATTTTGCTAGGTTGTTTATGTGTTCTAAAATATAGAATTTGATGAGATGACACTTTGATCAACGTAGAGATGATGGTTATTTACTTGAGACATCCTGTGTAGATGCCCCATGCCAAATATTTTGATACTATGCATAAGGATTTCTTGAAGAACCTCGCAATATTCGGTTTAGTTTAGCAAGTGATGGTTTTAATCGGGTTTAGATCTATGAATGTCACATATAGCACATGACACATTGTTTTTTAAGCGTAATGACCGCGCTGAGAATAATCTGTGAGTTTGTAGCGTTTGACCAAGTTTGACTAGTTTGACCCGGTTATTTAGGTTTGACCCGGTAGCTTAGTATGTGGACTAAAGTTGACTTTTTCAAGGATGAATAATTTTGGGTTGACTAAGACACCATTTCGTAGGCCCCGTCGATACGAGTTCATAGACGGGTTGAACGTCAAAATCCGACTTATGGATAAAAAGTTATGACCCCGGTAAGTTCAAACAACAGCATTTTTATCAGTGTCAAAGTTGTATTGATTTTACGAAGCGACCACAGGCCCTATATAAGCGTAGTTTTGTGCGCCGATGAAACCCAGCCCCAAACACCCGTCTTGAGCTCGAAACCTGAAATTCTCCAAACATAGCAGACGAGGCTGGGTCATTTTGAACGCTAAATTAGTCGGGTTTTGGGTGCGTGGGGCGTCTTAGGCCGCCCACGCACCTGCGTGCGAGCCCGAGGAGTGCGTCACCTCCGGACGATCACGCCCGGCCAAATTTCGGCCGGCCGTAGGTCGGACGAGCCGGATAAGGCCGTGACGCGGTGGCGACCCGCCGTGGGTCATAGAACTTTTAACGATTTTTCGACCATTTCGGGCCATTTCAAGCCAGCCCATACCTCCCCTCACCATTTTGGACCCTATGAACTCATTTCCGTGGTCCCTTTTGTGATTCTGCGCGTTTGAAGTTACAAGCGAAAACAAAGTTGGTAGACTATTGGATCGAGTTTTAGGCCACCACGACCCTTCTTCGGACCAAGGTAATGGTGCGATAAGTTCACAGTCTCTTGGGCTTTCATTGATATGGTTTGTGAATTTGGACGTCGTTTGGTTAGTTTTCCATTTTTAGGTTGTTTTCGGGTAATTAGGAAGTTTAATTTGAAATGGAAGTCTGGAATTGGTCGAGTTAAGGCGAAATTGAAGAGATAAATTAGTGAAGTGAATGTTTTTAAGAATGATTGGGCGGTTCGATTTCGAAGTGGCTCTCGGGTGAAAAGCCCCAATTTTGGTGCGGAATTACATAGAGCGCCTTTGTGTAATTGGGCTGTCGATGTCACGATTTAGATGGATTCATAGTTTTAAAAGTTATTCTAAGGCCTTCGGGGCATTCCAATGTTGTTGGTTCAGTTATTGGAGCCTAAGTGGTGTTTTATTGATATTACAAGCACTCCTTGTAGTCGGACGATCCCTCTCTGAGGGGGAAGTAGGGCGGCGTCTATAGTCGGTGAAGTGGTTTACATGTTTTAAATGATTTGGGAATTATGTTGATGTATCTATTGTGATTAAATATTTTACATATATACTGTTTTGATCAAATGGTTGGTTGCATACAAATGTGATTATCGGTCTCATATAAAACAAGATTTCATTTCATGTGAATTTTGTCAACATTTTAATTGTTTGGAAGTTGTACTGAGTTCGTGGATGAGTCTATGGTATTTGAATATTTTGGGTACGTGGATTGAGGTTGTAAACCACTTTGAAATTTTATTGATGTAAGGAATGGATTTTGAGATTTTTATGATTTTAAGCATGTCAAATATTCTTATAGTTTTGTGTGCTTAAAATTGGTTATGTGAATACTCATTATGGTATTTCGATTTCGAATGAATTGATGAATTGAAATTCATCAATATATTTGATTAAGTTGTTGAAATTAAATTGATAAATTCTTAATTTATAATACAGCATCGTTGGAAGAGTATATGTGAGTAAGAATACCGTGTTTGAGGTTATAAGGTGATGTACCATATAGTACCAGAGGATTGATTCAGTATCCATATTATAGTGAAATAGGTTTGCCACGGTGTAGTGAGGTTGGATTCATCCAACGGTTATACATTATTTCCACGGCCAGAGTGGTCGATTTACTGACGGTTTTATTAGATTTGCCGGTGACGTGGGTTGGATTCATCCAGCGGTTATACATTATTTCCATGTGTGAGGCCGGTTTACCCGGCCGGTTTATTAGTTGCCCACGGTGGCGTGAGGTTGGATTCATCGAGGTTATCGTTATTTCCGATGCGTGAGGTTGATTTGCGACGGTTTATTGGTTGCCGCGTGGCGGGTCTACACGGAGGTTTATTGAATTCTTGGCGTGATGGCGGGTGCACTGAGTTTATTAGTTGCCGCGTGATGGCGGGTGTAACCCGCAGGTTTATTAGTTGCCACCCGGTGTCGTGGTCGGGCTTACCGAAGGTTTATGATGGGTACACATGGTATGAAGTGCGTTGTTGATTTACGAATGGTATAACTATTTTAATACTTATGGTTATGGTGCATTTCATGGTTGCTATTGCATGGTGGCTATACATGCTTTATGATTGGCTTTATGTTGTGTACAGTTCAGATTATAGTTTTCTTAACATTGTGTCGGCTAAATTGTTGAGCATGATTTACATATGTTGGACTTGGGGTAAAGTTGGGTTTTGTAAAGTGTTTCTAAAAGGGGAAACTTTAAAAGAGTGGACGTGAGGTTTTGAGAGGAGAAATCTTTGCAAATAAAAAGAATGTTATTTTCCTTATAAACTATGTCACTCACTGAGATTTATTATCTCATTTTATTGTTTTAAATCTGTTCCCTAGGTCCAGACAGTTCCTAGGGCTTATTCGCGCGGTCGACACCACTCTTCTAAATCCACAGTGCAGTACACTATTGCATCTATCTGTTTTGTTTTTGTTGTATTGGACTTATTCATCTCTACTTGTACCTCTAAATTCCCAAATACTCTTAGAATGCTCTGATATTCGTATCGAACTTTTATAGTTCCTTATCTATATATGTAGTGGGTCTTTTATATATAATTGGGATATTAAATTAATGCATGTGTTTACTTCCCTCCTTAAAGTGGAGTTCCACCGTATCTTCCCTAGGGATTGTACAGTGGGACTTCACTAGGCGGGACCACCCGGGAAATCTTGGGAGGGTATCCGGGTCGGGTCCTGTCATTAACCATATATAACTGGCCTCCATGGTTGTGTATGAAGCAATATTCATTCATGTTGTCTTTACTCATTCCTGGTCCTCAGTCATCTGGGGAGGAGATTGATGTGTTTTTACAGCCATTAATTGATGAGTTGATTGATTTGTGGCTTAACGGTTTACAAACTTATAATGCTAATGCAAAAAATTCTTTCAGGTTGCAAGTTGCATTGCTTTGGACCATTAATGATTTTCCTGCTTATGGAATGTTATCTGGTTGGATGTAAGAGGTAAATTTGCATGTCCTACATGTGGTTTTGGCACTTGCTCTAAGTGGTTGGAAAATGGTGGAAAGTATTGCTTTATGGGTCATCGTAGATTTTTGCCTATTGATCATCATTTTAGAAGAGATAGGCGCAATTTTGATGGGAATAAAAAATGGAGAATGCAAACACCGAGGAAAATGGATCGGCGCATACAGCAATTGAATGAAGAAGTTGGTGTGTATAATGCAAATGGTGAAATTGTTTCTTTTAGTGAGGGGTGGAAAAGGAAAAGTATATTTTTTACTTTACCTTATTGGGAGACAAATTTGATTAGGAATAATCTTGATGTCATGCATATTGAGAAAAATGTATGTGATAACATATTAGGTACGTTGTTGAACATTGAAGGAAGTCAAAAGACAATTTGAAAGCTTGAGCTTGACTTGAAAAAAAATTGGCATAAGTGGTCTCCATCTAATAGAGCTTCCTAATTGGAAGGATGCATTTACCTCCTTCTTGCTATACAATGTGTCTTCCGCAGAAAGACCTTCTACTTTGAGTATTAAAAGGAGCGAAAGTGCTAGATAGTTATTCTTCAGTATTTCTCGGTGTGTGAAATTGAAGCAACGTAAGTTGATAGACGAAAAGTCATGGCTTGTCATGTCTGATGCAAGATTTGCTTCCTATAGCAATAAGGATCCTTTCACCAAAAAATGTAAGTAAAGTAATTATTGACCTTTGTCATTATTTCAGAAATATGTTTAAAAGGTTCTCAAAGTAAGCCATCTTGAAGTGGAAAAAAAAATAAGAGTCACGCTATGCGAATGGAAAAAGAATGTTTCCTCTACAGATTTTCACTATTATGGTGCACTTAGTGACTCATTTGGCAAATGAGACAAAACTAGCAGGGCTCGTACACTATAGATGGATGTATCCAATCGAAAGATATCTTTTACTCACAATTATTTTTATATTTTTTGTTCTTTTTTACATATAGATTTATACTATTTAGTATTTGATTCTAGGTACTTAATGACACTTAAATCTAGTGTAAATAATAGAGCTAATCCCGAGGGTTCAATTGCAGAGTGGTACATTGCAAATGAATCAATAACTTATTGCTCATTGTATTTTGATGGTGTTGAAACTAAATTCAATCGAGCAATACGAAATGATGATGAAGATGCTCTATTTTCTATGGAAAAAATTCATGTAATGCAAAATCTCCCTTTGCGATTGCACACAGTCACCGGTGGAAATGTGTTGCAGTGAACCTGCTTGTGATAAAACATTAGCACAAGCGCATCAATATGTCTTATACAATTGTGATGCTATTGCTCGATTTGTAAAGTAAGTAATGCCAAATTGATATTTCTTATGCTTTTTTTTAAATTCTTTTATCAAATATGTTTGTGTTTGATATATTACATAGTTGATAATGAGTTATCTACAATATAGAATACTTGATTGACATTTTCTACAATTCTTAGAAAATGTAGTTGATATATTTGTCATATGATTTCTTATTATTTTTCGTTGATGATCATCGCGCAATCATCAAGGAACAATCGATAAAAATCACAATAAGAGATTGTGCTACAACTTGTTTGAAATAGAAAAAATCCATCATTCTACATTTATTGAATGGTTTAGGCTGAAATAAGTAAATTAAAAACTACATTTTTTAGTTAATATTTCAATAGAATGCATATTAACAACAATTTTTTTATATTCATATATCAGATTGCAAGTTAATATTTCAATAGGATGCATATTAACAACAAATTTTTTTTTTTCTGATCATATACTAGGTTGCAAGTTAATATTATAATAGAATGCGTATTAACAACATTTTTTTTTTCTATTCATATATCATGTTGGAAGGTTAATAGAACTAAAAAGTCCACGAGTCACTGAACATATTCAGTGGTTTGCTCAAGGTCCAAATAATGTGGTAAGAAGATTTAATTGATATATCATTGGAGGTGTACGATTTCATACAAAAGAAAGCGAGAGTAAAAGAAAAACTCAAAATAGTGGTGTATTGTCACATCAAAAACATCTGACTCTGAACTAATACATTTATGATATATTTTTAGCAATGTTTGTTAAATTGCCACAAGTAATGTCACTAACATTGTCTCTGTTGCAATATTTTGTCGAAAAGTCACAATATGCGTCTCAAAATATAGGTCTATAGTTACGATTTAGAAAATGACATTTAAATGTCGTAATGAACTATCGACATAGATACAAGTATTGATAAAAACGTTGACACAAATATATTTGTAATTACATTTGGTTTAATTGTGGGTTATATGTCATAAAACATAGCACTGTTTGTTAAATTGTCGCAAGCAATGTCACTAACATTTTTTTCTATTGCAACATTTTGACAAAAAGTCACCATACATATATAAAATATAAATCTAGAGCAATGCTTTATAAAACATCATTGAAATGTCGTAACCATTATCGACATATATATATATATATATATATATATATATATATATATATATATATATATATGTATTGCTAAAAAACGTTGACACAAATAAAATTGTAGGTACAATTTATTTAATTGTTGGTTATATGTCATAAACATAACAATGTTTGTTAAAATGTCGCAGAAGATGTTGCTAATATTTGCTCTATTGCACCATTTGTTAAATTATCACTAAAAGTTTTCTATATTACAACATTTTATGGAATCATTGCTAAAGTGTTAGCTTATATCGTTTAAGTGATGTTTATAAAAAAACGTCGTCTTAGTAATGTGGCTATAGACCAAATTTGTTGTAGTGGATGTAGTCCAAGACGGTAGTGGCTTATGGTTCTCGGTAGTTAAAGAACCAAGAACAGAGTTACCCCACACATGACATGGAGCTGGGGCCATTGTCTTTGCCTTGAAGGTTTGGCGCCACTATGTATACGGTGAACAGTTCAAGGTGTTTTCGGACCACAAGAGTCTGAAATACATTTTTACACAACGGGACCTCAACATGAGGCAACTCATGTGGATGGAGTATCTGGAATATGACTTCACCTTGCATTACCATCCCGATAAGGCAAATGTGGTGGCTGATGCACTCAACCGGAAGTGACGGGGAGTGTTGGCTAGTGTGGCTTCCCGGGAGTGGCAGATGCTCGAGGCTATGGGACAATTCGGGCTACACTACAAGAATTCGACTTCGAGGTACTTTAGGGAGTTTAGTGGCTCACGTACCACTGCTAAGTAGGTGTTGATCGGTCGAGACGGGGACAAGGAGATATTGTATATCAAGGACCGGGTACAGTCAGATATAAGTGACGAAGGTTGGGCCATTCATACGAATGATAGACTTCGGTATAGGAGAAGGGTTGTGGTTCCCCAGTTGGTAGATCTAAGAGAGAAGATCCTCAGGGAGTTCCATTGCTCCCGTTTTGCTATACATCCAAGTGGCATGAAGATGTACCATGATCTTCGTTACTAGTATTACTGGAGTGGGATGAAGAAAAATATTGGGGATTTTGTTCGTTGATGTCTCACATGTCAGCAAGTAAAGTCTGAGCACCAGAGACTAGTGGGATTTCTCTAGCCCTTGGATGTAACTGAGTGGAAGTCGGAGCATGTCACAATGGATTTTGTGACCCACTTGCCACGAACATTATGAGGGCATGACGCGGTGTGGGTGATAGTGGACCGGTTTACTAAGTCAGCACACTTTTTGGTTATGCGGATGACCTTCACTCTGAAGGAATTCTGTAGGTTGTACATATGGAAGATTGTCCGGTTGCATGGGGTGCCAGTATTTATAGTATCAGATTGGGATCTCAGGTTTACAGCTCATTTTTTGGAAGAGTTTCTAGCGAGTCATGGGGACATAGTTGATGATGAACACTACTTTTCAACCCCAGACAGACGGTTAGTCGGAGAGGACCATCCAGACTTTAGAATACATGCTACAGGCATGCATCCGAGATCTCAAGGGTATCTAGGAAGTGCATTTACCCTTAGTGGAGTTCGCCTACAACAATAGTTATCAAATGAGCATACAGATGGCACCATACGAGGCACTATATGGAAAGCCTTGTCGATCTCTGGTTTGTTGGACGGAGTTGGGAGAGAGACCCTCTACAGGTTTGGATTTGGTTAGGGACACCTCTAAGAAGGTGGATTTGATATGGAAGTGTCTTCTCACGGCTCGAAAGTCGGCAAAAGTGTTACGCCGACAGACAGAGGCGACCTCTAGAGTTTGAGGTAGGGGATCATGTCTACTTGAAAATGATGCTTAGGAGAAGAGCGGTCAGGTTCGACAAGCGGGGAAAGCTATCGTCGAGATATGTTGGGCCCTTCGAGGTACTCGAGAGGGTAAGTACATTTTTTACCTGTTGGTGTTACCGCCAAACCTATCGGGTGTTCATGCAGTATTCCATGTCTCCATGCTCCAAAAATACACTCCAGATCCAACTAATGTGGTGGATTGGGACGAGCTTGTCGTTGATGCAGATGGAACTTTCGAGGAGGGACGTATCATGGATAGTCGAGACCAGGTTTTGCGAGGTAAGACCATGAGGATAGTAAAGGTATTGTGGAAGCACAGAGGAGTGGAGAAGGCAACATGAGAATGCGAAGACACTATACGCACAAATTATCCTTTCTTATTTGAGGATGAAAGTATGTTTTTAGTCATTTGATAATAAATGACTATAGCATATGCATGTGATCGTATGTATTTGTGTGTTTGAATTTCAGAGACGAAATTCTTTTAAGGGGGGAAAAATGTAAAATCCGGGTAAATTTGAAATTTTCCTAAAAAGGGCAAAACGGTATAGGTTACAAACCTGAAATTTTCTAAATCTCGGATGACAAAACGGACCTCACCGTTGGATTCGTCTCGCGAAATCTAATTATTCAGACGAAGTTTGTAGGATTCCAAGATAGTTATATTTTTCATGTTTTTCGAGGGGACACCTATCCGGTGACCCCCCAAAAACGAGATTTTCAAGAAAAATTGTGAAAGTTAGAAAATAATTTAAATAATATTCATATAAAATAATTTTAACTTAAACCGGGAAAAAATTAATTGTTTCGAGGCAAAACGATATCCTAACAGTCGTGGACATGTGGCTGTGTGACGTGAGCCAAGTCTCTTTAAAATTATGGATAAGGTTAAAAGTTAGATTTTGGAGACAAGATCTCATTTTTCTGTGAAAAAACATAGGAGAGAATGAGGGAGAGAAAGAGAGAAGTCCAAGACTTCTTTCGGCGATCTTTCGAGTTCTGTCGGTCAAAATTTGCTAAGCTAAGAATTAAAGTTCATCATCTCGACAAGATCTACGTGCACGTACAAAAAATGAGGGATTTCATAGACGATTCAAATGAGGAGATTTGAGGAAATCAAAGGTTTTGAGCTTAGGAGGTGTTCTTGAGGCCTCATATCATTTCTACTACTCTCCAAGAGGTAGGGTTCTTTCCTACTTTGGTTTATTTTTACTTTGGGCTATTAAGGGGTTGTTTGGACTGTTTGTGGCCGATTTTATGACTGTTAAAGGGCTGTTTAGATTGTTTGTGGCCGATTCGATAGTTGTTAAGGGGTTGTTTGGATTGTGTTTGGCGGTTTATGGCCGTTTTTAAGGCATGTTTGTGGTTGGTTTTGTGGGTTGATTTGTGATTGTTTATGGCATGTTCAAAGGGTTGTTTAGGAATTTGGATAAAAAAAAATCTAGGCGTGGGGGCTGTTTGGCTAGTTTTATGATCGGTTAAGAAATTTGTTTGGCTAGCTTTTATGGCATGTTTAAGGGTTGTTTAATTTGTTTTTGGCCGATTTTGGCCGATTTTATGGATTAACAGAAATTTGTTGGCCAGATTTTTATAAAGCTTGTTTAAGGATGTTTGGATTGTTTTGGATGATTTATGACCCTTTTGTGGTCGGTTTATGGTCAATTTAAGGGTTGTTTGGCGGAGTTTATGACATGTTTAAGAGTACATTTGGCGCGATTACATGGCATATTTAAGGGGTTGTTTAGCTAGTTTATGAGTCGATTTAAGGAGCATTTAGATTTATGGCTTGTTTTAAGGGACTATTTGGGGTCGGTTTTATGGCTTGTTTAGAGACTTTTATGTGAGCTGTTTTATGGGCATATTACATGTCACATTTAGCCTAGATAATTAAGGGTGTTATTGCTTGATTTTGTAATGACATGCTTGGTTGTTGTTGTTAGATAAAATGTTGATATATGTGTATTAATGTATCAACATTGGAATGAATGTTTATTTGAAGATTATATGCATATGATATGATTGTCTATGATACATGATGAAATGTGTGATTTAAGTTGTCCATGTGACATTCATTATATATGTGACATAATATTGACATGCAATGGTGCATTACATTGCATATGTACGAGGACATTGCCTTTCATGGGTGTTAGTGCATGGTTGAAATTAAACACCACACTTGGTGATTGATAAGTGGGCTCAGTACCGTTGGACCAAGGATTCAGTAATTAAATACCCGATTACATGACATGAAACTTGTAGCCGGGTATAGTAAGAAGGGTTAGACACTCCCTCGGGTGAGAGACCCAGTTATTAGTTCATACACTCCGATGGTGAAAGTCTAAAAAGTGTAGATCTGTGATGTGGAGGCGTGATTGTGATTCCAAAATCCGCTACACAAAAAGACACATGGTTTTGTTTATGAAATGATCATTCGAGATGTAACATCCTAACAAGTTTTGGTTATGAACACATGATTTTTATTTCAAAGTAATCATTGGATGTAATTCATCAATGGCGGATTTTATTGCACATTGACATTGCATTGTATGGTGTGAGTCGGTGAAGACTCGGAGTATGGTGCATGTGAGTTTCACCTCATTTCATAGCATGGTATGTAGAATTCCAACCTAGAAATTGCATATTCTTACTTGGAATGTTGATGTGAATATGAATTGTAGAATGTGAACATTGCATGTGCACTTAAGTTGGGACTAGCCTTTGTAAAAATTACTCTACTGGGCGTGGCTCACCCTATACGGGAAAACATTTCAGGTGCGGGTTATACGTCAGTGGACGGCTCTCATCCAGGGACGCAAGGGTGAAAAAAGCCGACATGTGGCTTTTATAACTTATTTTGTAAAATTTTTGGAACAAACTGGTTTTGACATGTACCTTTATGTAAAAGAGTTGTAATTGAACTCATATCGACTATTTTTAATATAGCCTTGCATGTTTTGTATTAATATGGATAAATGGACCTGGTGTGGTCAATTTTTACTCATAAATGGATCTGGTGCGGTCATTGTGTTATATTGGGCCTCAGAGAGGTCATATGATTGTATATTGTATAGGTTGGGTTTTGGATAGAGCTCCCCGTACAAAAGAGACTCTGTTTGATTTTGTTAAATTATGGATCTTGGTAAATGGGACACAACGGTGTGATATCGAGCAACACAATATCCACATGCTTTGTAACACCCCGAAATATACCCTAGTCGTTTTCGACATGTTTAGGGTATTTTGTAAGCCCTAATTTGTTGTTTCATGGGTGAATGCAAGCAAGGGAAAACGAGACCCGGAAAGTTACAAAACTTAAGGACAATTTTGTAATGGGTCTAAAAAGGAATTGAAATACAAATGGCCATTAGTTGGGGGACAAAAATGCAATTATGATAATAACCCAAAAATGGGTTTTGATGGCCAAACAAGGCCTTAGCTAACATGGGAATTTAAAGACCAAATTGGTCTCATTTTGGGGAGAGCTCAAAAACGTGAAGAGGGAAGAAAGAAGAGAGGAGGAAAGGAAGAAGGAGGGCCAAGAAGCCCAGCCAAAGGTATGGATACTTGGATTTTGGTATAAAACTCACCTTGATTATGATTACAGGTGATTATGTATGAGCCTGTGCTTTGATGGTTATAATCTTGCCCCAAATCCTAGGGCTTTTGCTGAGGTTTCATCTTAACCCAAAATGATGCTTAGTAAGGTGGGTAAAACCCAGTATGACACAAAGAAGTTCATAGGAAATCCTCTCTTTGAGGATGAATCCGTAGTTGATAGAGTAGGTGGAGTTAGGGTTTACAGAATAAACCTACAACTAATCCTCATGTCTTGTTTATTGTATGGGTTATAACCCATATTAGATGGAGTTTTGGAAGAAATCCATGAAGGAGTTTTGAAGAAAGATATAAAATTAGAGAGAGATGAATTGAATAGAAAGAGATTCAGAGATGAATTTGGAATTGTTTTGATGTGTGTTTGAGTGTAGAAGTGATTGGGGATCCGTAGTATGGAAAAATGTGAGAAAACACACATTACAGGCACTTTCAGGACTCCTACGATGAAGTTGAAGTCTACCGGTAGAACTGGTGGTCATTTTTGGCGAAGTCCCTACCGTAGAGCAAAGTCCTACCGGTAGGACCTGTTCTGGTTTTCCAGTTTCGACCAGTTTTTGTATTTTGGCCATAACTTCCTCATTTCTTATCCGATTTGAGTGATTCAAGTGGCTACGTAAAATAGACTTCAAGGAGAACCAAACTTTAAGAAGGTATCGTCAAATTCTGACTCTAAGTGGTCGAAAAATTCACTCCAAGTGAAATTGTGTAAGCCCATTTCTGCATCGAGTTGATCATGGCGTGGTCAGGGTTGTTTCGGACGTATCTTGAGGATCGGTACTCCAGGTGGGTGATCCAGTTGGAATAGAACCCTTAATATCTTAGCTTTAAATAAGTACAAGGACCTAGTGTCAAAATATGAAGTTAAGACCTCGGAAAAATGGTAATTCAATCTGTCCCTCGGTAAAATCGATAAATCGACTAGTTGGCATGAAAATGCCATAACTTGAAGTTTGGATGATCCGATTGGAGTGATTTAATTTATGAGTAAAGATGATTTATAGAGGAAAGAGGGAATATATGAAAGACATATGATCATATGACTACCTAGGACCAAAGAATGAATGAGTGGACGTCCTGATTAGTGCTCCGGCACTCCTGATTAGTACTTCGGTACTCCTGATTAGTGCTACGGCACTCTGTTCGATGCCGGTACTCACGATGGTGCTATAGCTTGATGCTATATTGTACCTTCGGGTACTTATTGTACTGCATCCTACTCATTCTTATGATTGGTCTAGGTAGTCAGACAGACATATGATAAGACATTGAATAAAGATCTGAATGTACCTACGTATGCATTCGAAGTAGTACCTCTGGGTACTCTGTCTGCGAATAAGGTTTGTAGTACCTGCGGGTACTCTTGTATTTGTATAAGCTCTGTAGTACCTACGGGTACTCCTGTATTTGAATAAGGTCCGTAGTACCTACGGGTACTCCTGTATCTGAAAATGTTCTGAAGTACCTACGGGTACTCCTGTATTTAATTAAGTTCTGTTCTGTTCTTTCTCTGATTTAGTTCTGTAGTACCTATGGGTACTCCTGTCTCTGAATAAGTCGATCTGATAAGTTCCGTAGTACCTAAGGGTCCTCACAGTATTTTGAATAAGTCCTGTAGTACCTGCGGGTACTCATGTATACGAATAAATTACATTTATGTATCGATATGTTACGTAGTACCTCACGGGTACTCTGTATACGATAAGTTACATTTTTGTATCCGATACGTACGTAGTACTGCGGGTACTCACATGTCGATAAGTCACATGCTACGTATAAGTCTGTGAGTACCTCTTGGTACTCACATATCTGATCGCTTTGTCTACGAGATAAGACACCTTAGTACCTCACGGGTACTCACGCATCCCCGAATGAGTTTTGCGGTACCTCACGGGTGCTTACGTATCAGGTAAGTCACAGTATCGATGCGATGCAGCTAGTACCCTCTGGGTACTCCGTGTTGAAATAACTCGATTATCACGAATAAGTTACATGCATGTCTGATGCATTGCACGTAGTACCTACGGGTACTCCGTATCTGACAAGTCTGTCTCTGTATATGTTACGAGTACTACGGGTACTTACGTATCTGATTTAGTTACGTAGTACCTATGGGTACTCCTGTCTGCGATTAACTCTGTCTCACGTATAAGTTATGGTACCTCTGGGTACTCCGGTATCCTGAATAAGTTCCGTTTACGATTAACCACGTATCTCGAATATGTCACATCTTTGATTTAGTTCGGTGGTACCTCACGGGTACTCACGTATCACGAGTAAGTTACGTCATGTATCGATTAAGCTCGTAGTACCTACGGGTACTCTTGTATTTGATTAAGTTCTGTAGTACCTGCGGGTGCTCTTGTATCGATAAATAGAGTACAAGTTACCGTAGCACCTCTGAGTACTCTCGTGTCAGGTAAGATAGAGTATAAGTCGGTGAATTTTCCCCGGGTACCTCATTATAGGGAATACGTTACGTAGTACCTACGGGTACTTTTATACGATAAAATGTTACGTAGTACCCCTACACGAATATACGTATCCGAAATACATATATAAGTTCCGTAAGACCAGTATAAGCTCATAATATAAATGCATGAAATTTATATTATCTGTTATTGTTATGCGTTAAATGTGTATATGCATAAGAATGTTTCCAAAGCGTAAAGCTTAGCCGCGAGTTTTAATCGTGTAGGTACGAAGACATGCGAAGACTTAAAAGCATAATTTGAGACTGACACACTTATGAGGTTCACTACATGTAGGTTCCGTGCTCGGTTTAGCCAAATGTAAAAAGTTCGATTTGTATGTAAATGGGACCCAATTATATGTATATAATATTTTGATTACATTATAAGATGTGGGCCATACCCACGAGGTGCCGGTTATTTTTAAAAAAAAAAAAGAGTCAGGTCTGAGTCGTCCCGGAAGCGGGCGTGACAAACTCCGCAAGTTGGTGGGTGATCAACAGGACTCCCGGATATTGGGGCGTCACGTGGTTCTTCCACAAAGATTTATGTTTTATTTTGTTTTTTGTGTTGTGGTCGTTTTATCGATGTTTGGTTTGTCGTCGTTTTATCGTTTGGTTTAATGATCGTTTATCGACGTGTTGTTGTTAAATCATTTTGTTCTGGCGTTTTATACGTAGAGGCGTTTTAGACGAGCCAAAGCAAATGTGATGATGAAGAAATTAAATTATAGTGCGTCGATGAAGTTGAAAAGCGGAGTTCACCGGATATTATAGTCATTATTTTATCAAATTTGTAAGCTTTCTGTCGATTTATTATGCTATTAACCTGGATATTGTTTCGTTTTGTATGATTTTTAGTTATTTGTATCTTGGATATATCAATTTATTACAAGTTTGAATAAATGATATTATTTTTCCTTTAAAAAAAAATTTGTTTTACTATTATTATTATATTTAGACTCAATTATTTTATATTAATTATTATTATATATTTATATATTATTTAATTTTATTTGAAGAATGATAGAATTTGTAAAATTAAATTTTTTTTAAGGTTTTGGCCAACTTTAGCCTGTTTTGGCCCGCAACCTAAATGGGCTGGGTTGGGCTTGTCGAAAGCTAGCCTGAATAGAAATGAGCCAGATTAGCCCTCAACATATTAAAGGTTAAGGAAAAGTAGACAAAAGTAAGGGTGTGTCGAACCACTATAAACTTGAGTTTGCATTTCTTATCTCTCTTTATTTCTTTCTTTATGCTCTTTATGCTCTTGAATTAAATTGAAATTTCTAAAAGTCTTAGGCCCTGTTTAGTAGGTAGAAAATTTTCTGTTTTCTCTATTCAAACTTTACGAAAACAAGGAAACACGTTTGAATTCACGAATAAGAGCGAAAACAAATTTTGAAAACGAAAGAAATAATTCACTATTTTCAACATTTATATATGAATCGAGAGAAAACGGTAAAAATTTGTTTCAGCTTGTTTTCAATTAAATTGGCAAATTCAACCAAATGGGGTTGAAAATGAAAGCGTATTTTAATGCACGAGTGAAATGCAGCGTATTTTGAAAATGAAAACTAAAGATTAGAATACATTGAAAATTTTCATAATGAATTTTGGATAGAGTTGAAAGTACCGTGAACTAACGGGCCTTAGCGATTTTTTTTGAGAAATCTAATTCAACCCCCGCGTACATTACTTACTAAGCCAATTCTACTTTCAATTGGTATCAAAGGTACACCTCTTGTTTTAAAGACTTAATTGTTTAAGAGGAAAATGGCTTACTCAATAAACCCCCTTCCTTTGTCGGTTCCTATTATCAATTTTGGAAAAAAATTGACTTACAATTGGTATTTGCAATCACTTGACCTTAAGGTTTGAAAAATAATCTTGTTTGGTTATACATTTCCTATAAAAGTTGTTGATGTGGTCCAAGTCTTTAAATCCTTTGAAGAGTATGATGACCATGAAACTAGAAAATTTCAATTAAACTCAAAGGTTATTTACATTCTTGTATGTGCTATGAATAGTGTAAGACTGAGAAATTCCAATTTCTGGAAAAATGGCAAAATCGTAATTTCGATTACAAAATTGTTATTTCGATTAAAAATCCGTAATTTATTCTCTAGTCTCGGATGGCGGGTTTTCCGTTGGAATCCTCTCGCAAAATCCTAGTTAGCACGTAAATTCGTAATATTTCGAACTGATGTCGAGTCGACACGTTTTTCGGTGTCGCGTTTCGGTGCCGTAAAATGAATTTGGATGCGACGAAAGTCACATATATACGTACTCATGTACCATAAAGTGGTATGAGTAGAGAAATGATGAAAATGGACTGGCTAGAGATAGTCTTAGAATATCAAGTCACAGTAAGAGAGGGACGTATTAGTGGGTATGGAATTTGATTTTAAGTCACTAAATGACAAAATAGAGAATAGTCCTTCTTTTCCTTCGTTAAGCCAAAAGAAAAAAAAAAGAAACGTGGGGGGTCATTTGGAGATGCGGTAAGCCATTTTTGAGGAGAACTTTAGAGAGAGAGGGTACTTCTCTCTAGAATATCGGGAGATCCAGGCCGTCGTGGTCTTCGGACCGAGAAAGAACGTTCTCATTTGACGGCTCTGCGTGGACCCCGAATTGTGAGTTTGACCAAACTCCAAGAGGTAGAATTTTCTCCCTACTTGAGTTTTATTCCTATTTTAAGTGTTTTGTCGATGTTTGAGTCGAATGAGGCCGTGAGGGGCCGTTTGATCGGTCCCAAACCTTGGGACCGAATTAATGTAAAATTTTGAAACAAAATGGAGCAGCCCGTGGCTGCTCCACGGCTGATGTTGGTGTGAAATTGGGTGTTTTGGTGTTAATCATGTATTGATTGGATTTAAGGAAGTAGGAAGTGGGCGAGTGAAATCTCGAGATTCTAAAGGTGAGCAGATGATTTATTTAGTGTTGGAGCGAAATGAGCCTAGGTTTTCTTGTTCCTAGGAATAGTGACACAAAAATATATTTTTGTGTGAAATATCAGGTTGATCAGTGATTCATTAAATTGCTTGTGTGTGATCGATAGCCGCGTGAAGCGAATTTGATGTGATGTATAGGTTGTATAATTACATAACATGATTGTGTGATTTGAATTATGCGAGTATATTCGTATTTATATATTTGCATGTGATTAGGCTTTGTATTAGGATTGGCATACATACATTCCATATACGTTGGGCCTTTAGGACTATAGAATTGAGTGCATGAGATGAGTTTAGATTGAAATGGTTCGGAGTTGTCTAAAATGTTAATTATCGGGTAGTCTAAAAATATCAAATCTTGAATTGTGATTGATGTTCATCGGAGGAATTAGTCGCGAAACAAGATAATATATCGATCGTCGGACGGCCCGATTGATATATATCGTAGGAGGGTTGTCGCAATAAAATAATAATTCTCTCATCTGAGGAAGCAGGCGAGTGTGAAGTCGATGAGGACTTCGGGATGGAGTTAGTCGTGTAGGCGTTCAAGTAGGATCGTCGTTGCTTGAATGTGTGTTTCTTTGGAACGTTCTCTTGGCATTTGCGCTTAGGTGGTGAGTAGGCGTTAGGTCTCACTTACTAGCTTCAGGCTGTGTCGTGGGACCACTTTTTATTTCACGGTACGGGAGCGTGCGAGGGACGGCTCGTCCCCAGAGGTTGAGTTTGAAGCCGGGTGTGGCTTTGATGATTTCAGCAATGTATTGGGTCTAATTTTTGATATAACATTTAAGAGTAATTCTTCTTGACCCAGTAGGACTCAGATTGATATGTTTTTTTATGGATATTGTAGTATGGGGCGAGGCGTTTTTATCAATATTTTGCTCATTGTGGTTATATTGAATACAACTTTGAGACCGGAGTTATATGCAGTTTTGTAATTAGGTGAAACTCGTCTAGAAAGGAGGCTATAGATTTTCTGAAATGTGTCGGGAAGCAGGCTTGTCCGCTGTGTTCCGTGATTGTGAATTGGTCAGCCGGACTCGATTTTAGGCGTCTGAATAGAAATTAGTGTAATGAGTAATAATTCAAAGCGATTAAAGAGTTTGGAGGTACCAGGGTTACCCATGAAGGAACCAATCAAGTAAAAGAGTAAAGCTAGAATTCTTGTTCATGAATATGAAATGTTTAAAATGAAACCTACTAAATCTATTATGGAGTTGTTTATCCATCTCCTTTCTCTTCCCACATTTCTCTTCATCAATCTTCTTTCTCCATAAATTTTTCTATGAAAAAGATGAAGAATTGATTTTACCAGAAAATGCTCTTTGCATTGCTGCTTCCATGAGTTTATTTATGAAAATTTTGGTTAAATAACCTCAAATAATATAACATTTTGTACACTTATCCATGTTTTTCTTGAAAAATAACCTCTTTTAAAAAAAATGTCCTTGATCATCTTATATATTTACATTTATCCTTATAAGGAAAAATTATTTTTACCAGCGAACAATAAAGGTATTTTTGTCAAAATGGTGGCAAATTTTGATTGAGGGTTAGATTTCCGAAATTTGGTTTTCAAAGGGTTTTTTTTAATCAAATCACTTTTTATTTATTTATTTTTGCATATATTTTGTAAAAAAAAAATTTCATATAAATTATTAATTTTTGTGGAAAAATACTACGCAAGTTATATTTCAAATATTCATTCCATTATTTTTTTCTTTTGGAAGCCCACTAGCTGCTCCCCTCCCAGTTTGAATAGGTTTTGAAAAGTATTGAAAGAGGTTGAAACTTGCAAGAATCAGAACTTGGGACCTCGGGCCGTGTTTAAATAGCCAGGACCAGAGGGGATTAGACTAATTTTGGACAAAATTAGTGAAGTGCGCCGTTTGGTAGATCTTTTGAGAGGCCGTAGCGGGAATGAATTAGTGAAGGTGAGTTATTTTGTGCTTGGATTTTACTTTTGAATCAGTCAGTCTATGGGACTAAGCTGAGGTGGCTCTTTTATAGTTTTCTGAAAAAATAATTAATGTAACTAAAATTTAAACTAAAAATTTATTAACTAATATATTATCAAATAACTAATAATAATACATGAAATAAAAAAATAGCTTAATATATTATATATGATATAATATATTATAAAATATAAATTTATAATATATAAATTAGAATATATTATCCCAAAAAAAAAATATATTATGAATTTTTATAAATTATTTATTAAAACATTATAATAATAATTATTATGTATATTAAAGTATAAAATAAAATAATAAAAATTATTTTTAAAATATAATCGGGTGAGACTTGTGTGTGTGTTATTTTGGATACATGATTCGTATTGCCTTCATTAGGCCCGTTTACAAGCGAAGCGATTTACTAAGCTTTAGAGGATTTTCGTAAAAATCTGTCCTAAGTATTTGACAACTTATCGCGAGAAAATCGGAAAAATTTAAACATGCATGGTCAGCCGAAACTTTTAAGGTCGCTGCGTCGCGAGACAAATTTACTTGGTATGATTCGTTTCATCATCCGAATCGAAAATTTTACAAACTTCTCTACGAACATATGGCAATTTATTTTATTAACATTTTGTCATTTTGAAAATTCCCCAATTTTTTGGGTTTCTGATAACAGCACTGAACCCATATCGGTTGAAAATAACTCAAACCTATTAAAGCTTGGAATTAAAATTAAATTAAACTGTCTTGTTAAGAATGAAATTTGGACGGGAATCCAAAATAATATGTCAGTTAATCGTCACCCCTTCGGCTACACAATGTTAAAAAACAGCGACTTAATATTTCAATCTTTATTAAGTATTCGATGTTAAACAAAAAAATTCTATTCGGCATTAAGTAAAAGAACAGCACCTTGGTCAGGTATGTACGAGCGTGGGATAAAAAGTCAGTAATTTTTGTGCAGGCGTGCGAACCACGGGACGATTATTAAATTTGTCAGTCAAATCCAGAGTGATTAGTCCAGTCAGAAGTACAAAATTAATCCTGCTTAATCCTGCATACCAAACATGGCCTCAAGTTACAAAGGCAAGTCTTTGAGCCATCATGCTACCCTGAGTTTTGGCAATTGTTTGCAAACAAATGTAAAATATCCGTTTCTAACAATTATTACAATATAAATGTCAATATTATTTTTTCATTTTAAATAAATTTTATATTTAAATCTATCAAAAATGTTATGATTTCATGAAATTTCAAATACTACAAGAGAATTATGTTTTAAAGGAAATTTCAAATTCTTCTTTCAATAAAAATTTATATTTTTAATAAATTCTCCCTTTATAGTATTTGAAATTTCTTTTTTCAATAAAAGTTAAAATATTGATACGGCTATATAAAAAATGAATAAATATCATTATAAATATTAAATTATAAGTTTTAAAATAATTTTATATTTTTAAAAGATATAAATTATATATTTAAGGTATCGGTTCGTAGCGGTTCGTAGTCGGTCAGAACAGTGAGCAGTAAATCGGTAACTTTTACATTGGGTTATCGTCAGGTTTTAACGTTAGAAGACTGGCCAATCATCAAAATTGAAGTAGATTTAATTTCTTTATTTTATTGGTAAAAAATGGATAAATTTGGCTCGACACGATTTAGGCTAATCCAGAATCATGACCCACATGCCCAATCTAACCACATGCTTAAATAATTAATAAACAAAAATTTATTATACTTAAATGAAATAAAAGGAATTCCACTAAAATTTAAAAATAAAAGAGGTAAAACTTGAAAACAATCATGATATTAATATAATTATATTTGATTTGGTTTGCATATATTTATTTACTAAACTATGAATTATGTGCAGCCTCATAGGGAGGGGTAGTAGGGCAGTTTACTATATTGTAATAAAGTGTCTAGTTATAAAAAAAATAAAAAAATAAAAAAAGATAAAGTAAAGGAGGACATAAGGAGGGGAAAGATCTAGATTTGAGTGCTGGAAAAAGTAATTTTGAGGAAAATAAATAAAGGTTTGATAAATTTTAGATCCTTTTTAAAAATTAATAAAAAATCATTCTGTTGAATCGGGTCATTTGAAAATTGTTTATAATATTTTATTATCAATTTAATGCCCTTTTTATTAATCTATTTACTTGATAAAGTATAATGGATTATAATGAAAATTAATTATTTGAGTTAAATGATAAAAGGGAGAATATAAAGAAAACATAGGTAAAATAAATATAAATTGATTTTCAAATGTATTTGTTTTTCAAATTTTATTTAAATCTTATCATATTTCATTAAAAATTTAAATACGTAAATTATCTTTTATATAAAAAATTTAATTTAATTAAATGATAGATAGCTTTATAGCTGGAGATTCATGATAGGTTGTCTTTGAGAAGTAAATTGTATGGTTACATGGAAGCGATCAAACGGAGAGAGGAAAGAAGTTAGAAAGGGAGGAAAGGGAAGAAAACTAGAAAGGGAGAAGGACATAAGAGAATTCAGATTTCTATTATGCATTATCCCCAAAACCCACACTATAAAAGAAAAACTTAAGCCACGTTGGCTTTTTGGATATCCGTTTAAAGGGGGCGATCGTACCCTCCAATGGTACACAACCTTCTATACGTCTTTAAAGAGATGGGCGCTTCCATGCAAGGTGGTCATCAACTCCATATATGCACTTCCTCGACATCCCAAGTGATAGCATATGGTAAAGGCTCTCACGACTTTTAGTACCCAGGAATAAACTAAGTGTACAGTGAATGTGTGGGTGCATTCGAAAAACTTAAATGACATCTAAAACAAAAAGATGCATGTTCCGGTCGCATAGTATCGCAAATCTAGCTTTGGGGAACATACAAGTCTTCAAAGATCGGGCTCCTCAACATCTATTATGTCGGCCACCTTCAAAATGTTCTCAAACATGGATATAGCCCATCACTAGTGTCATGCCCCGAAACCCACCTCGGGGCATGTCAGTCACATCCTCAAACTAAGCTAACTGGCCCCCGAGTGTGAAAGCGACCTGACTTTCCTTGTAAGCTAGTTTTGTCCAATTTCCAACGCGTGTTAAAGTAAATGCCTTGACTTTACAAATCCTCAAATATAAACTTTAGAAACAATGCATCAGCAGTATACTTATCCAAACCAGGAACTCAAATATTCCAAACATAACTAAGAAACTGTAACACATCTAAACAATGTCAAAGAAGTTTAGACAAATATTCTAATAAACCAATTTCAGTCCCTAGTCACTCTCATGAGCCTAAGGGTACCTGAAAATTTTTAAAAGGAATAAAGGGTGAGCTCTAAGCCCAATAAGAAATAATAATACATTTTCATAGATCAAAAAGTTTTTAATCATATAACAAATAGGAAATGTTTTTCATCAAAACTTTTGATTCAAAAATAAGTTGGAACATTAACAAAATATACTTCAAAAACATTCTCATCCATTTCAAAAGCGGTTTCATATCAAATGTGATCCAAACAATTTTCATAATAAATTTGATTCAAACACTTTTATACTCCAATCAAAATCAAAATCGTTGAATATATTTTCTACGATGAAGTCAAATATCAAATGGTGCTTGATCGTATGGAACTTTCGAATGGGGTGGAACTGTATGAGGTATTCGTTACAAGGTGGATGGGCAAGCACTTCTTAATCTTATTAACACTCTAGCAAGTGCAAGTGGGGGTTGAATCGGTCTGATTCTCGCGTAAAAGTATAAAAGGTCATTATTATATCCTGATGACAAAGGCCAAAATAATTAATCATTATTATTAAAGTTGACAGTCGTACTTAGAAGTCAAATATTTCATTCAAAAGTTCAAATTACAAAACATCATATCTGCACATTTTTTATGCATGAAACAAATCTCGAAATACGATCATACAAAACTACTTTTTTGATCCATGGATAATCAAATAAATAAAGGTAGAAACTTTTCACAAACCAAGATTGTATATAATGCAATTAAAACAATTTTCATCTTCAAATGAAGTAAACAAACAATTTCTTTTTAAAAATGCTGCATTAATATCATGCGTCGTATATAAAATAATAATTTTGAAACATGGTAAGTCCCTTACCTCGAAAATTCTTTCAAAGCTTTGAAATGGTATCCCAGAATAATTTCACGCCGATGAAATATTTCTCTAAAATAATAAGGAAGAAACTACCATAATTACTTATTTATTCTTAAAACTTTCCTATTTGATATTCTTAACAATTATATTATTTTTGTTCACCTCAAACATATTGACAACTGTTTAAATGATAACTATTTGAATTAGGTAGTTTTACAAATTTTATAAAACTCATATTCGTTTCGGATCTTATTTTAATAATTTATTTATTTTTTTGCTCTTAATCCGAACTAAATCTTTTACTATAAAGAAATAATATTAATAATATTTTACAAATTATATTATTACACAATACACACATAGCCTTTTTGCTAACAATTTATCATACTTGACAACAAATATTATTAACGGATCTTATTTCCTATAATTGCTAAATAATTATTCTAATCATATTCCTTATCTAATAAAATCTCAATCCTTAATAAAATATTTACTTGCCAAAATACATATATCTTTAAATACTTATCAAATACAAATATTTATACAGAATTCAGCATTTTCAAATTTATCCTATTTGTTTATCATTATTTTCTTTCAAAAATTATCCTTAAATACTTTCATTCCCATACTCAAAGTAATTCAATATGACTTCCACAATCCTTATTTTATTTTATTTCTAAAAGAGCGAAAGTGTAATCTAAATCTGACTTTAGGTTAATCTGGCGAAAATTAAAGAATCTCGTCAAAGAAATCTAGAAAAATAAAATGAGGAAGATGCACCTAGAAATTTGTTCTTGTACTTAGATCAGCCGTACGTCCTCTAGAATTCTACGATCGAAATAAAGATGAATAGAAATGATTTTCTTATCTTACTTCAATTTATACAAGGTATCTGTTAGGAAAATTACATTTTACCCTCTTTCATTAAAATTAATTAATTAATTACTAATTGAATTACCATTATTATTTTAAATAGCGATACAATTGAATTATCGTTATTTATAACGTCCTAATTCAATTATCATTATTATTTTCATAGCAATATGCTATAAAAATTCATGTTATTATTATTTTCACTTAATTTATACCTACAGAGATTCTGGGTGTTACGTGCCTCCTTTATAAAAAGTTTAGTCACTCTAAACTTGACTTACGAGGAGTCTTGAAATAATTAAGGATGTTTTTCTCTCATCTCTGTAACTACAACTTTCCCAAGCAGCCTCTTGAATCTTATGGTGCTTTCAATTAGACTTTTATCAACTTGACAACATGTCGTAGAACCTTATTCATCACATCCATAATTTGAACATGCACCTTTTCATAGGTCAAGTCCTCAGAAATCTAAATAGGCTCCAACTCCACAACATGAGAAGCATCGAAAACATATGCCGAGGTCTAGTAGCATAAAAGCGCATTATAAATCTTAGGCAGTGTAGGGCGAAACTGCATATGCTAAGGTACTACTCTCTCTAATATTTCAAACAAGCCCACAAATCGAGGACTGAGTTTTCCTTTTCTCAACAGATTTTCAAACTTCCAAATATCTGATTGACTAAATAAGCGAGCACAAGATACTTATGTCATGAATTAATCTAGAATATTCTTGAGTTTATCAACGTAACAACTTTGTGTGTCTGTGACTTCTTCGATTTATAACCGATCACGATTATCCTTTCGGTGATCCAATTACACAAGTTCATATGTTATTATTTTATTTTATTCTTCTCAAATATGATCATAACAATGGGGATCGTAAACTTCTACCATAAACCTTTACGAAGATATATTAATCTGCATTGTTAAGTTTAAAACCTATTCTACAAGAAAATTTAATAGCAAAAGTGGGAAACTCATTACGATTACCTTTCAAGTTTAAAACAATATATCTCCTTAAATATTTCCAACTTGCGATTACTTTCCTCAATTAGTCATTAGTTTAAGTACAAAGCTACTATCGAAGCAATTGAGTACTTGGACTAAATTTTGACAAAGTCAAAATCTAAAAGTAAAATAAGAATTCTTATTACATACCATAGAATCTAATATTTCATACATTATCAAAATCTTCTTAATATCGAGAAGCTAGTCTAATAGAAAAAGTATTAGACTTTATCCATAAACAAACCATCATAATGAAACATTGTCATCAACTAAGGTTCTTGGTAACCCTATCACAAAATCTATGATAATAAGTCTCCACACTCATTTAGAAATATAAAGTAGTTGCAAAGTACTATTAGGTCGTTGATGTAAACCTCCATATATGATCACACTAAACCCAAAGTCACAAATAATGTAATACCTTACTTCATATATGACTATCAAAATTTTGTCTTAAATATTTATACTTTTGCATCCTTTTAGGGTAGATCGTAAGCTTAAAACAATAAACTTCCTTCAAAAGTTGTCTCTTTATGTCTCCATTATTTAAGACATTAAGTCTAGTCCCAAATTTGAATCTTATTATCTTATTAAACACAATCAATTATTTCCAAAAGTTCAATTAGTTTCAAATAATTTCTTATAAGATCTTGATTCTCCAAACAAGTAGACTATAATGCTTAACATAAGAACTCTAAAATCCAAATGTATAACATGAACATAAACATCTCAAATCATACAATAATGGATTTCAGACAACCTTTAATGATTTCAAGGAATCAATTTTTCTATTTAAGGCATAAATCACAAGATTCTCATTGTTTTATTAGTACTGAATAATGTCATCATAATCCTTAAGTAATTGTATCAATATATTTTATTTCTTGCTTAAAAATCATTTTAAGAAGACAAATACTTCAAACTCTCATAAACTATAAGTAGATCATAATAAAAAAAATGTCTTCATATCTTAAGTGCAAAAATCATTTTACCTAACTTCAAATCATAATATGGTAGTTTTCTCTATCTTAAAATTTCAAATGTCTATAAGTATAAATCAATTTTTCCATGTTGAATAAGAACACAACATAAATCCTAATGAAATGCATCATTATGCAAAACAAATCTTTGCAAACCCAATGAAATAATCAAAATAAGAGTTGCTACCAATTTGCTCTTCGACTCTATGAAGCTATCATCATAGTTATAAGACCAATCAAACTTAACTTCTTTCTATGTCAGCCTGAAAATATAAGATAATCTTAGAGATCTCTTAATAATTTATTTGTAGTAATCACTAAATCCCAAGAAACCTCAAACTTTAATAACAATATCAGATCCTTTCAAATTTCAAATTGTTTTCATCACTCATCACATTGACTTGAAAGACTTAACAACATTTCTAAGCAAATAACTACCTTATAACATGGAGGAATCAACATGCTCTGATAAATAAAATATCTAACCAATATAATCAACAAGATCATGAAAAATGAAGTATGTAAAAATAAGAGTATACATGTAAAGAATGAGATAAAATATCAAATAGTGAGACGAAGTCAGCTTGCTATGAGAATAGTCAAGCAAAACAATCAACACATCAAAATAAGTGAATTATGCAACAATGATAAGATAATGTGTCAATGTGAATAGAATGATGATATCATAAGAAGCAAGTGACATAACAAGATGAGTAAAAACATCAACAAACAAAGTCAACCAACCAATATTAATGATACAACAATCAAGCATGTGAAAGGTATAATCAGCAAATTAAAACTCTTAATGTGCTAATAATAATGAAGTATACAAAAAGCACAAAAAAAAGGTATCTATCAATCAACTAATCAAAAAGCGATATTCGAGAGCGATCTGTTTGTCCTGAGTGGAGTCACCATTTTATTGGGTCCCGTATTTTTATCGTTTTCTAGCAAGGCGAGACTTCGTTTTATATTTGAAAAAAACCATTTAAAAAAATGGTTTGGGTTATGTAGTACTCACTTTAAGCTACTAAAGTCAGTCTCTGCTTAAGCGAGCTAAGGAAAATACAGTTTTTGACTAATCGATTAATGAATACCAAAGACAAGCAATAATAATACGACAGTACACCAGATATATGTAAATGAATAGACAGATAAATAAATAAATAAGCAGAGTCATATGAGAAAAATGTGTACCTGAGCAACAAATCGGAGGCGCTATCAATTAGGAAATAATGTTAGTGCAATAAAAAAAACAAAATATTCACATTTAATTAGAATTTGATTATAGATTAGAGGTCAAATTATTTATTCAAATGATATATGGAATGTTGGGTCCCACCCAACCCCATTTATATGTTACACAAATTAACTCATCAAAGATTCCATTTTATAGGAATTGTAGAATTAATCATGTGTTTGGAATGTTTGAAAATCGGTTTGAAATTGAAATTTTGAAAATTGGAAGTTTGAAATTGAATTTTGAAATGAAATTCAAGTTTGAGAATTTTGAATTTGGATTTTGGAAATTGGATTTTGAAATTAAGAATTTGAGTTTTATAAATTTGAGACTTGGAAATTTATAATTTGGAATTTAAAATTTTGAAATTGGAAATTGGGTGACTTGAATTTTGAAATTATGTCACTTGAATTTTGAAATTGGAAACTTGAAATTTTGAAATCGGAAATTAGGGTACTTTGAATTTTGAAATTGAAAATTTTTATTTTTGAAATTTGAGAATTGGAAAATTTAAGTTACAAATTGGGAGACTTGAATTTTAAATTGGAAACTTGAAAAATTGAAATTTGAAATTAAGAGACTTTAATTTGAAAATTAGGGCACTCAAAGAAAAATTGAAATTGAAATTACGAGACTTTAATTTGAAAATTAGGGCATTTGAATTTTGAAATTGGAAATTGGTAATTTAGAGAATTGAAAATTGAAATTTTAATTAAAAAATTGAGGACTTGAATTTTGAAATTAGGGCACTTGATTTTTGGAATATAAACTTGAAATATGAAATTAGAAATTAGGGACTTAAATTTTGAAATTAGGGCACTTAGTTTTGAAATTTGAACCTTGAAAATTTGAAAATCAAAAATTTGAATTTTTAGAAAATAGAAATTTGGAATTTGAATTTTGAAATTTGGAAAATTGAATTTTAAAAATTTAGAACTTGAATTTTTTAAATTTGGGGATTTTAATAAATTAAGGGTGGGTGGTGGTTCATATGTTAAGGAAAAATAAATCGAATTATTAAAAAAAAAATCAACAATCAATTTAATTAAATAAACAAAAAGTAACAATATACTTACAAGGAAAATAAAATAATAAGACTATAAATTAAATGACTAATTAAATATATTAGAAATTAAATATATATACAAGACAATTAATTAAAAAATAACTATATAAAAGAATAATTTATAAATAAAAAAGTAAAAACTTGCACGGTAGATGGGCGGGTCCGGGCCGGAGTCACCTCCCACGTAGAAGCGTGTCCTAAAGCAGGGATCGACACACACAATTTGAACCTCAAAGCCTAAAATTTTAAACTATGAAATTTATTTTTAGTTTCTTTCATTTTAAGGAGATGACTTATCTTAGCACAAAACAAAGGCTTCGCCAAAGCAGTTTGAGCACCAATTTAGAGGCGGGTGTCTGAAAACTTTCCTACCGAAAAAATATTTAATTAAGGGTCGTGGGGCTATAAAGCTCTTTGGTGGGGAAAGGCCATAGTTTCTCTTTCTCTACTTCAAGGATTGGAGACTCTTATTTATAGACATATGAGGCATCTCTCACTTTCTAACGTGGGATTCTAAATATCCCATAAAGGAAAAAAAAACTCATCCCAAGAACAAAATATGGAGTCTACACAAAGGTTATTTGATAATATTTAACCAAATATTTCATATAAAAACAACTTCCAAAGCCACGCAATCAAAAACAACTCTGAAACAATAAAAGAGTAGCTTAATGAGAAGAAAAATAAAATGACAATTTGCTAAAAAATAATTACATTACCTTAAAGCCTTGTTTAGCCTCCTCACTTTTTCTCCTTTTTGCAGCCCAGAAATGTACTCCTCAAGAAAATACAGAAAATAAAAGAAAGGAAAAAGAGGAAAGATACCATGTCTTCCCAAGTTTCACCCATACAAGCTGATAATAAATTCCAACCGAAGAAAAATTATAGACCCTACTTTTTTAGTTTTTTTATTTAACACTTTGATTTCATTTAAATAATAATAATAATTTTATTGATTCAAACTAATATATCCATAAAAACACATAATCAAATTCACTAAAAACCATAATGGATTTGGTTAAAAAAAAATCATCAACCTCTGGATTAATAGCATAAGATTTCATTCTTGTTTAAATAATCAGTAACCATCATTAAATCTTATATGAATCCTAATATTAGCAACCCTCATCACATTATATATATATATATATATATATATATATATATATATATATATATATATATATATATATATATATATATATATTTATTTATTTATTTCAAAATTTAACTTTTGTATTTATATAATTATATATATATTTTTTAAAATCGAACAATTATAAAAGGATGTCCTATAAAACATTTTATTGTCATTATTCAACAAAAAAAATTATAATTCATTATTGACCCTGTTTGGTTGAGCTGAAAGGGGTAACTATCAGGAACTCATAGCTTATTTACCCCCAATCAACCCTTATAAGATGCTTGGTAAAGTCATATAATCAGCTCCTGATAATCGATTATGGTTAATCAAGAGTTGATAAGAAAAAACTACAAATCATAGATTTTTTTTGAAACACTTCTATAAAATTATGCAACTTCATTTTTCACCCTTGTCTCCTTATATATATATGGGATGACCTTTTTATCCTTCTCTCCCCGTTTATATGGGAAGTTATAAGATTTCACTTTATTTTATTTTTATTTTAAATCTTATTATATTCTAAATTATCTTTTTATAATTATATATAATTTTCATAAAACTTAATTTTATTAAATGATATATAAATGAGAAATAATGTATCGTTGCATGGAGAAAAGTGTAAGAGAGAAAAAATGTTGAAGAAAATAAAATTTGAGAAAAAATAATAAATAAACTTGGTTTATATTCAGTTAATAAGAATTTTGGAGGAAGTGTCCCCGTTTATTTGGAAGTTAGATGATTTCACTTTATTTTACTTTATTTTTTAATCTTATTATATACTAAATTATCTTTTTACATAATTATATATAATTTTCATAAAACTTAATTTTATTAAATGGTAGATAAATGAGAAATAATGTATTGTTGCATGGCGGATAGTGTGAGAGGGAGAAAATGGTGAAGAAAATAAAATTTGAGGAAAAATAAGAAATAAATTTGGTTTATATTCGGTTAATAAGAATTTTGGAGGAAGTGTGGAAGAAACAAAAGGAAGGGAAGAAGAAAAATAATAAATTATTTATATCTGTTAATTCAAATTTATTTTATGATCACAACTCTTTTATATAAAGATTAAATCATTTAAACATAAATAATATATTAATCTAACGTTTTATTTTCTTTACTATTTCTATTGTTGGATTATATACCTTAAAAAATCATTTATCTTCATAATTTTTATTTACATTTTGAATTTAATGAATATTAAAGATTATGAAATATTTTAGGTTTTATTATGGTAATTAAAAATTTTAAATTTTAGGTTTTATTATGGTAATTAAAATTTTAAATTTTATTGATAATTAAAATCCTTATATAAATTTTTTATTTTTGTTTATCATAAATAGAATTTTTTACTATTTTATAGTGATGGGTAAAATAAAAAATATATATTATTTTAATAAATTAAAATATTATTAAAATAAGAAAGATAATATTATTAATTTAAATTTGCAATAGATCAAAAATACAAATAGCTAAAAATCATAATGAAACAATATACATGTTAATAGCGTAATAAATCGATATAAAGCCTACAAATTTCATAAAATAGTGGCTAGAATATATCCAGTTGTTGAACATATTGATGACCGATATTTTTGATTTATCAATGATTCAAATCTATTTTCAGCTTTGTTTAGTCGTCGGCGCCCATGATAAAAAGGCGACAAGCCAAAAACGTAGATAAAGAGCGGCCAATAACAAAAATAAAATTTCCAATCTTTGTGGAATAACCACTTTATTAAGCAATAAAATAAAAGAAAATGATTAAGATGAATGATTTCAGGCCAAAAATGATAAAAAAATCATCCATCTTTACTTGAAGAAAATAAGCTACAAGAACAAAAGATGTACTTGAGAAAAATAGACTACAAATATAAATATAAGTAAATATCATGTTGAAAATATTTATTCATGTAATTATTTTTTTTATATTTGCAATTAATATTCTTTTGATAAATTTTTTGAAAGAAAAACTTTGAGAACATAGAAAACAATAAATTTAAAGAACAAGAATAATTATCAAAGAACACCAAAATGGTGTTATTTGTGTTTTCAAAAATTATTCTCAATAATAATTTTAAAAAACATGAATAAAACATGACCTAAAATACCATTTATTTTTATCTCTCTTTATATATATATATATATTATATTATATTATATTATATTTTATATCTCTCAATAATGTCTATATAAGTAATTAATTTTCAATTAGTACTTTACCATCTATAAGTCTAACCAAACAGGCCCATTATCATTACTGCTACCCGAAACTGCCCCTGTCAATTTCTAGTTGTGTGCAAAGCTACCACCTATTGGCTATACTGGAGAGAATCATGCACGCTCATTGCTCAATTTGCTCCACATCGTTATCGGTGGGGCCCATCAGGTTCCAGTTTTTCTTTTCCTTTTTTTCATACTTTGAAGTGCTTCCAGTCAAACTACGTTTCTTTTTTCATTTTGAAGTAAAATTATTTATCTGATAATATATTATTTTAAAAAATAAAAATAAAAATACAACTTCCAAAGGAAGTTGTATCGACAAATGACAATAAAGCCAACTTCAGCCTGAAGTAATTAACCCACTTTTGGGACCAGGGGTGGAAGGAGTCAAACTTTAGGTCTTCACCAATGGGATAAGAGACCTTCAAAGCGAAGTTTATGGTGCTTTTATTTATTTTTTTGGAGAGAGAGTTTATGGTATGTTTTAAAGCTATAAAATAAACACCTCTTTGTTGATGATTTCTACTTCTCAGCCCTCCTTGATCAGTTGGAAAACACTGAAGAATTTGAAGTTTCAGACGCTAAGTATGCAGAAGAGCTGCAGTTTCAAGAGGCTTTAATGGCGTCCGTACAAACCGCACCCACAACAGAACTAGGTTCAAGCTCTGCCTCATCAACCACTTCTCCAGGTTAGATTCTATTATTTATTTATTTATCTCTAGATAGTATCTTTATTTTCTAATAATTTTATATAAACTCTTATGTTAGATTTCATTTAGAATAAGATCCTAGGGCTTGATTTGAAAACCGTGATAAATAGTTTTCGAAACTGTTTTTGGTTAAAACTGTTTTTTTTCCTGGAAAATGAAAATAAGGAAAATAATAAAAACACAGGGAAAATGTTTGATTCCTTTTTTTTGGTTTGTTCCGAAAAAACATTAAATTAAGAAAACAAAAACAAATTTTATAGAATATCAAAATGATGTTATCTGTGTTTAAAAAAAAACTATAAAAAATCGTGAACTATTAGTGTTATTTGAAACCGTTTCAGGGCCTTTTGGCTCCTTTGAAAACTGTACTTTAGAATTGTTTGTGAAAACACATTCTCTGAAAATTGTTTTTGTTTTGTTTTCTTTCTGTGTTTGTTAGACTAAAAAAACTTGTTCTTTATGTTTTTTTGGTTTAAAATAAATTTTATGGTAGTAAAACGTGTTATCTTTTTTCTCCATATTTTCCCTTTTTTAAGATATAAACATTTAAAGGAGTACATAAGTAGTCGTCTCTTAATGTATGCTTAACTACATAATAAGCCAGGACCCGAATTGAGAAAATTTTGTTTGCAAAGGGATTAAACCTTCACCTCTAGTTTGGAAGATATGACACAAACATCACACTAATATGTCTTACCTCAGCTGGAAGATATGATACTAAACCACTAATTACCATGCTCCTTAGTTCAAGTCTTAGTGGTAGGGTATAGGGTGGTATACGACTAGATCCTCACTATAAGGAAAATATGAAACAATGATAACTTTTTAAGTGTCATAGAAAGTAAAAGATGTCACTTTTATATGTGTTAGTTAATAATGAAGTGTCATGTTAACTTCTGATGACACTTTAAAAATCATCAAGTTTCAATAATATTAATAATGACACTTGTAAAAGGCAAAATCTTTGAATCTAGTTTACTAACGTTAACAATGACACTTATAAGAAAGATGATATCATTTTCTCATATAGGTCATGGGAGATGCTATATATACTTCAAGAAGTATGAGTATACATAATTGTATATGTGATAAACTAATAATTATTTTCTTCAAAATCTAGTAAATTTATTTTATTTTAACTTGACAACAAGAGAATTAGCATAGACAGAAAAAAAAATACATCATCAATTAGTAAAGTAAGAATGTCATCCCATTGTAATATTTTTCTTTAGGATCTGCTTACTTTTTTTTTTATTATAACTAGGCAATGAGAGAATCAACGAAGATGGAAAAAGACTTGTCATCGACGAGTAAAACAAGATTATAGTCCCATTTTCTCATTGGAGAAACGGTAAACATGGAAAAAGATGCATCATGGACGAGTAAGAAAGAAAGCTTATAGAAATGATGAAAAATACTAGATTTGGTGAAGTATGTTGCTTGCATCATTGTTATATGTGATAATTGAAAATTATTCTTCTTTAGAATCTAATGAATTTACTTTTGATTTTAACTAGTCAATGGGAGAACTTACAGTGAAAAGACCTATCATCGACGAAAGGAAACAAAATTACCATCCCATTTTTCTCATGAGACAACAAGAATCGATGGAAAAAGATGACCACGTTAAGTAAAAAGGAAGCCTAATAGAAATGATGAAAAAGACTAGATTTGGTGAAGTATGTTGCTTGTATTATTGTTATATGTGCTAATTGAAAACTATTTTTCTTTATAATCTAATGGATTTACTTTTGATTTTAACTAGGGAATGGGAGAATCCATGAAGATGGAAAAAGACTTATTACCGATTTAGTAAAACAAGATTGTCATCCCATTCTCTCATGAGACAAAATGGTAATGATGGAAAAGATGCATCATCGATGAGTAAAGAAAGAAAGTTCACAAAGATGATGCAAAACACTAGATTTGGTGAAGTATGTTGCTTGCATCATTGTTATATGTGATCAATTGAAAATTATTTTTCTTTAAAATCGAGTGAATTATTTTTTATTTTAACTAGACAATGGGAGAATCCATGAAGTTGGAAAACAACTTGTCATCTACAAGTAAAACAAGATTACCATCCCATTTTCTCATGGGAGAAATGGTAAAGATGGGAAAAGAATCATCACCGAATAGTAGAAAAGAAAGAAAGCCTATGAAATTATGAAAATACTGATTTGGTGAAGTATGTTGCTTGCATCATTGTTATATGTGATAATTGAAAATTATTTTTCTTTAGAATCTAATGAATTTACTTTTGATTTTAACTAGTCAATGGGAGAATCCATGAAGGTGGAAAAAAACCTATCATCGACAAGTAAAACAAAATTACCATCCCATTTTCTCATGAGACAACAAGAATTTATGGAAAAAGATGCATCATCAAAGAAGTAAAAAAGGAAGCTCATAGAAATGATGAAAAAGATTAGACGGTGAAGTATGTTGCTTATCATTGTTGACTGCAATGAAAACCATATTTTTCATAATCTAATGAATTTACTTTGACGAATCTAGGAAACGAGAGAATCCATGAAGATGAAAAGACTGTCATCGGCTAAGTAAACAAGATTATCATCCCATTCTCTCACTAGACAAATAGTAAAGATGAAAAAAGATGCATCATCGATGAGTAAAGAAAGAAAGCTCACAAAGATGATGCAAAAACACTAGATTTGGTGAAGTATGTTGCTTGCATCATTGTTATATGTGATAATTGAGTGTGTCTATTTTTCTTAGAATCTAATGAATTTACTTTTGATTTTAAGTAGTCAATGGGAGAATCCATGAAGGTGGAAAAAGACCTATCATCGACGAGTGAAACAAAATTACCATCCCATTTTCTCATGAGACAAACAGTAACGATGGAAAAAGATGCATCATCGCAAAAATGTTCATAGAATGATTAAAGACTAGATTTGGTGAAGTTGCTTGTATCATTGTTATTTGTGCTAATTGAAACTATTTTTCTTTTTTATAATCTAAATGGATTTACTTCTTTTATTTTAACTAGGGAATGGGAGAATCCATGAAGATAGAAAAGACTTATTACCGATTTATAAAACAAGATTGCCATCCCATTCTCTCATGAGACAAATGGTAATGATGGAAAAAGATGCATCATTGACGACTAAAGAAAGAAAGCTCACAAAGATGATGCAAAACACTAGATTTGGTGAAGTATGTTGCTTGCATCATTGTTATATTTGATAAATTGAAGAATTTTTTTTTTTAAGAATCTATTGAATTTATTTTTTATTTTAACTAGGAAATGGGAGAATCCATAAAGATGGAAAAAGACTTGTTATCGACGAGTATAACAAGATTACCATACCGATTTCCCATGGGAGGAACATTAAAGATGGAAAAGGAAGCATCATCGACAAGTAAAGAAAGAAAGGGTCCGAAGATGATAAAAATTATATTTGGTGAAGTAAGTTGCTTACATCATTGTTATATGGGATAATTGAAAATTGTTTTTTTTAGAATCTAGTGAATTTATTTTTTATTTTATCTAGGCAATAGGAGAATCCATGAATATGGAGAAAGACTTGTCATGGACGAGTAAAACAAGATTACTTTCCCATTTTCTCATCCAAGAAACACTAAAAGATGGGGAAAAAAATGCATTATTGACTAGTAAAGAAAGAAAGCTCACAGAGACGATAAAAAAGACTAGATTTGGTGAGGGGGAAAAATGCATTATTGACTAGTAAAGAAAAAAAGCTCACAGAGATGATAAAAAAGACTAGATTTGGTGAAGTACGTGTTGCTTGCAATATTATTGTTATATGTGATAAAATAAAATTATTTTTGTTTAGAATCTAGTGAATTTATTTTTTATTTTAAGAAGGCAATGGAAGAATCCATGAAGATGGAAAAAGACAAGTAAAACAAGATTACCATCCCATTTTCTCATGAGGGAATCAGTAAAGATGGAAAAAGATTAGATTTGGTGAAATATGTTTCTTGCATCATTGTTATATGTAGGTGGCAATTGGTAAATTAATGTCATGTTCAGCAGTCAATAATGTGTTTTCTAAGCAATATTCACTAACCCGAATACGACACAAATAATAAATGGGTCAAAATTACCAAATTCAAACACGATCCAATTAGTAATCGTGTAACACGATTAGACACCTGTAACCCGTTTATTAATTTAATAATTTAAAATAATATATATTATAAATAATTCATTAATATTTAACACCAATAATATATATAATAGGTTAATCTGTGTTAAATATTAATTAACATAAAAATTAAATATGTCAAGACGGGTCAAATTCGTGTTATGTAGATTGACATGAATATAACTCGTTTATTAAACAGGTTATGTGGGTCAACATGAATTTGATCAAAACACGATTATATTCAACTCAAACTCATAAAAATCGTGTCGAGTTCATGGGTGTGTCAAATTTTGCCAGCCCTAGTTATATGTTATCATTGAAAAAAAATCTTTAAAATCTATTGAATTTTTTTTCTTTTTCTTTTAACTATGCAATAGGAGAATCCATGAAGATTGAAAAAGACTTCCCATTTTCTCACATATATGATAGAAAAGACTAGTCTCGGTGAAGTATGCTGCTTGCAAACATTATTGTTATATGATTATATTGGAAAATTATTTTCCTTTAAAATCTAGTGACTTTTTTTTTTTGCACTAGGCAACAGGAGAATCCATGAAGATGTGGGAAGATGTGGAAGCATTTGATATTGCATCCAAAAACAACCACATTCCTGTTGTGACAGAACTGTAGCTCCTGAACCTCTCCGGTCTGGTTTAAAAGAGGGGAACCATCAAGGCAGAGGGATGTTTAGGTTTAGCAGATTGCAGATTTGGTTGTGAGAGGAAAGAAGACTTGATATGTTCAGAAATAAGGACTGCATACACCACATCTGTACCGACTGCATAAGCAAACATGATTCAAGTTAAGGTTGAGAGCAACTCCAGCATGATTCTATGCCCGGGTTTGAACTGCATAGTTGCGCTATCCCCCAAGAGCTGCAAGGAATTCTTGCCCAAGAGGGCAATTGATAGGTGGGAAAAGATGGTCATCGAGACGATGATTCTTGATACGGAGAAATTCTACTGCCCATTCAAGGACTGCTCGGCCATGTTATTGAATGACAGTGCGGAAAATATGAGGATGATGAGGGAGTCAGAGTGTCCGCATTGCCGGAGACTCTTCTGCGTACAGTGCCGAGTGCCATGGCATTCAGGGATGGAATGCCAGGAATTCCAGAGGTTAAATGCGGATGAAAGAGGAAGGGAAGATATACTGCTGAAGAAGCTTGCTGAGGAAAAGAAATGGATGAGAGATGTCCTAAATGCAAATTCACGTAGAGAAAAAACAGAAGGCCAAAAAGTACATTAGATGCAGGTCAGATTATTTACTCACCCTTTATTTATTTTTCTTAGTTGCTTTTAACAGGCTGCTAGTCTCGCCCTTGAGACCTGGCACATGCGGTGAAGGGTTGTGAAGGGGTTATGAAAGTAATTTTGTTTGTGATGTGAATAAAGTAAAAAAGAGAAAAAAAAAACACTTACCTGTTAAAAAGAAAATAAGAAAAAACACGTTGTAGGTCTCTTGGTTAGAAAGCAATTTTGTTTGTGATGGTGGTCACAGGTGTAGATTTGAGTTTTGCTATCGATGTGGAGGAGAATGGTCCATTAACCACGGCCCGTACAGTGTTGGCTAAAGACCTTGAAGGATCCTCTACAACTTCTGCATCTTCTTTTACTCTGTCTGAACTCCAGTCGGTAGGTGTGAACAATTCTGGAGCGAAAGCGGGTACATACTTGTTGAGATCTGGTATATATGCATTTAATGCTTTAGGATACTCAAATTACAAGAACTTTGGTTAGTGTTTCATCGTAACATCTTTTTAGATCTCTGTGTTTGGATGAACAGAAAGAAGGTTTTGTAGGAGATTTGTGTATGTACCTTACAAAAGGCTATAAGGCACATCTATTGGTAATTTGGTATGTGTCCATGGGTTTTGAGTTGGGTCAAACCCACATGGATGACCCATGCTCATAACCCAACAAACAGTCTGTTTTGCATTTGGTGGGATATAATTTGTTTAGAGTACAATTTTCTTGGTGTTAGTATTTAATTGAACTTTGAAGATATGTGATGGCTCTTTCTTAGGGCGCATGTTGCTTCTTCTTTAAAATTGATATGTTCAATGTGGTGTGGAAAAAAAATGATATGATTCCTAAATGTAAATTTCTTGTTGAGAGTAGTGTTGTTTTTTTGCATGTGGTATAATTAACTTCTATTATTTTTAAAAATTATAAAGATCAAACTACATAATCTAATTTTTGTAAACCTTTTATCCTTATATTTACACTATCAACGTTGTTAAGCATTCGAAGAAAGAATACTAACTTATCACAACGTTTAGAAAATGCAGAAAATTAAAAAATAAGTTGCACACAATCTTAGATTCAGAACATTTCAATCTCATTCTGTGGCGACCAAACAAAACACAAGGAGAGCAGCCTTCAAATCCAGTCCATCAAAATGTTATAGAATTGCCCTAAAAAATTATTTTGTCGGACGCAAAAGGATTGTGAATTCTTAGGGTTTTGGAAGGCTGAAGGGGAAGGAGGTTAGAAAGAAGGCTTTTCTCGTTCCTTGAACAACTGTCAATGAGGTTTGAGCGTGAGGATGAGCCCAACTATCTCTCTACAGTTGATGTCTTTGTGAGTACTGTCGACCTTCTTAAGGAATCACCGATCATTACTGCAAAACACAGTTCTATCCATCTTGTCGCTTGATTATCCGATCGCGAAGGTGAGTTTGCACACATTTTTATGGTTAAATTCTTGCTATTCACCATAACCAATTAAGTTGTCTTGATTGGTAAAGTGATTTATGCTTAAAACAACTGAAATATTACAAGAGCCAAAATTATACGGGTCAAGGACCCCAAAGTTAGCTAATTTGTGACGTATTATCAATTAATTGATTAAGAGGTAAGAAACCCTATAAGACATGAGTTTACTTATTTGAGAACAAAACCCAACAGCACAAATAGCTTTGCCATTTAATGTTAAAAAACCCGGTATGCGTATATTAGTCGATTGTCCGACAAGTAACCTTATAAGGTTAGGATTGGTTGTGATTATACTTTATAAACAAAAAACTCTCATGATGGAAAAAGATGATGGTTTGGATTATGCAATAAAATTTTATATATCAATGATATGCAAAAATAATAAACTTTTTACATTATGTTCCTAATTAGTATTTATAATAAAATGACCATTAGGTTATAAAATTTAAAAGTTGTTAAATGGTGTCACTTTCAGAAAATGACATGAAAGACAGGTTGCTGGTAGGTTTCTAAACCCTAGGTACAACTTCTTGGGACTTGAGTTAATTACATCAACTATTTGCCCCCCAACAAAGAACACCCTCTTTGCCTCCATCGAACATCAATTTTTAAATGGCTTCCCTCTTTGCAGCTAAGAGAACACTCATACCTCCAATCGAACTCTTTCAAAAGCCGTACTTCGCTTCTTTAAAGCCAAAACCAAGAGAGCAGAAGAGATGGGCTTCAGGAACTTTTGGGCCCCGACATCCACGTTGTAGTGTGACGGATCTAACGTGGTGAAAAAATGAGATTTTATGTCAAACCTTGAATTCAACATGTTCTTAGTATATGTAATCACGCATAGGCTGGTAGGTTCTAATATAACATCAACAAGTCCTAAGTCTTTCATGTCAAACATTGAATTCAACATGTTCATGAGTAAATGTTCATGAGTAAGGTGTTGGTAGGTTTCTAAACCCTAGGGCACAACTCTCTTTGGGGAAAGGAAGAAGATTGAAGAAGAAGAGGAAGAATTGAAGAGGAGATTAAGCATTTCATCTTCCATATAGGCTATTTCTTCTCCTCCTTATTTTCTCTTTCTTTTCTTTGGTTGTATTTCTCCTCTCCATGAGTTAATCTCATTTTCTAGGGTTTTGATATAGTCTAAACAATGAACTATGTGTTTAGCTTTGATTTGTAATCTTTGATGTTTGGAATTTCTTATATATTGAATGTTCTATTCAATTCCTAATGCTTGTATATGATTGATCACCATTAACATGATTTGTGACCTAATTTGAGATTGAGAATGGATAATTAGGTAAGACCATGAATGAAACATCATGTTTCATCAATATGTATCGTAGATATTTTATGTTACATACATTGTTGATTTCAATTGCTTAATGCATCCTTGCTTATGATGGTTTGAAGTAGAGATACAATATAACATTTTCCATGGGTATATTGTTATTGTTTGAGAAAGAATATAACGTGCTTAGGTCAAATTCGCCATTAATATATGATATAGAAAATTAGTTAAGAATAAGTAGAGTCTCACCATAGGAATTTGTTAGATGAAATCAAAACCTAGGCTTTTTTGTAATTACCTTTTCACTTTGCATGTTAGTGACCCACTACAAGAAAAATCGAAATGTAGACGCATACCTGACCCTAACCGTCTGGAAATGTAATTCTGGATGAATTAGAGACAAAATTTTCTGCCTTTAAAATGTGCCGGTATCTAATTGTGTCTGTTTTGACCTTGGGTCTCTAATAGAGACGGATTTTTCCGTCCCTAATCTAATTAGAGACATAATCGAACTAATTAATGCTCAGGCTTTTAGCTTTATTACTAATTGAATTATTATATAAAGGATTTCGTTATATGTAATCATAAAGTTCTAGATTTAAGAATAAATTAATATATGTCATTAAACATGCTGAACAACTATATTTTCATTAATTATAAAATCAATAGTACACGATAACAAAATAGTAATATTAATGTCAAATGTAATAAATAATATATAATTAACTACTAATCAAACTACAGCTCCTACGTCCTGTGAACATTTCTTCCAAGTATATCATCCTTGTGAAGTCGCTCCTTCAAAATCTTGGTGGCTTTCCATGAGCATTCTTCATAGGGTAGCAACTCGTGATCAAAATTACTTTATTGTTAATTACATTATAAGCACAGAAATTATCAGCATTAAAACTTTATTTTATTTTAATAAAAAAATTAATGAAATGCACAACCGCAAAACTAAAGTTGTTTATCTATAATTAATCAAAAGCATTTATTAATATTAAAGCAATTATAAGAAATACATTTGCAGACCTTAATGTGAAGGAGGACTTCAATAAAACCTTTAAATGCGGAATAACACCATCAAACTAGAAACATTACATTTCAATATCAGCTTGAATTATTTTCTTTAATTTTTTCCGTTTTATCTATTTAAATCTTATTCAACTTCTAAACAAATGGAAGCATGTTTGAAAAACTGACTGCTGCATATTGGAATTTTAGTTTGAGCTGACCGTTATCTTGGTTTATTTATACACATAAATTGTAACTTTATAATTCAAAATTAAAGATGCAAAAAGTATTTGATGTTCCTTCCATTCAAGAATGGGTTTACAAGCCTTTTTATTTCTTTATCTCTGTTATATTTGTCGTTGAACCAAAACTCCAAGTAATAAAAAGAGAACTTAATACCTTTTTAGTGCACACAACCAAAGATGCCAAATACCCAATCAAAGTTGGTTACTCTTAAAAGAAGTATATAATATGCTATAACTAGAAACTAAATGAAGATTTTTGGTTGATATCCCAGGTTTTTCATATTCCAAGGTCTTACTCTTAAATGATGTAGATGCAGTGTTCGATCCATATTCACACTGATTCATACTAGTTCACATATTTCTTCAATGATATGCTTTTGGTGTGTTCATAAGGCTCCACCCTAGAGAGACGAGCCATCCAAGAGCTTGTCATCAATTTCGTTATCATATATTCTTTAATCATGTAGCAAGATCAACAATACGTAACTGAAAAAGGCAAAAGATCGTTCGAAGAAACAGCTAAAACAGTACTATCAACCATACCTCCAGAACAGGTCAGAAAACATACCCTCTTCAAAGACACTCTGAATGAATCGACAGCCGTTATCGACATCGGCTACTTCGGATTCGAACCGAAGAGATCATCGGAGATCTATGACCTTTTGACTTAACATAAAGTACATGCTTTTTTGTCACACACAAAATAAAAAAAACCCAAAAACAGAAATATTTCTTGATATGATCCTAATTGTTTCTTGATTGGTTTTGCTTCTAATCAAGAATCTTGAAACAATGTTAAGGTTTTTGGGTTTTTTAGTTCGTGTTTTTCAAAACTGTTCCAAAAAACAAATATTGAAAATATAGAGGGCATTATTGTTTTGGTGTTTTATAAAATCAGGGGTTTTAGAAACACATTGTTCTTGAAAACAGGAACCAATCTCTTGGTTATTTTTTAAATTCTATAATGCTTTTACTATTTTTTTTTATATTGAACTCATATTAAAACAAACTTTCACATCACTCAATTTTAGAAAACAAAACAGAATCACAAAGAATAATAAACAAAAATATATGGAAAGGAGCCTCAAGCTTTACTTACTTCATCATGAAATCAAGCCACGCTTGAGGTCTTCTTCCGAGGGCGTTCACCACTGGAGCATATTTATGTGGCTCCAGACCATATTGCGCAAGAATCTCTCCGATTTCAGCAGCCTCTGCATAATTTAAAAATTAAGGATCAAATCATGCGTAACAAAGAGAATAAACCATGAAAAAATTAATGTGACAAATTTATTTTTATTTTTCCATCAACAAAGATCTGTACATCTCATTGATTAATCGATGAATTTTGTGTCCATATTTTGAGATATCCAGGTGAAAATTTTCCAAAATAATCAAATACTTAGAGATCAAAATCAAAGAAACAATTAAAAAAAAAAAAGATTTTGATGCAGAAATCAAGATCAAATTTTGCACCAAAGTGAGAGAATAATTGAAAAATAAGAGAACTAAATGGTCTCTAGAGATCTCCTTCCTCTGTAGCTTCAAAATCATTCCAGAAAGCAAGCAATTCATAGACCCAAGTTCAGATCATAAAAAAAACATATTGACCCAAAAAAACCACATCTAAATCTTCAAAAACGAAGAAACATTTCTCATATTCAAAACACTAAGTTTAGTAAAAAACCCATAGAGGAATCTTAAAAAATCCCCATGACACCACCTCCCAAATAACCTTAAAATCACAAAGCACCACAAACCCAATTTAAATGACAAAAAATCAAGCTTACTCACTTGAAAATCACAAACAGAGAACAGAAATTCACAAACTTGTTTCCTCATCCCGCTCTTCCTAGTCATGAGAGCAGAGGAGAGGATTCAGGGGAGGAGGTCGAACCGCTCTTTCTCGTCGTATTCCTTTAGCAGCCGCTGCCCAAAGCCGCCACCGAAATCTCCAATGCCATTGCCCAAGGCGTCGCAGTAGCCGGAGCTTGCAACTCTGGAATTGGCGAACCCTAGCATCATCTTCACGTAGGCGTCGCGGAGCCATATGAAGAACTTCTTAGGAGAAGGTATTCTGAAGAAGTGATGAGGCTTGATCCGCCAGAACCGGCGCCGACGGTTGGAACCGAGCTGAGCCAGCTCCATCCGGTTCTTCCTCTTTCCCGATCCATTGAGCCGCACAAAGCCTTTTCTCGTCCAGAAGGATCTCAAGCCGAGGTACAAGCTCACACTCTCTTCCTCCATCGCTTCTCTTTCTCTCTCTAAAACTCCCCGATATGTAGAGAGAGGAATTTCTCTCAGAGGAAAAATCCGAATCCAGAGGGGATAAATGGAGAGATGTGAATTCTGGAGGTCAGAATTTTCTTATTTAAGAACAAACCGATTTGGGAAGCGGGCTTATGAGAGCCTCCTGTTTTCTTATTCACTTATTTTTTATTTATCTTTTAAATTTTATTTCATTTTTTTTCACACTTTTTATATTTGTACTTTAAATTACTAAAGATATAAATTATTTCAAATTTTTTTAAAAATATAAAATAATAATGAAGCTATACGATTTTTTAATTTAAATTATTTTATAAGTTTTATGTTTCAATTTCCTAGATAACTTGTTTTTTTAGAGGAACATGTTTTCTTTTAATAAAACTAAATTTTAGTTTTTAAATAAATAAATAAAAATATATTTAAAGAATATAAGATAATTTTTGTAGCCAGTAAACCTAATTCGTTGATTAAGAACTGCTACTAAGAGCTCAACCCGACATAAGGAGGAGGGTCTAGGTTGAGTCCTACCAAGTATATATTTAAGAAAATATACATATGGCAGAATGTAAATGAATGAATACAAAAATATTATATTTTAGAAATTATTTAATAAATATTATCCTTTTCATTATACTTAATTTAATTACATTTATAAAATGAATATTTATATTTCTTTATTTCACATTTTTTAGATTAATTTTCATAAATTTTAAATAATTTACCTCTAACCATACATTTAAAAAAAAAAATTTATCTCACCCATTTTTTGTAATATTAAAATCCAATTGCCTATGTATTAATATTTATCAATATTATCATCCATGTTTGTAATACATAAAAAGTAAATAAAATTTATAAATTGCTTTTATTTAGATACATTCACACATAAACACATTAACTACATGTTGACTTATAAATTATTTCTCAAGATTTTATTATATAGATAATAAAAAATGAAAGAAATTTTATACATATACATCTTTTGGCTTAAAAAAGTTGTATATATCATAATTGTTAATCGGACTATACACATAAGTTACCTTTAAATCAAGATAATATATGTCAATAATAACTTTTTTTCTTGTAGTGAGAAGACTCGAACAAGTCAAACTCATAAGGAAACTCACTGAGAAAACCCCTCACCGACACCCCCAACTTGACCGTCGGTATTCCAAGATTCCTAATAATTATAACACCCTCGATCATATCTGTTTAAAAAAATGAAAATCTTTTTTTTTTTTGAAAATTCTGATCTTCTTTTGAAAGTTTAGAAATTTCTCTTTTGTTTTGAAATATTTTTTTCTTTTAATTGATTTCTAGTTAAAAAGTTTCAAGATGTGTTTCCTTTAGGTTGCAAGGATAATAAATACTTGAAGAAATAGATAAAATTTCTAATATTATTTATTTATATATTTAAAATATTAGGATATGACAGTTAAACTTACTAATTTTAGATAAAGTTATGAACTCTATAATTTTATCTATAAAATCTTATAATTATTGATCGGTTTTGATATATCATTTTGTAAGGTAGTACAACTACATTTGATCATATTCAAGAGAATAAATAGTTTTTATTTTTTATTTAACTATTTCAAAATACATTTGTTTTAATTTGTCAAAATTTAGTTACAATTAACTAATTAATCATTTAACTACCTCAATTGCCATTTATAATTTATGTTTAATATATATCCCCTTTCTTGAAAGTTCTTTTTTCTCTATTTTACTTTTTCAAAAAAAAATAGATAAAGTTCGTATTGGAGTAAATTAATTAGTAATTTTTATTTCAAAAACTAATTATTCCATTCTTTTTATTCATTTTTTTTTCCCAAACATTTTTTTATAAAACAATATATTTATATATATAAAGATTGATAAATTTGACATTTGTTAAAAATGAAACAAATTTTAAATTAATCATAGTCAACAATGTAGTAGACAAAAAACCAAAGTATTGGTTTTTGAACTAAGAAAGCTTAATTAATTCATGTTTTAAAACTAAAATGACTAATTTATAATTTATTTGTGCATGTATGTAAGAGTTTTTTTCCTTGGATATATATGATGTGGGGAAAATTTTGGACCCTTTTATAATCTATTGTTATTAGGGTATGTTTTTGGATTGAGTTAACTAGTATATATTGTGATTCTAGACTTTCTATTTAAAAAACAAATTATTTAGTTCTTTTTATTCATTTTATGTTTTTTTACCAACATTACTTATAAAAAGTAGAAAAAAAATACATAGATATTATAGGACCGAAAGATAGATGAACAAATAGGATATTTTCTAAAATAAAACAAATATTAGGAAAAAACCTAGATTGCTTTGAGGACAAAGAGATTTTGAATTTTTTAGTCTCATACTATTTTTTTTTACAGCATTAGTCGTAGACGGAAATTCCTGGGTCTCGATTTGAGATGGAATCTCGGGCCGTTCAATCGTGAGACGTATTTAATCCATCTCAAATTAGAGACGGAATTTAGTCCGTCTCTAATTAGAGACGGATTTTATTCCTTCTCAAATCAGAGACAGGTTTTATTCCATCTCAAATTAGAAACGGATTTTATTCCGTCTCTAATTAGAGATGGAATGATTTCGTTCTAATCGAGACGGAATCGACCTGTCTCTACTTAATTTTGTATGCACCATCTCTATTTGCAGATGATATGTCCATCTCTAATTTTCATCTCTGATTCCGATTTCTTGTAGTGACCTTACTTTAAGATTTATTTAGTTTAGTTTGTTTTCCATTTCAACTTACCTTGGTGTCAATCCAAATAAAGTTAAGACTATTCTAATTTCGATAATTAGTAACCTCATCCTCGTGGGACAATACTCATCACTCATCACTTTACTACTTGATACGATGAGTGCTGTAACACTAAATATACCCATTGCTTTCAACATGCTGCGATTTTGTAGGCATAAATTAAATTTTTCGTAAATTAAACACGAAAATATAGAAATTTAAAAACCCAAAAATTGTGCAAGATTTAAGGACAAAAGTAATTTGTCAAAAGGAGTGCATCAAAGACATGACTTGAAAAATAGAGGTCAAAGTGGAAATAACATAACTTGGAATAGAAATTAGTAGAAGATGGAGGACCAAAAAGGTAAATAAAGGAAACTTTAATTATAAAAGGAGGGGAGACCAAAAAAATATCCCATTTTTTGGTCTCCAAAGAGAGCATACGGTTGGGAGAGAAAGGAAGAGGAGAAAAGAATAAGAAAAAAAAAAAGAAGAAGAGGCCAAGAAAAGGTATGGATACATGCCTTTGGATGGATCTTTGGAGTTTGGTATGGATTCTTGTATGGAATTTGTAAAGATCCTTGGTTTTATATAGAATATGTATGAGCAGGATTTGCACCCTCGGGTCTAGGGTCTGCCCTCTTGATTTGTGGCTTTGATTTTTGTATGGATTTTGTATGGACTTTGTTAGATTTGGAAGACGGTTTCAGTGATAAACCAAGAGCTTGCATGGTTTGTAAGGATGGTTATGAGTTAGTGTGAATTTGTGGACTTTTATATGAAATCCCTCATTGAGCTAAGATTTGAGGTGTTAGAGAGTGTAATTACTTGTTAGGGGTATGAAATATTCCCCTTTGAGGATGGATTGTAGAAAATGTATGAATATGGAAGTTGGTTATTCCTACTTTTGGGGGTGATTTGGATGATTGTGATGGTTCGTGTCGTGTTTATGGCATTTTATGTAGTCCAATTGGGAGGATATTGTCAGTTTGGTGGACAAGGGCTGCTCCGGATGCTCAGCCGAAACTGGGTGTATCGGAGCGGACAAGGAGCACTCTGGCACGTCGGGGCGTGGAAGCCACACTGTAGCGTGGCTGGGTGCATCCTCTGGCACACCGGGGCGTGGAATCCACGCTGTAGCGTGGCTGGGTGCATCCTCGGGTATGCTATAGCGTAGCCCCTGCACAATGTCAATCCTCCAACTCCGGATGCGCATAACTTCTTCGGTCCACCTTGCCAAAGTGCTTCGACTCCCATGGAAAGCCCTTTGAGTCTAGAATCCATCCATATATAGCTTGATACAATATTGAGCTTATAATGGTCCGAAAATGACAAAAGATGATTGGTCGGGCCATACTACAAATTTGCCGAAATTATTGGGGATTTTCTTTCTCGGCTCAGAATGTGCATAACTTCTTCATTAGAACTCCGTTTTTGGTGTTCTTGGACTCTACGGAAGCTCATCAGCCAGACCCAACCATGCTATTTAATGGCATTCAAGATCCACATCCGAAAATTTGATTGTTGTACCGCGTACTAATAGCTTGGTTAAAGTCAATTGGAATACATGATAAGAAAAGAGATAGATATAACCAAGAAATAGCAATATACGTAGATTTGATATGTAAAGGAGTATAGAAGAAAAGAAAAAATGATGTTCAAAGAACACGATAATCGTAGGAATGCCTAAGACCAGTATGAAATGACACGACACGCCCGGTCAGTGCCACGACACCTCTGCTCGATGAGTGCTACTTACTAATTCCCGATTAGTACTTCAGACTCGATTAGTGTTACTAAGACTTCGTTCAGGCTACGACACTTCAGTATTGTATAGTATCTTCAGATACATATTATGCTGTGTCTTACTCATTTATTAGTACTGGTCTAGGAATTCCCATAGTTATATGATAATAACCTAGATAATGAATAAGAAGAAACAAATGTGTATCGTTCTGATCTGTAATACCTACAAGTATTTTAGAATACGAATAAGCTCTATAACTCCTGCGGGAGATCCGAACAAACGTAAATATGTTATAAGCATAAGTACTTGTATAAGTCCATGATATGAAAGCATGCAATTCCTAATATCTGTTGTTGTTATACGCTTATTATAACTCGTGTATATATTATTACCTATGTTTCCTAATTAAGCTGCAAAGCTAAAGACGGGTTTTTAATCCGTAGGTATAGAAGAAAAGATAAATGATATATTCCAAGATTTTGCTCTGGCCAACACATCAGTAGGGGTTCATCATCAGGTTCAAGGCCTGAGCAAAGAAATGTAAAATGTATAGTTTTAAATATGTAAATGGACTCAAGACAGATATATATGATAATCGTATACACCACTACCAAGTGATAGTTTCATTTTTGGACTTTGGAATAAGGATATGTTGATATAGTTATAGGAATCGGATATTAATGTCCGATAAAGGTGTAAAGAGTCCCGCATATAGTCTCGCTACCAAACCGCCGATCCGCCACCTGCCGACTCAGAATCTGGGTGTGTGATAAGTGCACTTCAAGGCTTATAAGCACACGCGCGAGTATAAGATTTGTTCATCAACAACCCGGCGGAAGATCTACTAGTCTCAAGTATAGTTATGTGGTAAGAAATCACTTCACTTTACTAGCCTCTTCCACATAAGACCTCTCGTAGAGTTCCACGCCTTTTGAAGGTTTGAGTTCTTAAAGCACATAATGCTAGGAAAATTCTACCAAAAGATCTTTCGTCTGTTTTTGTTGCGTCTTCGGTTCCCACTTTCACCATCATTAAATACATCCTAACTATTTTCATGAATAGTCTCAAGCTCTTGTTTTGATGAACTTGGATCTTCTTTGGATCTACAAGGAAATACATCTCCAAAAAATGATGTGTTCCTTGATTCCATTATTATGTTCTTGTAAATATCTGGGATATTCGTCTCATGGACAAGAAATTGAGAAATACTATTATGTGCATAATCAATGAAAATGCAATCAATAGTTTTAGGTCATATTTTCACCTTTTTAGGTGGAGGAATTGTCACTTTAGCCAAACATCCCCACAATCGCAAATATTTATAAATGACTTTATTCCTTTCCATAACTCATATGGAGTCTTTTTTGCTTTCTTTTTAGGCACCTTATTCAAAAAGTAATTAACACTCAAAATGGCTTCTCCTCATATGTTTTGTAGTATATCATAACTTATCAACATTGCATTCATCATTTCCTTTAGAGTGCAATTTTCACAAACATCAACAAATGGTGATTCATACTCACCACATTGATCACTTCTTAGCACTCTAATTTTCTTTGTCAGCTTATTCCTGTTCCCATTTTTATAAATAAATAAATTATCATCAAATCTTTACAATTCCCCAAATCACATATATCATTATAGATTAAGTCAAGAGGTTTAGTGTGCCTTTCAACACTACGAAAAGATGACCTAGTCAATTTTGCCTCAAAACAAGTTTCACACTGTTTAGAACAATTGAATATTGGTATATGATTAATCCTAATTTAATGAATTCATTAAATATATTTGACATATTAAAATCATATAATATATTAGATTTATATCTGTATGTAATATCAGATATTGTATTTATATATTACATTCAACTTCCACATACCATTGTTCATATACCCTTTCCCCACGTACATTCCACTTTTGGATAATACAAACTCGTTTGACTCAAACACCAACCTGAATCCATGATTTTTCAGCAATGAACCAAATACCAAGTTCTTTTAGATTTAAGGCACATACAAGACATTTGTCAGAGTAAGCTCCTTTCTAGAAGTCATCTTCAGGACCACCTTTCCTTGACCCTTGATTTCTGAAGTGGTAGAGTTCCCCATGAACACCTTTCCCTAGTCTTAATGGTTCAAAGGTAGAGAACATCTTATTGTTTGAGCACACATGGCGGGTAGCATCAGTGTCAAACCACCATTCCTTGGGGTTAGAACCACCAATTTCACCTTAGAGATTACATCTGTGAGGTTTATGTCAGACACATCATTAGTTATGCAATCAACCACATTCGCTTACTTGGGTTTGTCTCTCTTCGATAGTCTACAATCAGCAAATTTGTGACTTTACTTCCCATAGTTGAAGCATTTTCCTTGAAACTTCAGCTTCTTGGAGACTCCCCCTTTAGGTTCCAACTTGGTGTCTTTCCCTTTATTGTTGGCTTTCTTGAACTTGGAATTTTGACCATGTTCCACAAAGTTAGCCTTAGCCTTATTGGGAGTTCAACTTTCTTCTTAGATCCATTGTTGCATTCTTCGATGTGAAGTCTAATAATCAGATCTTCGATGCTCATCTCTTTTCTCCTATGCTTAAGGTAATTCTTGAAGTCTTTCCAAACTGGAGGCAACTTCTTAATAATAGTTGCAACTTGAAAAGTTTCACTAAACATCCTTCCCTCAACATGTATCTCATGAAGGATTACATGAATCTCTTGTACTTGACTAACCACATTCTTAGAATCTACCATTTTGTAATTAAGGAACCGATCCATGACAAACTTCTTGGCTCTAGCATCCTCAATTTTATATTTTTGGTCTAGTGATTCCCATAGCTCCTTGGATGTTTTCTTATTTGAATACACATTGTATAAAGAATAAGTCAAAGCATTCATGACATAGTTCCTACATAGAAAGTCAGAATGTTTCCAAGCATCCACAATACTAATGAATTGGATATTGTGCTCATCCTTTTTGAGCTTAGGAGCATCTTCAATTAAGAATCTCGTAAGAGTCAAGGTGGTCCAATAAAATAGCTTCTTCTGTTGCCATCTTTTAAAATTAAATACATTAAACTTCTCTGGGTTTTCTCCAGGTGAGATAGAAATAGGTACAACAATAGGCATCACTCGCGCCACACAATAAGCGGCCGCTACTTTGGCAAATGCAAATTGAACAACATTGCCGTGAATCGTGAGTCCGCTTTTTTGCAATAGAACATATGTCAATATTCTATTTCCAAAACCAATTCTCAAAATAATTAAAAATAACATGCAACAGAGTATTCCCAAGAAAGACTAGCGGGGTATAGAAACTCATGCCAGAACCAGCCGCCTTAGACAAAATATTTAGTTCCCAAGAAATATTGGAGGGATCACAAACAGTCCCACAAGGCTAAGACTAACTTTGTGAAACATGGTCAAGGTTCCAAGTTCAAGAAAGTCAACAACAAAGGGAAGGGCACTAAGTTGGGACCTAAAGGGGAGTTTCCAAGAAGCTGAAGTTTCAAGAAAAATGTTTCAACTATGGGAAGCAAGGAAGTTGATTATGTTTTCATAAGTAATTAAACCTTAGGTGGCGTTTGTTTTTTGACTTAATACTGAAGCTAAATAACTTTCAACATTAAGTTGTTTGTTTTTTTTTAATTTTCATGACTTATTGCTGAAATTTTTTTTAAAAGTTCTGAATAGAAAAAGTGAAAATATTTAGCTTTTTTTATTCAAAAAAAGTCATTTTCCACAAAAATAATAAAAAACTCAATCATCATTCAACAAGTTAAGAGTTAGCAATCTACACTACTAAGGGATTTACAATGCTGAGTATTTGGGACTGCGCGTGCTCATTCAGATCTAAACTGCTTATTTTTTTTCAATTCACAAACTTGTCTCATTTAAAAATTAAACAAGAAAGTGAGACGGAAAATTTTCTAAACTCGCCCAAGCATTTTATTTTTAATTTTAATTTTACTCGGCTTTTATTTTTATTATATTAAAATTAATATTTTCATAAAAATAAAATATAATGAATTTTTATAAATTATTTATTAAAAATTATTATAATAATAATTATTATTTATATTAAAGATAAAAATAAAATAATAAAAAATTATTTTTAAAATATAATCAAGGGCTTATTATTATTATTTTGATATATACTATATTGGCTTCATTCTATCTCGTTTTCGCTCGAAAACAATTTATTTTCTTTAGTTCACTTTATTTTAAATAAACTTAGCCCAAGTCATTTCCTGACTTTCGAGATTTTCGTAAAAATCTCGTCCTTGGGGTCACTGACAACTTATCACCTAGAAAATCGAAAAAAATTTTGCTTGTCTCAAAATTCAACGAAACTTTTCTGGGTCACTAGATTTCGCGAGACGAATTTAACGACGCAATCTGTTTCGTCATCCGAGATCTAGAGAATTTTTGCGCTCCCGAACCCCACAAGAATTTATTATTTTTATTAACATTTTGTCATTTTTGAAAATTTCTAATTTTCTCGTTTATAGAGAGTAACAAAGACTGGACCGTCTCTGATTCGAAAATAAACTCAAACCCGTTAAAAATCCGGATTAAAATTAAATTAAATTAAACTTGTGTCATTAAGAGTCGGTGGATGACAAGAACTCCAAAATAATTCATCCTGTCATTAACTTACCATTACCTAATATTAAAAAACAAACAACTTAATATTTAATGTTATTAAGTACTATTCAACATTAAGCCCAAAAAAAGTTCTATTCAGCATCCATTTCTCTCAACTTTTTCTCTACTAGCCTCTTTTCTTTAAGCAAGGAGAGGTGATTTTTTTGTCATTATCTTGAAATCACATCTCTACTCTTCTTTTCCATATTTTTTTCCTCAATAAAGTGGTTTTTATCAGAGCATAGGTTTTATATGTTTTTTTCTCCGCCTTACCATGCAGATGATTGTCAATACCTTCAGGCATGTGTATGGTTATCATCTGTGTAAGTTAAATTTCACATTTCACTATTAACTGCTTTGCCATCATCGGCAGAACATTTATTTATGTTTGGGCGATTCGAACGAGCAAGGTATATTAAGATTTAATACGGAAATTAACACACAATATTCCGGATCATTGAATTCAAACTCATCTCTGATAATAAAAATATATATAGATTACATACCGTTTGAAGAACACGCCCATGAGAGATTTTCCTTTCGCCTTATAGATTCTTAAATCCTTGATCTCTTCTTCCTTATCAAACCATACATGCACTGTTTTCTATAATTGATGGAAGAGTACCATAACCGCACATGAAAGAGTTTCTATATATAACTTATTGATAGAAGAAGAGGACCAAGAATACATGTTCAAAAACCGTTCTAAACGTGTAATTCGAATAATTGTTCTTATAATAAATTATATTTATTATAAATAATCGTTTTATAATAAATTATATTTATTATAATTTACCCATCTATCATGGGTAAATATCTTCATAATAGCTTAAAGATATTGGGTATTCTTTTTAATTACAATACTAGGGTTAGTGGGCCACCCACTTAATTTTAATATGGAAATTAACATTCTCCCACTTGACCTACTAAACCGATTATGAAAACTATATGTGATCACGATTTCAATAAACTTGGCCAATACGTCCAAAATCATATACCATAATACTAAATCGGGCTAGATTATAATGTTAGTCACGCGGGCCACATGACCATAATGTCATGTTTCCTTCCATGCACTACACATCAATAACTCCTTACTAACTCAAATTCATAATGCCAATAGTCTCTTATAATTTGTCTTGTCGTGACAATTCTTGTTTATCAAACAATAAAACGTGCACCCATAATTGAAAATGAAGAATAAAACATAAATAATTTTAATGTGCAATTGTCAATTACATAACCACTATTCATTATCACATATTATGGATTACCTAAAAGGCCCATCCTCATAACATGTTCTAAATATGCCTTGGAGGTAACTTTAGAAGCTAATGGATCAAGAATCATAAGTGTGGCCCTAATATTTTCAATTGACACTTGTTGTTTCCTGACTCTTTAACAACTAAATACTTTAATCCATGTGTTTCGATCCACTAGAAAATCTTTCCATTCTTAGAGAAAACAAATATGTGTTATCACAATATATTCTCAAAGGTTTAGCAATAGAGTCGACAAATACCCAAGCCATGACAAAATTCCACAACCATAAAGTATGATTCTGATTTCCAAAACACCCCAATGAAACTCAAACGGGCCTCCATCGTGGATGCTTCTAGCGTGCAATTGATTGTTTTTCACTCTTCCACGAGATTGCCCCATTTGTTGTAGCATAAAGACAAATCCCGGTTGACTTTAAATTTTACTCGAGACAACCACCACACCGGGAATCCGAGTAACCGATAACTTCTAATTGTTCAGACCTTTATATGTGAGCACATAATCCTTTGTCCTCGTAGCAATTCTGGCGACCTTCTTGCAACTTTCCAAAGGTTCGAACTCGGATCACTTTGGTATTTTCCTAACATACCTACAAGAAAGCTTCATATCCTGCCTTGTACATGTTTGAGCGTACATCAAACTTCCCATTGTACCTGATGCATAAGGAATTTTCTTCATTTGCTCCCTTTCCATGTTATTCCTTGGGCACTGCATTTTACTTAATTTGTCACCTTTCAATATAGCAATACCTGATGAACATGACTGCAAATTAAATCTCTCTAAAACCCGATCAATATATCCTTTCTGAGATAAACCTAGCACTCCTCAAGATCGATCCCTAAAGATCTTGATGCCAATAACATAGTTTGCCTCACCCATATCAACCATATGAAAGTTTTTAGAGAGATATTCCTTGGTTTCACCTAATAAACCAAGATCACTGCTAGCAAGCAAAATATCATCCACATACAAAGATTTAAATATAAACTATTCTACTAACTTTCTTCAGATATATAATCGATTTAACAATGTTCTCTTTAACTGAAGATGTAATGGTATTATTAAACTTAATATACCATTGTCTAGAAGCTTATTTAAGACTCAGAATGGATTTCTTTAATTTGCAAACTAGGTGTTCATTTCCTTTTCTTTGTGAACCTTCTGCTGTTCCATGTAGATATCTTCATCCAAATTCTACTTAAGAATGCGCTTACATCCATTTGATGTAACTCTAAATCAAAATGAGCTACGCTATGATGATCTTAAGCGACCTTCTTGGAAACCGAGAGAAGGTATTCCTTGTAATCAATACTCTTCTTGAAAGGAAACCTCTGGGCCACAAGTCCGCCTTTTAAATCGTTCGATATTGCCTTTAGCGTCAAGCATGAACGAAGACCCATTTACACCGACGGTTTATAAACGTTATTAAGCAATTCGATGAGATCCCGTGACACCACATGGGCCATAGATTTCAACTCTTCATTCATATCTTCCATCCATTTACTAGAATCATCACTTTCCATGGCTTGTGAAAACGAAACCGGATCCTTCCTTATCCTAATATCAAAATCAGATTCCTGTAAATACACCACATAATCATCTGTAATGACATGTCTCCTTTATCTTTGAGATCTCCTCAAAGGTGCCTACCAGGGCGGCTGGGCCCCACAAACGCTTCAAATTTAAGCAACATTTTCCAGTGGTAATGAATCATCTCTATTATGTTGCTCATTTTCCTTAACTTGTTAAACAGGTTGAGGGACAATAATTTCGAGGTAAAAAGTGGTGGATATCCACTCTTATCTCTTCAACATCTACCTTTCTTATTCATTACTCCCACTAATTTCGCCATTCTCTAAGAATCCGCATTACTCGGCTTCAACTATTCTCACACCGTGGTTAGAACAATAAAATTTGCAATCTTTCGATTTATCCGATACCTAAATCGAAAAATCCGTATATCGCTCTTGAACTGCTTTTCTCATGTGGGTTATAGATTCTTGCCTCCTCGCTGACAACCCATATATGTATATGTTCAAGAAGTTTACTAAATTCATAACTCGAAAGGAGTTTTTGAACTCGCCTCTTTACTAGGAACTCTGCTCAAGATTACATTATGTTTTTAAGGTTTCACTCTAAATGAAATAGGCAATGTAAGAGTAACTCATCATACTCCTAACCATTTACACGCGCTGACATTTACTTCTTTCAAGAACACCATTCTGTGGCAGCTACCAAGCATTGTGTGTACTGAAAGACGAATGCTATGCTTTTCAAGGAATTTGGCAAAGGGACTGTGGATTTTGTCCTAATTCATCATATCCGCTTATAATATCTACCGCCTAACTGGACCACAATTTTAATCTTTTTATCTAATTATCTCTCGACTGCTATGAACATCTCAAGATGTCAATGGCTTGAGACTTTCTACGCATTAGATAAACATAACCATAACGAGATAGATCATCTATAAAGGTGATAAAATATTTCTCTCCCGTGAAACATGGAACATAGAGTGGTCCACAAATATCTCTGTATGAATTCATCTCAAGGAGCCTATTACTTCAGGGCACCTTTCTTTTGTATATGTTTATTTGCTTTCCCTTTATGCAATCCACGCATACATGAAAATCTGAAATCAAGATTTTGTAAAATTCCTTCCTTCACTAATTTCTCAATTCTTTCCTAGAGATGTGCCCTAGTCTTCTCAGGCCATAAGATTGTAAGAATTTTCATTAATTAAGCCAATGCTTTGAACTAACATTTGAATGTGTGGTTATCAAAGCTTGTGCAAATTCATGATTCAAGGAAATTTTATATAAATCATTACATAAAATACCAAAACTAGTCCACAGAACAAAATTTAACATTAAACTTAATTGTCTTAACTAAACAAAATGTAATATCCAAGAAAGATCTAATTCGATACAAGGAAACTAAATTCCTAGGATATATGTACATAAAAAGTGTTTAAAAGATTCATCCACGAATTGCCTCTAATAAAGAAAATGAGCAAAGATCAACAAATATCACTCTAACCTTGAGACGGTTTCCCATATAGAGGAACTTTTCACTTTCCTTTGGTTTCCTAGTTGTAAGGAATCTCTGCATTAAATTAGTCACATGAGTTGTGGCTCCAGAATCAATCCACCAAGTATTTGAAGGAACTTCAAATAAGATTGATTCATAACATACAAAAGAAAGATTTATACCTCTCTTTTCAAACCAGTTTCATGATACAGCCCTTCACATGCCCTTTCGCTACAAAAGTAGCAACTTATCGCAGCGGAATTTTCCATCGCGACTCGGCTACCTTCCCTGTGTCCACTTCTTTTCTTAGGTGGAAAGTTCTTTGTCCCTTTTTGAATTTTCCCTTCTTCTTCGTGGATCTACGAAGTTACAAAGAAGAGCAAGATTATGTCCTCTTGCCTTAATCTCACTTCAGATATTTACCGGTGAGCTCATTCAAGTTCCACCGATCCTCGTTAGTATTATAATGGATTTTGAATGGAGCAAATCGTGATGGAAGGAGTTATGACAAACTGCACTTTCAAGAAGGACTCATCCATACCCATGCCTAGTGCCTTGCTTTGCAAATTTTCAAACCCATGTTTAAACATGTTGTCAATACCTTTCTACCATCATATTTCATGGTGGCTGACCACCATCAATGTGCCCGCAAGGGACTGACACGCACGCTTCAAGCGCTCTCAACATATTTCGTGAATTCCGGCAGGCAAACTCGCCAGGGAGAGAGGTCTTGATATTATTGGCAATAGTCATTCTCATAAAACATCGTGACCGGAAGTCCGCTGATCTGCCCGTACTTTGATTTATTTCACTTGCTCCGAGTACCGCCATCCTGTAGCTTTAGGAGGTTTATCCGTTATTAAAGTCGTCAAGATTCAATACGACTCAAAGGAGAATTGAACCTTTCATACCATTAAGAAAAAGTTCGACTCATCAAAACAATCATTCCGCATGCAAGAGAGCGTAACGGCTGGAACCGTATAAAAATGTAACAATGCTCACAAGTGCCCCTCAAGTATAAAATAAATAACAATGAACTATTGATATCATTAAAATTCTCCTTTGGGTAAATTTTAGCATATCCAGTGTTCACTTGGAGGGAGCTTAAAACACTTTACTATTTTGTGTCATTTATATGTTACCTTTGGGTATTCATTTTACCTTTCTACAAATACAAAATAAAACTTATATCAATACTCAGCGTAAATCGACTCGTTACTCCTCATTCCTAATTATAAAGATAATTATTAAGAATTTTATAAGTCTCCCCTTTATTCATTTTATGTAATTCAATAAATAACACAAGGCCTACTAATTTAGGTTATTTTGACAACTATCTAAATTAGTTAACTCTTACATTTATAAATTGTTATTTGGATAAAATTCTCATAAGATGAAATTAATTTTTATTTGAGTTAAAAATCAAGGAAATAGTATCGTTAAAAATCAAGAAAATAGTATCTTTAATAATCATCTGATTCAATAATCAATCATAATAAAATCAAAGAAATCGGCATTCATTAGATATAATAATAATTTCACAAAGATTCAAATCACGGGTGGATACATGGACATCTTAAAAGAAAATTTCTGGCCATATTCAAATAAGTGATAATGACAATCGGCTAACCAAAGATCAAGTATTCTATATTTCCTTTATCGCTTTTAACTGGGTGTCGGCATGCCCGAAACGGCTAATGCGCCTCACCGACAGACATTGATCCAAATAGGCCACAAAAAGGAAAATAAAATTCTTCCTTCTACGCGTTGAGGCGTTTCTTTATTTTTTAATGAGACAATCTAATCAAGATAAATCTCAAATTTAATCTTTATAAAACAACGATTTGAATATTTAAATTAATCAGCTCTAGATACCATTTGTTAAGATTTAATACGGAAATTAACACACAATATTCCGGATCATTGAATTCAAACTCATCTCTGATAATAAAAATATATATGGGACATATACCGCTAACACGTACCTACGAGATTTCTCGCTTGAAGAACACGCAAATATGAGATATTTCTCTTAATTTATGTATCTTAAATCCTTAATCTCTTCTTCGCCTTATCAAACTGATACACAAAATCAAGCTTATAATCGATGGGCTGCGTCCTAACCGCATGAAGGAGTTTATATATATAACTTATTGATGTAAGGAAGATATACCGTTAATACACGCTCAAAAAACCGCTCTAAACGTGTAATTCGACACCTGGTTTTATAATAAATTATATTTATTATAATTTACCCATCTATCACAGAAATATCTTCATAATACAAAGATATTTATTCTTTTTAATTTATTAAATACTAGGCAGAGGTCACCCACTTAATTTTTAATGTGGAAATAACAAGGTATATACGACAGAGCTTAAAATAAATTAATTGGTTTATATACTACAAAATCAAGCCAAAGGTATTTTAACCACACAAGAATATCAAACGCAGAACTCAATCATTAAACGATGCGCTTTCTGGAAACATTTTATTACGTTATATATTAATATAAATGCTGCTTCATCATTTACGGTTTTGAAGAATTTTGATTTTATGTTTTTATCGATGATTGCTAATCGAATCAATGAAATTATTTTTCTCTTCAAAAAATATTAAATAAATAAATAAAAAAAACTGCTGGAAGCAAGGTCACTTGCATCGCCCAAGAGATTTTTTATCTTTTAAAATTTCAAATTTTGTTTTTGTTAAAAAGTTTCTTATTACCTCTTACAAAAATATTAATTATTTTTAATATTTGTTGTCTAAAGTTTTATTAGTCATAGAATGACTTTTACATTTACTTTAATTCTATTTGAATAATTAAAATTATTAAAAAAATTATGTAAAATAATTTATAGTATCGAATTAATTTTATTTTATATTTTAAAATAGAATTTATGTCCTTAATATTTTACATAAAATATTCAAAATTAAACAAAATTGAAAGGATAAATATAAAATTAAATAAATATGAAATTATAATAGTTTCTTAAAATGATATTAACAAATAAAATTATTATTTAAAAACAATTAAAAATTAAAAATATATATTATAAAACATTCAATAATACAATTAAAACTTTATTTGTTAAACAATGAGAGTCTTTACATCACCAAATTAGTTATAAAACAAAATTAAAATATCGATAAATATTAATATATCGATATTTTGATTTCACGTAAATATAAAATTATAATATCTTGTGAATATTTTAACAAAAATATCCATAAAATAAATGGTACAAAAATTAAAATTCATAAAAATATTTTAAATAGTACTTTTTAATTTAAAAAGTATACAATTTTTTTTCCACTCGTACTCCAACCCTTTCCCTTTACTATGCCCACAAGCATTCTCGATATCGAGTAACACACAAATAGCTTGATTGGTTTACACCCATCTTGGTAACCCTTCCTAGAAAAAGAAGAATTAAGAAGAAAATAAAAGAAGAGAAACGAAAATAGGAACTGATTCCAGTAAACTAAATAAAACAACCTTCAGTTTTTTCCACATAGAACTTACACTGTGGACACCTCCTTCATTTCTTCTCCTGAGCAAGCTCCCTCGGCATCAAATCCTCCCTCCCTCTCTCATCCGATTGTGGGCGTGTTGCAGAAAGAGAGAGAAAGATAGATACACATGCTCTGGAGAAATAGGTATCCTGGAGAGATTGAGAAGCGAAAAAGATGAAAGGGGTAATTTGCATAAATGGGCGTGTTGCAGAGAGAGAGAGAGAGAGCACTGAAATGGAAAGAGGGGTTTGATTGTACATGCTGTGGAGAAATAGGCATTCTGGAGAGATTGAGAAGCGAAAAAGATGAAAGGGGTAATTTGCATAAATGGGCGTGTTGCAAAGAGAGAGAGCACCGAAAATGGGTGTGTTGTAGTGATGTGGGAGAGAGCACCGAAACGGGAAGGAGGGGCTTCCGATTGTACTGTAAATTTGCAAAAATGGGCGTGTTGCAGAGAGAGATAGATACACATCCTGTGGAGAAATATGTCTCATGGAGAGATTGAGAAACGAAAAAGATGAAATGAGTAATTTGCATAAATGGGTGTGTTGCAGAGAGAGAGAGAGCACCGAAAATGGGTGTGTTGTAGTGATGTGGGAGAGAGCACCGAAACGGGGAAAGAGGGGCTTCCGATTGTTCTCTCTCTCTCTATGCAACACGCCCATTTTTACAAATTACCCTTTTTATCTTTTTAGCTTCTCAATCTCTCTAGGATACCTATTTCTCCAAAGCATGTGTATTTCCCTGGAAAATAACCATTTTTCTTCTCACACAATATCATAGGTTTATCCTCCCAAACTTTTTCATTTTGTGGTTTTTTATTATTTTATCCACTCATTTTGACAACTCGGTCGAAATTTAAAAAAGGAAAAAATAAAACAAATTTAAGCTTAACCTGCTAATTTATCTTAGAAAGCATCCATGCTAGCCGAAAGCTAATGTGAGCTAAAGTTTCCATTTTTAATGCTGATTAAAACTACCCAAAGAATACCAAAGCCGGAGCCAAAATTTGGAGGATATACAAAGGATCACTAAAATCAATGAATATATCGATCACTCACGCCCAAATGTGTGAAAACCCATTGATACCCTCGAATTCTAGCCGTTGGAAGCAAAAAACGAGGCTCAAAAAAACTGAACCACAAAAGCAGAAGAAATCTCCAAAACAGAGAATCACACAGAAAATCAGCCAAACCAAAACAGAACGGAAATGCATTTGAACTCCCAACGGATACAAATTTATTTTATAAATAGCAAAAACTCCAATATTTCAAGACCGGATTCCGCACTGAGCGAAGAAGAAGAAGGGAAGAAGAGCGACTCAGGCCAGCTGCCGTCATTGGCCCACCCACCGGCCGCCTACGCGCTATCTCTCCGACTTCAGGTGACCTCTTCAGTCATTTCGGGCAGCCGCGGGCCCCCATCGCCGTGGCCGTGTCTTTCCTTCCCCCGGCGCCGATCACCCCCCCTGCCGCTGCAGATCCCCCCTCCCCCGAGCGCCGATCTCCCCTTCCCCCATCCCCCCGCGCCGATCCCCCTCCCCGCCGACACCCCTCCCGCCATCCCATCTCTCGCGATCACGGAAGCCTCCCACCCCCAACAAACACTCGCTTGATTTTACAAAACGAACAAAAAGAACTGCTTGGTATCTTATTTTAAATTTTTTTTTAAATACTCAAAATACGAATTAAAAATAACATTTTTACTTTTTATATAAATTAATTTATTTTATTAGCCTACAAATATTTTAATTAATCTCTCTAATTATTTTCAAAAATAATATTATAAATAAAATATTATTAATAAATACAAAAACCATAAATCATATTTTTGGTATAATTTTAGAATAAAATCTTTACTTGATATGAATTAATTTATTTTATTAGCCTACAAATATTTTTCATTAACTTCTAATTATTATAAATTATTAAACCATAAATAAAATTGATGTGAATTTTTCAATTTAATTATTTTTTGTGAATTTCTTTTTCACCTTAGCATACCAATATTTAATTTAATTCTTGATTTGCAGGCGTAAAATGGCATCTCCTCCAATACGGCCAGGCGGCAAAGCTTTCTTAATCGAGAAGACGCAGACCGTGGCATATCTTGGTCGACCATAACCCAAGATCCGATCGTATCGGCAACCAATGTCAGTTTTGTATCGAAACACGCTGCTTTTGGCACTCAATGTCGAGTCGACCCACCACTGACTTTTATGTTCTCGCATAAAACCGATGGACAAAATCCGGCTAATATCAGACAAAATGGCGGATACTCGCACGTATCGCAAATAGGCCGCAAAGTGGAGCTAACATCACTCGGGACGAGGTCATTTATCTATTGTTATAATTTTGTATATCAATTATTTAAACTATAATTTTATTTTTATCTAATTTTATTTTCTTCACAGATGCTTATGAAATATGTTCTAAGTGGTTAGAGTCCGTGGATTTATGATCATTGTCGGGAGGTGCTTAAATACTTGATAAGGGGATGATTATACTCCTCAAGAAAGCTTACCCTAGACCCCGCCTCCCCGGTTTATGAGGAACCCATGAAACATATGTATTCGACTGATCAAGATCCATATAGCAATGCAACAGCTTAGCTCTCCAAGGAAGAGACCTCTGAAGGAAAGGCCTAAAGAAAGGCATGTTAAAAGTAAGGCGAGTCCAACAGATACTAGTAATCTATTTCGACATACGATTCGCGACCATTCGGGGCAGAGGAAAAGAGAAAGAATTTTTATGAGGGGAGCAAAACTTCACTATCAAGGAGCAAGTCGGGATAGTGGAGGATGTGCAATTAGAGATTGCAAGACGTGCTGAAGATAGGTTGCAAATGATCGCCGATGATGCCATTATGGAAAAGGACACTTCATATATGTCTCTGTTGAATGAAGAACATTATTATCAATCGCGTAGTTAATGCGATTATGGCAAGAGTAAATGAAAATGCAAGAAATTCCAACTTCATACTTCGACTACTAGCTTTATATATTCAATGTATTTGAAATTTGTCTCTTTAATGAAATGTATTGTTTAGGTCCGTGTGTACTTTTACGTTATAAATGATTAAAAGATGTCACTAACTTAAATTTAATTTTCATTCAAATAACATAACATAATATAACATAGCAAAACATAATATCAAAATAAGGCAAATTTACTCGATAACGCTCCGTGTAACGTCCACAGATGTGTAATGATGTCGTTTCGGAGGGCATAGTGGGTGTTCGAATCTCGAATGGCATGGTTTCTAGCCATAAATTGATCATGCCATCGGCCTTGCGGATACTTCAACGGGGGCATTATTCCTACCGAGTCATAAATTTCATCGCGCAGCCACGCACAAGTTCGCCATCAACCCGCCATCCTCAATTATCATGTTGTAATATAATGCACGCCTTTCATGATATAGCTCAAGTCGCGGGTGATGCCGATCTAGCCGGGTCCTCAAACGATAGCAAACCGAAAGGAAGCACCCCAAATGCTCGTTTCTACATCCTTTCGAGCACCCTTTGCGTTTATTTGCAAAGAATGCGTGAGCCAAATCTGGCTGGCGCGAATTTGACAACAATTGTCGCTTCATTTTGATATATACCGTCTGCAAGATAGTATCCCATATTGTAATGGTTGCCCATTATGGTATAATCTGCAGGAGGGCCACATCCTTCTCGCAAGTTAGCAAAGAGATTGGAGGCGTCAAGTACATTAATGTCATTGTTGGATCCGGGCATGCCAAAAAAAGCATGCCATATCCACAAGTCGTAGGACGCGACGGCTTCGAGCACGATAGTCGGTCGGTGGACATGGCCAGTATACATTCCGTGATATGCTACTGGACAGTTTTTCCACTCCCACGCATACAAATTCAAACTCCCAAGATTCCAGAGTTCACGCTGATTAGCTTTAATGCGAACAACCTAATGATGTCTGAAATGGCTTGGTGGATCTCGATATTCAGCCCAAAAATTTCTACTAATTTCGCGACCGTTGACACACTCGATGGTTGTGGTCTCTCCAATTCTAACATACTCATCGATCGGTACCGCATATTACCGCATGCAAAGCATAAGTGCACCGTCATTTTGTTCACCGTGATAACCTAACAAGGCTTGGCAGATTTCTTCTTTGCACGAAATAATTACAGGCCGTCAGAGCGTATAAAACTGCGATAAACAATGGTCGACTTAGACGAAACCGTCATGAATAATGTTTCGTCAGACTGGATTCTCACCGGCACCATTTAGCGCCGAGAATTGCCGCTAACTCGATCACGATATCGGTATTGCCTATTGACTCTATCTCCATAGCCCGTACCTTGTGAGTGTTGTCTCAAACCCGAGAGGCCGAACTGGTGTGTTTCTTTCTTCTTCATCCGAAGAAGACGAATAACTGGCCCAATAGACGATTGAAGAAGTTACTCATTTTTCGAGAGAGAGTGAGTAAATGGAAATCTAAGATGGGTGTAAATTTGTAAGGCCATCACACTCAATTTATAGATGTTTTTGAGATCAGATCGCAGAACTCCAAACTATATTACAAATGTTTGGTGATTTGACAAGTCAATGCACTACTATATTGGAGACCAGCTTTATCAGCTTTTTACAACCCCGATGTGATTTGACAAGTCAATACACTACTATGTTGGAGACCAGCTTTATCAGCTTTTTACAACCCCGATGTGATTTGACAAGTCACCCAGTGATAAGGCAAATCATCCGAAACCCAATGCAACTTTTTAGAACCCCAATGTGAATTGAAAAATCAGTCAGTGACTGGTAAAATCATTCAGAACCCGATGTTATGTTTTTTAACCCCAATGTGATTTGACAAGTCAATGAATGACATGTCTAAAAGCTTCAAGATTTACTGCCTTTTCCACGTTTTAAAATCGATCATGACTCAATCGAAAAGTTACCGTCATGGTTCATTGCTCTGACGCTACGAATCACGGCTGGAACCACTGCTGAACCAAAGATGTCATAAATATTAAATTATATTTCTTTAAATATAAAATTATATTTAAAATATATAATTTAATATTTATAATGTTATTTATTCATTTTTATATATTTTAAAATATTAATATATGATTTGAGACATCAACAAAATATTTATCAACTACATTTGATCATATTTTCTTATTAATCCAACACATTGTTTTTTTTCCCTATAGTTGATAAATTATTTATTTTTTTCTTTATTTTTATAAGAACTATTAATTAATTTAAAAATATTTAGCTTGATATGGAACATAATTTAATAAATATTTATAAAGGTTTTGAGCGATATAAATGAACCCAAGTGATACGATGAATTATTAAAGAAAATCCAGGTAAAATTGGAATAGATTTAGAATAGCTAAAAATTTGGGATGCCAATGGGCCGAGATGCATTAGCTGCACTTAACCAAATCTCAAAAATACTTTGTACCCAAAATTCGCTTGAATGCCATGCGTGGCTAATCACGAGACGGCTCTTGCGCTCTAAAAGCGGCAATGCGATGTGAATTATTCACCTTTCAAGTCTCAATAGATCGAACATTCGGACTGTAGGAGTGACGGCGGGAGTGGACCCATGGTACAAAAGTCAACGACTAGAGTGGCGAGGTAAGGGTGACTACTGGCAATCCCACCGTTGGAAAGGCTCACGTCTGACTCTAGAGTTGGTATTGGGATTTCAGGAGGCAATTAATTGTTAGAGCAACTCCAATGGGAGTTGCCAAAAATGGGGTGTCAAATGCCATTTTACATCCTTGAATAAATTAAGTTGGCATCTAATAAGATTTTGTTCAATAAGAATAAATGGTGCCATTTTAATAATTAATGTTTTTTTATTAAAAAATATAATCAAATAATAGATTGAGCAATTTATAAAGTATACAAATAAATATATCAATTATAAAATATATAATTAATTTGACTAATGAACAATTTATCAATTAAAAAAATTATCAATTCATCAATTTAAATTTAAAAAATCAATTTGTCAATTTAAATAATGAACAATTTATTAATTAAATAAATTATAATCAATTTAAATAATGAGCAATTTATAAAGTTGCCAAATTAATACATCAAAATAAAATTTATAATCAATGTACAAAAATTGCAATTTATATAACCCATTTAAAAATCAAAATTTGAAATTAAAAAAGGAAAAATTGCAATTTATCTAAACCCATTTAAAAAGTAGAATTTGTCTTTGAAGAACTAAATCACCGTTTTTTTTCTCTTCTCGCCTTCCTCCTCCTCTCTTCCGGTCTTTTCCTTCTTCCTTTCCCTCCTCCCTCCTTCCGGCTCTTCTTCCTTCCCTTCATGCTTCTCCCAAATCAACGTCTTCTTCCCGTTTTCTCCTTCCCCGGGCCTTCCGCGCCAATCTCTTGCCCCTTCCTCCTCCTTCTTTCTTTCTTTCTTTCTTCCCTCCCTCGCTACGACAACTTTCTACAAAAATTTCGCAAGGGCTTCAGGCCTGCGCAAACCGCGGCACCCTCCTCCTAACTCTCCCGTGCTCTCTTTAGAATTTCAAATAAAATATAGCTGCTGAGAGAGCTACTGAGTAGCTGGTATGAGCTATATCAACGCTTCTTTGCATCCTCTGCGTGTTTCTTCTCTTAAAGTGTCAACACATACCTCAAATATCACCGATTGGTATTTTTGCCACCTTTCATGCCATTCTCTGAACATGGTTTTTAAGTATTTTGGCATATTTCGATGCTATTATATAAGATTTCTTTATATAACCCTGAGTTGTTTTGCAGTGGTTACATGATATTGATGATACTTACCAATTTACATGGCAAAATTATGTGGCTCATCCGATTGGATAGAACAACGCCTTGATAGAGTTATGGCTATACAGTCTTGGGCACAACAATTTTCACATGTCCTGATCATATACCACCCCTATATACCCTTTTTCTCACGTATGGTTTGGACTAATCAAAGGCTAATCTGAATAGAAATTGGTTAGATTAATCCTCAACATATTGAAGGTTAAGGGAAAATGGACATAAGCAAAAATATGTCGAACCACTATAAACCGAGTTTTTACTTCTTATCTTTATTTCTTTGTGCTTTTGAATTAAATTGAAATTTTTAAAGTTCTTTGTAAAATTTTTTTTTTGAGAATTTAGTCTAACTCTCTTGCATTGCTTACTAAGCCAATTCTACTTTAGATTGGTATAAGAGGTAGACCTCTTGTTTTAAAGACTTAATTGTCTAAAAGGAAAATAGCTTATATAAGTCTTTTTTTTAAGCTATTAGTTTTTCGATCAATAAACCTCATTCCTTTGTCGATTATTAATTTTGAAAAAAAAATGGCTTACAATTGGTATTTGCAATCACTTGACCTTTGTTGGTTATGCATTTCCTACAAAAGTTGTTGATGAATTAATTCATCTCTCAATACTTAAACAATTCAAACAAAAATAAAATAAAATAAGCATGATAATAGACATTAAAAAAATAAAATATTGAATAATAATCACAATAAATTATATAAATTTATCAAAATAAAAACTCTATAAGTTATATTAAATTTTGAGAATTCCAAAATCCAAACATAAAAATAGAATAAAATTTTAAAACATAACGTTTTATTTTGAATTAAAATCGATTACTGCATTTGCTCTATTTTAAATTTTTAAAACCCAATTTTAAAAAATAATTTAAAATATTTCAAAATGAGGTCCGCTCAATTTGGTCTATTCAGGTGGTTCGATCTTATAGTTTTATGCACATCCTGTAGATAGAATAATTATTTTTTATTTAAAAACTTAATTTTATCAAAATTTGGATAAAATGTTAATTTTTCATGGATTATATAGGAATTTAATGTGTTTAATGAATGAGGATAATTTTTTTTATTGTGGTATTCTATTTTTTAAAAATAACTTTAAATTTTTTTTATCATAATAATATTTATTTTTTATTTTTTATAAATATGTTTTTTTATATCTATTTACTTTACAATACATCAAAGTAATGAATCCATTTAAAGGCCTTACTGGGCATAAATATGTTAAAATGTTATACAAACATTATATAAATATTTTTATTTATCATAATGATAAAATTAAATTATATCGTATAAATAAAAATTAAATTAAGCTATCTTTTTCCCTATACTAAGATGTTTTTTTTATATGCATACACTAAGATATTAAGATTGTAATTTTTAGCCTATAAAAAACAAACAACTTTTTTTTACAACACACAAACAACTTAATACTTAATAATACAGTACAAAAAAATCATCGTTTTTAAAATTGGAAAGCCGATCCAACTGTGCCTTCACTGAAGTTCACTTCATTTGAGTCGGATCATGTTCGAACCGCTAGCTAACTGCCTAGGTCAGCGGTTCAAAAGCTCATATACGTCATTATTTGTGGAATTTTAGGAAAGTAGTATATATTATATTAATTGCTTAAAACGACTTATTCCTTCCATATTTAATATGTTTATATAGTTAAATATTATTCATATTTTATTAATAAAATTTAAAATATCAATAAATTTATATAAATGATAAAATACATATTATTGATTTTTAATTTTATATTTTAAAATTTTAAAAAAATATAAATTATTCCATTTTAATATATTTACTTAGATAGTTAAATAGCATTCATACTTTATTTATAAAATTTAAAATATCAATATATTTATATGTAAATTTATAAATAAATATTATTGATTTTTGTTCATATATTTTTACTTTTAAAATATAAATTATATTTATAATGTCATCATTTTACTCAATGGCCCAACTGCTGAATCGTAAACTCATAATCTTTTCTCAGCTGATTCACTAACCCATCCACTTTAAAACATTCTCAAAAAATATAGATGCGATATACTTTTTTTGAGACAAACAACTAAATATTTAATATTATAAAACACTATATTAAAAAGGTTTACTTAAAGATCAAGAAAAACAAATTCCACCCAAAAAGTTTAAAATATATAAAATTTTAATTAATTGTAGCTATATTTTATTTTCTTCGATATTTTTATTGTTCAATTAAATACGTGAATATTATTATTTTTAAATATTTTTATAATACTTTTTAGAGACCATATGTAAAATTAATAAATTAATTTTATATAGAACTTCGTCCTCTTTCACATATTTAAATATTTTATGTAAATATTAAATAAATTTAAAATATATAAATTTTATCATTTTAATTATATAACCCTGTCTTTTATTTTCATCAAAATTATGTTCCAAACTTTCTCTTTGATATATGGAAAAGTAGTCCACTTGTTTCGTCCCAAAATTTATTTTCTTGTCGAGATGATCTCTTGTTTAGTAGAAGGAAGTTTTTAATAATTGAGCATTATTCCTATGAATTGATTTTGAAACTGTCACTCTATATGATCATAGGACTTGAGTATAAACGAGTAGAAAAATAATTTATAGTGTCACTATTTTTGGTGTCATTTTCTTAAAACAATGACACCGTATGACTTAAAGTTTATAAATGTGACACATTATATAAAAAATATTTAATTAAGAATGCTAGTTATAGATTTATGATGTCATTTTCTGAAAAGTGACACCATATGAAATTAAAAAAAAAAAAACATTGGAAGCTAAATGATGCTAATTTTAGATTATGGTGTTATTTTTTTTAAAAGTGTTATCATATTGATTGTTTTTTTTAGATTTATGGTGTCATTTTATGAAATTTACACCATTTAACAAATTTTAAATTTTATAACTTAATGATTATTTTATTATATATACTAATTAGAAACATAATTTAAAAAATTTATTATTTTTGCATATCATTAATATATAAAATTTTATTACATAATCCAAACCATCATCTTCTTTCATCGTGAAAGTTTTTTATTTTTTTTATGAAATATAATCACACACATCCTAACCTTATATGCTATCATCTACAAGAACAATTCCTGCTTTTATAAAGTATTTCTCTTCTTTGCTTCATTAAATAACTAAACTCATGTCTTGTTAGGTTTCTTGCCTCTTTAGCGATTAATTAATAAACTATGTCACTAATTAGCTCGTTTAGGATCCAATGATCCATTATTAATTATGACTCTTTATTAACAACTCAGATTGTTTCTAAAGCATAAATCCAACACTATTAAACAAGACAACTTAATTGGTTACGGTGAATAGCAAGAAGTGAACCATAAAAATGTGTGCAAACTCACTTTTGTGATCGGATAATCAAGCGACAAGATGGATAGAATTGTGTTTTGCAAAATGATCGGTTATTCCTTAAGGCCAACAGTACTCACAAAGACTTCACTGTAGAGAGATAGTTGGGCTCATCTAGAGTTGGCAATTTGGGCAGATTGATCAGGCTCACACCGGCCCACGAGTAAAACTGGCCTGATAAGGGCCTAATTTACATTTGACTACCATTTTATTGGCCCAGTCCAGCACTATATCGGGTCGATGGGCTAGCTGGCCAACCCAGTCCTATGTATACGAAAAAAAGTTAAATTCTTTTATTTGATCCTCTATTATTTTCCCATTTCAGTCTTATTTGCATTTCTAAGAAAAAATTTCCTTATCAGCATATTTGTATAAATTCATAGAGCATTAAAATTTCTGGGTTTTGTTTGAGTGAAACCGATTGATGCCCTTCTGTAATTACTGAACAAATGAGTCCTCTTTTGTGCTACTGACAAAACTTAAAAAAATTCATGGGAAAAAGGATACCTCAAATTCTTCATTATCACCAACTTCAACTTCTTCATTCTTAGTAATTAATTTCAACTTCATCCTCTGCATGATCAATTTCTCCTGTGAGTCCAGCTGATGATTCCTCGTCGGTCTTCACCTTCAGAATCTCAATAATCCATCTCATCTGAAGCCTGATTTTTTCTTTTCTCTGCATCCGAACCTATATCTTTAGCCCCTCCATCATCCTCACCATCATCATCCTCATCACCATTTCCACCAGCTGACCCATCACAAGAAGCATCCTCATATGTGAGGGAAGGAAAGAAATGAAAATGTAGGAAAGAAAAGATTCAAAGAAAGAACAAAAAAGGAAAAAAAAGGAGAGGGGAAGAAAATGTGAGTTTTTTTCCTATCCTTATACTATAAATGAAAAATGGAGGATGAAATTTAGATGGAAGAAGAAGAAGAATAGAGAGGAGGAGAGGAAGATGAAGATATCGGGTAAGGGGAATCTAAAGTGGAGAGAGGTAGATGGGTAGGTGCCTAGGTGGGTACTGGGTAGGTAGAAGTCAGTGGGTTACAGGGGATGGTGGAGAAAGAATTAGAGAGTGAAAGATGCAGTAAGATAGAAGAACAAGGGCGGGGCCAAATTTTTTTTGTTTTCAAATTTGGAAACCAGGCAGCCTGAAAACAATCGGGTTAGCCCGGCTTGATTCTGATTGACCCGACCGGCCAATCGAGTCATGCCAAATTTAGTCTGAGTTTTTTGGATCAATAAAATTAGATCTTAACCCAATCCTAATTTCGGATTGATTGGACTAACACTTCAGACCGGATTCAAATTATCAGCTTTATATGAAACGTATCAATTTTAAAAAAGCAACATGCATCGTAACTCCTAAGAAAGAGCAAGTAGACAATCGTATCTTCAAAGTTCAACTAAATACTAACACCAAGAAAATTGTACTCTAAACAAATTATATCCCAATTAAAATGCAAAACATATTTTTAGGTTATGAGTACGGATCATCCATGTGGAATTGACCCAACTCCAGACCCATGAAATACATACCAAATTACCAATAGATGTGCCCTATAACCCTTTTGTAAAAGACACCATACACAAAATCTCATACAAAACCTTCTTTATGTTCATCCAAACAAGATGTTACTATGAAGCACTGACCCAAGTTCTAGTAATTTGAGTATCCTAAACTATTAAATGCATATATAATATACCAGATGTACCCGCTTTCGCTCTAGAATTGTTCACACCTACCAACTGGAGTTCAGACCGAGTAAAAGAAGATGCAGAAGTTGTAGAGGATCCTTCAAGGTCTCTTTAGCCAACACTGCACGGGCCGTGGCTAATTGACCATTTTCCTCCACATCGATAGCAAAACTCAAATCTACACCTGTGACCACCCATCACAAACAAAATTACTTTCTAACCAAGAGACCTACAACGTGTTTTTTTTTTTGCTTTTTAACAGGTAAATGTTTTTTTCTCTTTTTTATGTTATTCACATCACAAACAAAATCACTTTCATAACCCCTTCACCACATGTGCCAGGTCTCAAGGGCGAGACCAGCAGCCTGCTAAAAGCAATCAAGAAAAATAAATAGAGGGTGAGTAAATAATCTGACCTGCATCTCATGTGCACACAGCCTTCTGTTTTCTCTACGTAGAATTTGCAATTGGGACATCTCATCTATTTCTTTTCCTCAGCAAGCTTCTTCAGCAGTATATCTTCCCTTCCCCTTTCATCCGCGTTTAGCCTCTGAAATTCCTGGCATTCCATCCCTGAATGCCATGGCACCCGACACTGTACGCAGAAGAGTCTCCGGCAATGCGGACACTCTGACTCCCTCATCATCCTCATATTTTCCGCACTGTCATTCAATAACATGGCCGAGCAGTCCTTGAATAGGCAGTAGAATTTCTCCGTATCAAGAATCATCGTCTCGATGACCATCTTTTCCCACCTCTCAATTACCCTCTTGGGCAAGAATTCCTTGCAGCTCTTGGGAGCTAGCGCAACTATGCAGTTCAAACCCGGGCATAGAATCATGCTGAGCTGCTCCTAACCTTAACTTGAATGTGTTTGCTTATGCAGTCAGTGCAGATGTAGTGTATGCAGTCCTTATTTCTGAACATGTCAAATGTTTCTTTCCTCTCACAGCAAATCTCACAAATCTCATAAACCCTAAACATCCTTTGTCTTGATGGTCCCCCCTCTTGTAAACCAGACCGGAGAGGTTCGGGAGCTACGGATTCTGTCCTGAAAGGAATGTGGTTGTTTTTGGATGCAATATCAAGTGCTTTACATCTTCCCATCTTCATGGATTCTCCTGTTGCCTAGTTAAAATAAATAAATAAATAAAGTCACTAGATTTTAAAGGAAAATAATTTTTAATATAATCACATATAACATTAATGTTGTGCAGCATACTTCCTTCACTAAGACTAGTCTTTCTATCATATAGGTGCCAAAGTCTTTTCAATCTTCATGGACTTTATTGCCTGTTAAATTTTTTTAAAAAAATTCAATAGATTTTCAAGATTTGTTTTCAATGATCACACATAACAATGATGCAAGAAACATATTTCACGAAATCTAATCTTTTTCATCATCTTTTTGAGATTTCTTTCTTTACTAGTAGATTATGCATCTTTTTCCTATGAGAAAATGGGATGGTAATCTTGTTTTACTTGTCTTTTTCCATCTTTATGGATTATTCCAATGCCTTGTTAAAATAAAAAATAAATTCACTAGATTCTAAACAAAAATAATTTTCATTTTATCACATATAACAATAATATTGCAAGCAACATGTACATCACAAAATCTAGTCTTTTTCATCATCTATGTGAGCTTTCTTTCTTTACTAGTCAATAATGCATCTTTTTCCATCTTTTCTCGCATGAGAAAATGGGAAGGTAATCTTGTTTAATTCGTCGATGACAAGTCTTTTTCCATCTTCATGGATTCTCCAATTGCCTAGATAAAATAAAAAATAAATTCACTAGATTCTAAAAAAATAATAATTTTCAATTATCACGTATAACAATGATGCAAGTAATCATCATATCACATCTAATCTTTTCAACTCTTGAACCTTCTTTATCATTTAGTTTTATGATGCTTCCTTCTCCATCTTTAATGTTCCTCCCATGGGAAAATGGTATGGTAATCTTGTTATACTCGTCGATGACAAGTCTTTTTCCATCTTCATAGATTCTCCCATTTCCTAAATAAAACAACAAATAAATTTAATAGATTCTAAAAAAAAAATTCAATTTATCAAATATAACAATGATGCATGCAACATACTTCACCAAATCTAGTCTTTTTCATCACCTTTGTGAGCTTTCTTTCTTTACTCGTCGATGATGCATCTTTTTCCCTCTTTATTGATTCTTTCAGGATAAAACGGGATGAGAATCTTGTTTTCCTGGTCGATGACAAGTCTTTTTCCATCTTCATGGATTCTCCCATAGCCTAGTTAAAATAAAAAATAAAGTCACTAGATTCAAGAGAAAATTAATTTTAAATTATCATATAACAACGATGCGAGCACTATACATCACCAAATCTAGTTTTTTTCATCATCTTAGCAAGCTTTCTTTCTTCACTGGTCAATAATGCATCTTTTTCCATCTTTACTGTTTGTCTCATGAAAGAATAAGATGGTAATCTTATTTTACTCTTCGATGACAAGACTTTTTCCATCTTCATGGATTCTCCCATTGCCTAGTTAAAATCAAAAGTAAATTCATTAGATTATATAGAAAATTAGTTTTCAATTATCACATATACAATGATACAAGCAAAATAGTTCACAAATCTAGTATTTTTCATCATTTCAATGAACTTGCTTTCTTTACTTGATGATGCTTTTTTTTTCCATCTTTATTGTTTGTGTCATGAGAAAATGGGATGGTAATCTTGTTTTACTAGCCGATCACAGATCTTTTTACATCTTCATGGATTCTCCAATTGACTAATGAAAATCAAAAGTAAATTCATTAGATTCTAAAGAAAATAATTTTTCTAATTATCACATATAACAATGATGCAAGCAACATACTTCACCAAATCTAATCTTTTTCATCATTTCCTTGAGCTTTCTTTCTATATATACACACGACGGTGATGCAACTTTTTCCATCTTTACGGTTTCTCCCATGAGAAAATGGGATGGTAATCTTGTTTTACTTGTAGATGACAAGTCATTTTCCATCTTCATGGATTCTCCCATTGCTTAGGTAAAATAAAAAATAAATTCACTAAATTTTAAAGAAAAATAATTTTCAATTGATCACATATAACAATGATGCAAGAATTCTTCAACATAAAAGGAGAAAAAGAGAGAAAAAACAATGGAAATAATTACCTGAGTGTTACTAGAGGAAGTCAACTGAGACTTACATTTCTCTTTATCGATCTTCTTTCTCTTCCCACATTTCTCTTCATCAATCTCCTTTCTTTTCCTCTCCATAAATTTTTCTATGAAAAAGATGAAGAGTTGATTTTACCAGAAAATACTCTTTGACCTGCTACTTCAATGGTTTATTTATTTATTTTTGCATGTATTTAAAAATAATAATAATTTCATAAAATGATTCATTTTATGGAAAAATGCGAAGTAAGTTAATTTTCAAATATTCATTTACTAATTATGGGGAATGATGCATTCTTGAATTGGAAATTAAATATGAATTCTTGAGTTAATTTATTTTTATTCCATTGAAATGAAAATTAATAAATATAATTTAGTTTCATATATTTTGTTTTTAGTTTCCAACTGTTTATATCCATAGCAGTAGGTTGTTCAAGTAGTGGCACAAGTAACCACATGTTTAAATAAATAATAAACAAAAATTTATTATGCTTAAACAAATAAAGAAATTCCACCAAAATTTAAAATTAAAGAGGTAAAACTTCAAAACAATCATTATATTAATATATTTATATATTTTTTAGTTTGCATACTTTTATTTACTAAACTATGAATTATATGCTGAACATTAAATTATTAATTCCAACTTCTCGATATCAGATGATGTCAAAAGAATCTAACAAAACCTCACGGAACCCTCTCTCTCCCTATCCCAATTCACCTGGACTTAAGGAAGTATTTGTTGGAAGAAGGACAAAATTAATGATATCTACAGAAATTATTACTCCGTACAGAATCTGAGGAGTTTGAGAAGCCCGTTTAGAATTCTGGGAAATCAAAAGTCTATTTCCCAAGAAGTCTATAAATATAGGTTATAGAACGTCTAAGTCTCCATAACTTGGTACACAAGGTTTAATGAAGATGTAGGGTTTGAATTTTATGGATAAATCGAAAATATGATATAGATATTTTTATAAAATATTGATTAAAATTTTAAAAATTAAAATTACTTTTATTAAAAATATCGATTCAATTGAATAATGTTTTATAATTATTAAATTAAATATGTAATTTAATATTATTATTATAATTAATGAGTTTTTATTTTAATTTATATATTTATATAGATAATGAGAGAATTATTCAAATTTTAATTAAGGTAAATTAAAATCAAATTAATAATCTATTAAATTAAATATATTATATTTAATATATTATTAAGATATTATAATGTTAAAGATATATTATTTATTTGTTTCCAAATATTAGGTAGATGATGAAAATATTCAAAATATTATATATCATAATTTTTTTTTTGAACGGTGAATGTACATCATAATATTAAATTTTTAAATGATATATTATTTTATTTTTTTTTCCTTATCAAATTAATTCTTTTGATTTAAAATATTAGAATTTATTGATTTTAAATTTAAATTTTTTGAAAAGGTGAAAGGATTTTATGAAAAAAATAAAATTAAGCGATAATGTTAAAAAAATAATGTAAAATTGTAAAAATATTCATAAATAATAAGAGAGTATAAAAAATGTTTACACCTTATAAATAAAAGCTGATGAAGGGTACAAAATTTCCAGCTTTTGGGCGGGTTCGAAACCCCCAATTGACATAGATTAATACACTTTGCAAATTTAAAACATGGGGAACAAGTGGTGGCCGAAATATCGGTTCAAAATAGGATAAAATGCTGAAATATCAACAAAATCAGCGAAAAATGGCCAACCGACTATCGGTGGATATTAACGATATTTCGATCGATATTAATGATATTTTGTTCCTTGAGTTTACCCAAAGGCTTCTTCCTTCTTCTCCCTCTCGTCCATGATAATGGTTGCAAGCATTGACTAATCTACATAAGGCTTGGGGCAAATTCCTCCCTGAAATTTTGGGAAAATAAATATTTTGACCCCCTCAAATTTTGGAAAAAAGGTTTGTTTGCATAAACATTTGAAAGTGAAAGCTAATTATCATTTAAGCATGAAAGTGATTTATGTTTTACTTTTGGCCCTTGTAATATTAATTTAGGCTATGTTTGTTCGGTAATGCTAGGAAAAAAAATAAAAAGAAAAACTAGAAGAAAAGAAAAAAATAAAATAAAATTTAATGTATTATTTTTATTTAATACTTCAAACTCATTTTTATTTATTTTCATTTGTCATTATAAAGATTAAATAATTTTAAAATATTTAAGCATCTAAAAAAGTTTATGTATAATTGATTTTTTAGACAATGACTAACTCTCCAAAAATCTCAAAACTGGTAGGATTTGTGGGTACCATGGCTTTTTAGGCCCAAACCTACTGTTCAATAGGCCTAGACTCCACTTCACGTGGGCCCGTTCAAGATAGCCCACCGCTGGCCCGCCTCATAAAGCCGCACTCAAGGCGAAACAACCCAGATTAAAACCACACTTAATCCACCAGACTATGTAAATTCTAGAACTCCGTCTGGGGTCCCGAGACTCCCCAACCGGCCATCTCACCGTATATGGGAAATTTGTTATGGGAAAATACGCAAAGTAGATATTTATCCGTGAATTTCTTAATTTCTAAATCATTTATTTAGAAGAATAATCCTTAATAAGGAAAAACAGATATTATCTCTTAAAAGGATAATCCTTGATAAGGAAAAACAGATCTTATCCCATAAAAGGATAATCCTTAATAAGGAAAAACATATATTATTAATAAAATAAGAAACTAAGATTTGAAGAACTCGAACCCTATAAATTTGAAGATCCCCACAGAAAAAGGTATGCAATTCTAATAACTTCAACTTCTTCTTCTTCCCTCTCCATCACGACTTAATCATTGAGAGGAGGCCGCAGACACCGTCACGGACGCCCTTTTGCGTTCACATTGCGCAAATTCGATGCCCCGAGATCAGACAAATAAATTGGTCTACATTGGCGCCCGCCTGGAAATCGAATAAAAAAAGTTTCCCACCGATGATTAGCAAGAGCTTGGCCCAACCGCGTCCAAAGAGTCTCCGTCACCCGGAGCCTTGGCCGATCCCCATTCCACATCCGACTGGTCCGGCAAATCGCAATGTCATGTAACCCAATGACCCGCCGCTAAGATCAATTCTTCCATTGGCAGACATGGAGAGAAGCAAGAGGAACAAGTAAGAAAGATGCATGAGCGTGTGTCATGTCAAGGCTTACATCGAAATAATGACTACCACTAACTCAAATTGAGAAAGCTACGAACCCGAAGAGGTATTATCAATAAATCTTCTAAAGCATTCTCTATCAATCTTGAGATAACACTTAAAGCCGTGGATGGCGAGTAAATGACATGTCCTACCCAGAGCAGATGAACATCTAACCGGGTCCAATTTAAAAGCCTGATTAGCTTAGTAAATGACATGTCCTACTTCCAAGATAAACAACATCTGTACTCGATCCACTTAAAAGCCCGGATGACACAGTAAAATGACCTGTCCGGCCCGGTATAGACAACATCTAACCGGTCCACTTAAAGTCCTGATGATGCAAAGAAAATGACTTTGTCCTACTGGCCATAGACAACATCTAGCCTGCCTCACTTAAAAGTTCAGATGATACAAGAAATGACATGTCCGACCCGATATAGACAACATCTAACCAAATTCCAATTTAAAAGCCCTGATGGAGCAAAGAAATGACTGGTTCCCAAAGATAGATAACATCTAACTGGTCAACATTAAAAGCCCAGATGGCGCAGTAAATGACATGTCCGGCCCAATATAGATTACATTTAACTGGTCAACATTAAAAGCCCGAATGACGCAGTAAATGACCTATCCGGCCTAGTATAGATAACATCTAACTGGTGAACATTAAAAGCCAGGAAGGCGTAGTAAATGCCCTATTCGGCCTAGCATGGCTAATGCCTAACCGGTTCAAATTAAAGTCCGGATGACGCTAAATGCCCTATCCGGCCCGACATCGCTAATGCCCTACCGTTTTACCAAAGTCCGGATACAGCACGCCCTATCCGCCCGGCGATGGATAATGCCCACCGTCCAAAGATAAAGTCCCGGATCGCGCTATTGCCCCGTCTCGCCCAAAGATGGTGGATGCCTAAATGCTCATTACTAAGTCCGAAAGGTCGATGTCCTATCCTATCAGTATGGTTGATGGCCAATCGTTCATTTAATGTCGACTGCCCTAAGCCGCCCGACACTTACAAGACTTACTTTGGCTCGTCGCCCGGGCACTTCCTTAATGCCGACTTCTGGCTCCAAGTCGCCTAACACTTCACAAGACTGCACTTGAATTTCCAAGGCTTCATCCGACACCTTCCCACGCCACTTCGCTCTGTCACCCGACACTTCAAAAGACCAGACTGACTTTGCCGTCCGACACTTTCTCAATGCCGCACTTGTGGCTCTGGGTCAGCCCGAAATTTCTAAGTTTCATTTGGCGCTTTCTTTAATGCTAGACTGGCTCTGGGTCGCCTAGCACTTTCTCTTAATGCCATACTTGTGGCTCTAAGCCGTTTGGCAATTTCTAAAAGCCATATGGCGCTTTCTTAATGCCAGACTTGTGGCTCTAAGTTGTCTGGAAATTTCTAAAAGCCATTTGGCGCTTTCTTAATGCTAGACTTCCGGTTCTAAGCCGTCTGACACTTTCTTAATGCTAGACTTCCGGCTCTAAGCCGTTTGACAATTTCTAAAAGCCGTTTAAGAATTTCTTTCTAATGCGACTTCCGCCTAAGCCGCCCGCACTCCTTAATACTCGTACCGGCTCTATGCCGCTTCGTACATCCTTAATGCCTGCTTGGGACGCCGGCTCACAGGCCGTCACGACACTTTCAAAGACCCGGACTTGTGGCTCTAAGCCGTCCCAGCACTTGCAGACCGGACTTGTGGCTCGGCGGAGTGCGACACTTTCTTAATGCGGACTTAGGCTCTAAGTCGTTTGACACTTCCTTAATGCCAGACTTAGGCTCCTAAGCGATCGACACTTCCTTAATGCGGACTTTTGGCTCTATCTTTGTTTTGACACATTCTTAATGCCAGACACCGGCTCTGGCCGTCTGGGACAGAACTTTCAAAGACCCGGACTTGTGGCTCGATTCGTTTGGCACTTTCTTGTTAGATGCAGTACAAGGATTACAGAGAAAGTAAAGACTGCGAGAAAGACCGTTACAAGAGCAAAACCCGGAAACCAATTAATACGAAAATGCCGAGTCTCGTGAGCGTCACGATCTCCTTAAAACAGATTCGTCGTCTCCCTGGTGCTCGGAGAAGTCCCTTGGCGTCATTTCCAGGGATACAGCGGACAAAGCGTGCCTTAACACCTAGACCTTTGCTCAGAGCGAGAGCCCCCAAAAACTACAATCAGAGGCTATCTCACCCAAACACCACACTCTTTGATAAACTGAAACCAAAAAAAAAAAAAAAAAAACCTCTTTTTCCTAAATAAGAGTCTCTCACCTTTATAGGCTAAAGGTGAGACCCTTAACATTCAGGAAACCAACGTTTGGCAAGCCATCGTTGGACTCCCTGCCCTTTGGACTCCTCAAGGAGTAAATGACAATGAATATCATTTATTCCAACAATTCTGCCCTTTGGACTCCTCAAGGAGTAAATGACAATGAATGTCATTTATTCCAACAATTCCCCACATGAATGACATTCATGACCAAAGATCCTAAAAGACTGGGTGATAGATTCATCGAAAAGAGCACATAGGAGGTAGGTGTTATCCTTTGAACCCAGCATGTAAAATATGTTTACTCTACTAACTAAACAGTAGACATGATGTCCTTGAACCATTCTGTCATTGGTGTAGATGATGACATATTCCACACAGGAATCTTCCTAACATATTTAAGTTCTCACTTTTATGTCCATTTTGGCCATGGACATGCGCACAGTTATGAGAGTTTAATAGAATGTGCCTGATGATTCCCTACGAAGCGGCCTACTTCACTCTTACATAGGTGATCTCTACGTAAATTAAGAGTGGCTCATGTTACTCTTCGCCAATGTTTAGAGATCATTAAGAGCATAAAACTATATGCTTATGAAGCGTCATTTGTTAAATCGTAGGAATGGACACGAAGATATCCCCACCGAGTGATTGTATCAAAGTCTTTAAATTTGGTTGTCCCTTTGAACCTAGATCTTGAGATCTCCGAGTAAAGCTAGGTTAGGTATCCATTGCATCGACTTATTCTTTTCACGGGCTTTAGTCCCCCATTCCTTGATGAATTTTCAGCTTGACTACATGTTTTAACCCTTTGGTTAAGCGGATGCAATGTTATTGTGGCGCCCCCGAGCCGGGGTGTCACCGGTGACTACCACGTCGGCCGCGGAAATCTACATGTCTCACGTCATGAGGCACGTACATGTGTAAAACGGCCCAGTGGGGCTCGCACATCCATGCAACCCAAATATAAATTTTATACAAAAGGGAATTTATTTACAATTGTATTTAACAATTTACAAAATGAGTCTCTTAATTTCTAAGAAATACAAGATAAGGCCACGACTTGGCGGTTCTTAGCCTCTAAGGCCGGGATCGTCCATCCCCAAGTGCGTCTTCGGTACTGAAAAATATATTCCTCGGCCGAGGGTGAGCAATGCTGCCGGTGGTGGAATTTCCCTGCTAGTTAATTCCCACCTAGAGGTGCGATGCAATGACGCGACAAACATTCAACACATGCTAATCTATCACTCATGCATATATTAACAAAATTAATTCCATAAATCATGCTATTAGTTTACAATAATAACATAAGATTAGCTCACATGGGCTAAGGCAATCCGCGGTTCATCTGGGCAGCCGCAATCTGTCGGCATATTTACTCATGAGCAATAACCGACATCACCGCAATCCATGGCTTGATTAGTGAATTTCATCCAAACCATTCCAGAGATTTATTCACTCGGTCCAAATCTTTTAGGCAAGAAATCACGACCATCAGTACTCGAAGCAAATCGTCCAATTCATACTTGGCCCAAACAAAAAGTAAAGCAGTAGGGCTTATACCTTTCAGGAGGAGTTTATTCGGAAACCCCTCAGCCCCGGGTACCAGCGTGTAGTCCTTGAGGTGGGAACAACAACTTTGCTGCTTGCCTCGTCGGGCTACGTCGGTCCGATGCGGAAATTCTAGAGAAGGTAGAGCACCTGCAAAAATCCACGCTCCCTCTCTCTTCCGGTTTGTTCCTCTTCTCCCTCTCTACTTCACTCTCCCAATCCATTTGGTTAGATTGGAGACAGAAAAGTCTTCCTGATACCACGTGTCAAATTCTATTGGTTGAGAGGATTACACTTATCCTCTTATCATGGCGAATTTCCCTCTAATGGCATCATGTATGTGTCTATGACGCATAAGCTCGGGTTTGTTTGCATCACACCCGAACACGTGGCGCCTCTTGTAGCCGCTGGCGTGCCAGTGTCATACTGCATCCCTCTTGGTGCCTCGAAAAACAGCAAATTCCGTCTGCACCGAGTGTGAGTCGGCAGCGTGGTAGCTGGAATTTCATTGAGGCGATTCAGCGGTGAAGTCCGTTTCGTCATCTGAGATCTAGAAAAATTCCGATTTTGACCGAAATTACCATTTTATCCTTCCTTAGGAAATATGGTTTTAGAGACTCATTCTCTACAAGATTGTTCAGTGTTCCATGTGACCGTGCATATATTCCGCAATCCCGATGTGCTATCGCATTCTGTGCATCACGACCAACGACAATCCAGCCTGTCCGTAGTCGCGACAAATCGCTACGTGTTCGATTCTACCTATCGCCAATAGAGTACAATAGAATAAATCTCGAGTCACTCCGACTCCTATCACTCAACTCTAAGTTGGGAATTTGATAACCATGTTCGATGTGTTTTCATCAGGAGTCTCTTAGGCTCCTATCCACTTTCGACTCTAAGTCTAGGTGATAGCCATGTTCGTGTGTTTTCTCTCGAGACGAAGTAGAACTTTTTCGCTACACTTGAGCCTCTTATATCCACACAGAAATTTCGGATATCTCCACGGGTCTCTTACACCCACACAAATTTCGAATAGCACCTACGGGTCTCTTACACCTCACGAAATTTTGGGATATATCGTACAGATTACCAACTACCTTTCATGAAATTTCGGATAACACCACGGGTCTCTTACGCCCCTCCACGAAATTTCGGGATATCACCGGTCTCTTACACCCTGTGTTTTGGATATCTCCCGGTCTCTTACACCCACATGAAGTCGAATAGTTTTCTGGGTCTCTTACACCCTCATTCGAACCTTACTCGCCTTAGAGATTAACGGCCTACTTAACTGCAACACTTGACACACTTTAATTGCTCTTCATTTCGGTTGAACTATGGGTCTTCAGCGGACCGTAGTCCAGACAAACTCAACCCACACTCAAGAGTGGTGAATGACCATACTGTGCACCCACGCACCCGACTTGACATTGATGTCTCGTGCACCACACTTTCGACTTTCAATCTGATCCCTCGAAGGGTCCCACCATGACGAATCTTAGAGATCCCAACACCTGATCTCGATCTGTCGGTCGACTCTCACCCTACGTCCCTGGGAAGGAATTCCCATCCTCATCTCTCTCTAAAGGCCTCGACCCTGGCCCAAATTCTATCCCACACAATCTGCAACAAAGAATGAGTATGATGCATCTAATTTAAACGCTACTCTAGTCGACAAGTGCGCGAGTAGAAAGCGTACCCTGCATGTCATTTGTCTGACCTTCGATCTGCAATACCTGAGATCTGCCTCTAGGACAATCTCGCACTCATGCATTTGGCGGCAATGGTAACCACATCATGCGCCTAGCGGCCAGAACTCGACACCTGGAAACCACGTGCTTTCGACCCCAGACTACTCTACGCACATGTGACCGTCTGCCAGTATTAGCAGGTCTTTGGTGTGGCACCACTGCAGGCCCGTCTTGGTTCGACCCATGCTAGGGTGGAGGGAACAAGCTGTGTCCTCTCCTATCCTGCATTATTTGGGGCTGTGCTTGTCTCAAAACCTTGGGATCCCACATTTAAGGGCAATCCATCCTCCTTATGCACGAGCTCAGCGTAATGGTAACACCATCGCCCATCTGTAGCAACCCAACTGGAAGTCTCATGATGATTGGGACGAGGTGTCCGTAACTTTAAAGTTCTGCCTCTGTGGGCAATCCGTCGAAAGTGTCGAGTGTCTGCTTGAAATAGTACATCATGCCTTATTCGCGTCCCATCACGGCCTTGGCCACGATAACCTGGCCACATCTAGATATCCTGCCCAGAAGCAATCTGCTGCTTTCGGGTTGGGGGGAAGAGATGAATCTTCCTTATCTTAGTACCGACACCCATATCACGAATGCCCATTATGTACGTCTACTCCTTCACAGGTTTCTTTGCACTAGCTTGTGCAATAAGCGACAGCCGCACTCCCAGCTGACAAAGGCTGTTTGAGAAGTGATCTGGGTGTGGTGCTTAGCTAGCACCTAAGTGGACATTACTCTACGTCCTCTCCCTCGACTAGCCATCTGCATATATGTCGATAAGCGACCAAGATTCATTTAATTTTCATTTCGGTCTAACTAGCGGTCGCGTCGCAGTACTAATAGACTTGACAACCGTGAAGGCCCGACCCATTCACTTCTAAGTGGTGCTAGCGCTAACCCACTCAATTCATTTATTTCAAAACTTTCATGTTCATTTCACTATCGAATCCCTAAGGTTATGATTCACACAACATAGCATTCTCCTTTTCTATACGCATTTCACCATGCATATAATTTCCCTACGCACTAACGGCGCAATCAAATTCCCCATACACACCATGTATATGTCCTTCCGCCAATTTGAAAGCATAAAAATCACATAATTCAACATGTAACAACAATGGCGTATCTCAGGAGGTGTAAATCTGAGGCTGAGACACTATTCTATCTGCATTTCACACACCACGTAATTGCATTTATAGTAATTGCAATATAAATATTCCATATTTTAAATCACACATAAGAAAATTTTTAAAATTTTTGTATTTTTTTACCGTGAGCAGTTTCATGAGCAGTGAGCAGCGATGTGTAAACGGTGCGAATCACTTCAGGTTGGGTGCCTGGTCGCGCACGAACCCTGGAAATAGCGCGCGGTGCCCGGTCGTGGTATTGCTTTGCGAAGCCTGTGCCGGTGGCCAGCGCGTAATCGGCCCAGCGCACAACCCGACTTCATTTCGCCTTGGCGGCTTAAAGTGAGCAAGTCGGCGCTATGGCGCCAGTCGGCGGGCGCGCGGTATTTGCTGACTGGGCGGTCGGCGACCTCAGCGTGTCCGGTCGCGACCTCGAGCAATGCCAGGCCTGGTCGCGACCTCAGCCGAGTCGTGACTTCTTTTCACATCCGACCCGGGCGGTCGCGACTTCATTTTCCAGGTCGCGACCTCCTGAACAATCAAGCTAAGTCGCGACGCCAACCCCATGTCGCGACCTCCCACATACTACCCGACCAAACTAGTGGAGTGCGACCTCCGAAAGTAAAATTAGCGACTTCCAGACCCAACGGGGCAGTCGCGGCGTCAATTCCATGTCGCGACCTCCTTTCCCAACCTAGCTTCACGTGACCAACCCAGTGCAGCGACTTCATTCTAGGTCGCGACCTCCTCCTTACCACCCATGCGACGTCAAAATGATGTCGCAACATCGAAATCAAGCGGCGAATCCTGACCTCAATTTTTTAGGTCGCGACTTCAAAAGAACCATCCCGTCGCGACCTCGAATCCATGTCGCGGCCGTTTTATGACGGAACAAAGCGAGGGTGAGACCTCTCAAAATGGTCGCGTACCAAATCCCCGTGTCTTCCTACGGCGCATGCAAAATCCCAAGTCGTGAGCACGAGGACCTGCGTAACCCGGCCGGTCGCGGCGCCCTTCTGGTCGTGACCTCCGCATGACAAACCAGGTGGCGACACCCATTTAGTCGCGACCTCGAGCTAATCACCAGCTTCCACCCACATGCCAAAACCTCAAAAATCCGAGTTTTACCTTGCCACCCACAAGACTAAACCAGGTCGCGACCTTAAAATCGATGTCGCGACCTCAAACCGTCTACTCCAGGTCACAACATGAATTTCATGTCACGACCAAGGATCCTTCAGTCCTAACCTCAGCATGTCACGACCTCAAAACTAGGTCGCCCCAGTCTTTGGAAATTGCGTGGCAGTTCTAGCTACCTTGCACAAATTTTTTTTTTTTCAAATCCTCCAGTAGCCTTCCCTGCTACTCCTAAAGATGCAGTAGCTTGAACACTGCTCTTTACCCACTTCTAAATTTCTAGAATTGAATTCCAACTCTTTCCCTTGTGCTAAAACTGGAATAATCTTCAAGAATTCCACACAACCCATTATGTTCATGTTCAAAAACTGGAGCACTGTCCAGAAATTATTTTTTTTTTTTCGTTTATTTCTTGTTTATTTCTGGACCGTTCTGCCCAAAATTCTCGAACACCTAAGGTTATAGTTTCTCTACCCTAGTGTTCAACCTTACTCCTATGCTATTCACCAAGCATACAACACAATTCACATACAACACATGTTATACACCATCACACATCACATTTAATTTACCAAAATGCACACTGATGTATGATCTATCCCGTGCCCACAAAGTCCTAGGTTTCTCATATACATAACTCTACACCCATCGAGCTCCAAGGTGTCGTTTACCTTGGCATACACGATGCAGGCTGTGGCCTTGAGCACAGGGTGTCCAGTTGATCCCCGATCAGCCGCGAGGAAATCTACATGTCTCACGTCATGAGGCACGTACATGTGTAAAACGGCCCAGTGGGGCCTGCACATCCATGCAACCCAAATATAAATTTTATACCAAAGGGAATTTATTTACAATTGTATTTAATTACAATTTACACAAAACTGGGTCTCTTGCGAAATTTCCTGAAAAAATACAAGATAAAGCTTGACTTGGCACGTTTCTTCGCCTCTAAGGCCCCGGATGCGTCCCATCCCCAAGTGTCTTCGGTATTGAAAAATATATTCCCTCGACAGGGTGAGCAATGCCCAGTAGTGGAATTTCCCTACTTGGATTACTTCCCACCTAAGTGCGTCTGATGTACAACAGACATTCTGACACATCTTCAATATATCGCTCATGCATATATTATGAAATTAATTCAAATAAGCCAAATCTTTATTAGTTTACAACAATAACATAAGATTAGCTCACATGGGCTAAGGCACAATCCGGAAGTTCATCTTGGAACTGCCCACAAAATCACAATCAGCATGTTATTTACTCATGGCGGTAACCTGACATCAACGATCATGACGGTCAGGTGGTATCCGAACGCCATTCGAGATTTATTCACTCGGTCCAAATCTTTTGGAACCGAAATCACAGTCATCCAGGCCTCAACAAATCCCCATCCATTACATAACCCTTAAACAAAAAGAGTAAAAGCGAGTAGAAAAAACACTACCTTTCGGAGTTGTCGAAACCCTCAATGACGGTACCGCGTGTAGTCCTTGAGGTGGGGAGCAACTTTGCTTCTTGCCTCGTCGGAGCTTGCGGTCAGGTCGTAGGAGGAATTCTGGAATTGAGAGAGGTAGAGGCCTCTCTGCAAAATCTATAATTTCTCATCTCTTCTCTTAGGTTTGTTCTCTTCTCCCCTCTCTCTTCACTCTTGATCCATTTTGGTCGAGATTGGAGATTGTGAGAAAAGTCTTCTCAATGCCACATGTCAAATTCACATGGTTGAGAGGATACTTACACCTTATCCTCTTATCCAACCACCCGAGATTTCCACTCTAATGGCATCATGCCATGTGTCACCTATGACCCACACTTAGCTCAAGTTTGGCCCACACGCATGCATAGCTGGACACGTGGCACCTCTTGGCCACCCCAGCGTGCGAAGTGTCGCCATCCCTCTTGTGGTGCCTCGGAAGCGTGAAATTAGAGCGTCGCCGAATTCAACGAAGTCGAGCGTGTGCTTCGTTCGTGAGGCGATTCAACGATGAAGTCCGTTTGATCATCAGAGATCTGAAAAATTCGATTTTGACCGAAATTACCATTTATCCGCTTCCTTAGGAAATATGGATTTTCGGGGTCTCACGATTATCCTTAGATTTTACATAATCTATAGAATAACCAGTTGAGAGATTATTGTTTAATGGTATTGTGTCTATGACGGATATGTCTAGACTTACCATTATACATACTGTTTTGTGCTCTACCAATAGCATATTGACTGTCACAATGTATGCATATTGGAGGCACTGGCTTTGGCCACCTTGGAATGTCCTCTAGGAAGTGGCGTAGCCATTCTGCCTCTTCCCCACATTTGTCACAGTCTTTATCGCTCGTATTCCATTGTGGATCGCAATAGCGAAGTGTTTTGAGGATTTCCATGATACCGCTGCACCTCCTAGTGTAAAGACATAACCACTATGGGAATTTGAGTCTTTAACATTAGATATCCAATTAGCATCATTGTAACCTTCAAGTGCTGGCCCGGGGATATCTTGTAGTGCGGCTCATAGTCACAGTGAATCGTAAGTATTTTAATACTCTCATTATTCCTTGCGATGCATGTCCCAGGGTGCTGGAGTATTACCTACTCGGTTGATAGCGCATAGGCTATGCAGTCTTGTACAACTCATTAAGTACATTAGACTCCCTATCACCCCTAGAGTATTCTACTTGAGCAACACTCTCTCCTTTATTCTTGGAAAAGTGTGAAGTTACATCACCCAGGATTGCATTATCTGGTTATCCTTATCAAACTTCAGAATATTGTCAACATAGTGTATTGACTTATGCAGTCCATATGATGTTCTTTTGATTTTTATTCCCCCAAAAATAACATCAGCAAGTCCCCATGTCTTTCATGTCAAATCTTGAATTCAACATGTTCTTGGTAGATGTAATCATCTTATCATCGCTCTTAGACAATCGGCATGTCATCTACGTACAAACATACAATGTAATGAAGCATAGCCATGTTCATCATCTTTGACATGAACACACTTGTCGCATTCATTGATTTTGAATCCATGTGACAACACTCGCGTTGTCCCATTTCTCATGCCATTGTTTCGGTGCTTGTTTTAATCCATCTGAGTTTCACCAATCTCTGACTTTCATTTCTTGTCGGGCGAAAACCCACGGGTTGCTCCATGTAGATTTCTTCATTCAAATCTCCATTTAAGAAAGATGTCTTGACATCCATTTGATGTACCTCAAGATCTTTTAGTGCAGCAATTGCAAGCACCATCCTTATGGAGTTTATTCTCGTCACAGGAGAATACGTGTCAAAATAATCCAGACCCTCAGTTTGCCTATAGCCTTTGATCACAAGTCTTGCCTTGTATTTGTCTATTGATCCGTCTACTTTCCGTTTCCTCTTAAAAATCCACTTGAAACTTAGAGGTTTACAACCCGATGGAAGATCTACTAATTCCCAAGTATGGTTATGCAGTATGGAATCAATTTCACTTTTAATTGCCTCTTTCCACATGAGACTCTCCGTAGAGTTCACTGCCTCTTTATAGGTTTGAGGTTCCCCTACAAGCATGTATGTCAGAAAATCTGGACCAAATGATTTTTCTGTCCTTGCCACATTTCTGCGCACAGGTTCTACCTCTCCTTCAATATCTTCATCTGACTATTTTAAATGAATAGTCCTCAAACCACTCATTTTGATGAACTAAGGAACTTCCTTGGATCCGTGTGGAAACACATCCTCAAGAATGATGCATTCCTCGATTCCATTATCGTGTTCTGGTGAATATCGGGGACATTAGACTCATAAACAAGAAATCGATAAGCAGCACTATTATGTGCATAACCAATGAAGATGCAATCAATAGTTTTAGGTCCTATTCTCACCTTTTTGGGTGGAGGAACTGCCACTTTAGCTAGACATCCCCACACTCGCAAGTATTTGTAGGATGGCTTCATTCCTTTCCATAACTCATATGGAGTCTTTTCTGCTTTCTTTTTAGGTACCTTATTTAGAAGGTAATTGGCAGATAAAATGGCTTCTCCACATGTTTTTGTAGTAGACCAAAACTTATCGGCATTGCATTCATCATTTCTTTTTAGAGTGCGGATTTTTTCTACTCAGCCACTCCATTAGATTATAGGCGAATAAGGTGCTATGGTTTCATGTATAATCCCATGTTGAGCACAAAGGTCAACAAATGGCGATTCATACTCTCCACCTCGATCACTTCTTAGCACTTTAATTTTCCTATTGAGTTGATTCTCAACTTAGTTTTTGTAGAGAACAAATTTCTCTATCGCCTCATCCTTATTTTTAAGTAAGTACACATAACAATACTTGGTGCTATCATCCACAAAGGTAATAAAATATTTATTACCACCTCTTGTTTGTACGAGCTTCAAATCACATATATCACTATGGATTAAGTCAAGAGGTTCAGTGTGTCTTTCAATACTTTGAAAAGATGACCTGATTAGTTTTGCCTCAACACAAGTTTCACACTTGTGCTTTGCATCAATTTGGAAGTTGGTATATGATTTAAGTTGATTAATTTGCAATGTATAATAATTAACATGTCCCAAATCTACATTGCCATAGATTAGATGACTCGAAATATAGCGAGAAGAACTAGCTTTATTCATTTCTGACTTAATGATAGTCATCACATTAAGCTTCCACATACCGCCACTCATATACCCTTTTCTGACATACATTCCGCTCTTTGATAGAACAAATTTATCTGACTCAAACACCAACCGAAATCCATGACTATTCGACAAGAACCGGACACGAGTTCTTGCGGATTTGGATACATATAACATTTGTTAGAGTCAACTCTTTCCCAGAAGTCATCTTCAAAGACCACCTTGCCTTGCCCTTTGATATCCGATGTGGCAGAGTTCCCCATGAACACCTTTTCTCCAGTCTCAATTGGTTCAAAGGTGCAGAACATCTTATCGAACATACATGGCGGGTAGCACCAGTGTCAATCCACCATTCCTTGGGATTTGATCCCACTAAGTTCACCTCAGAGATCACTGCAGTGAGGTCAATTTCAGACACATCCTTGGAGATGTCGTCAACCACATTGACTTCCTTGGTTGTTTCTCTTGAGTCACGCAATCAAAAGATTTGTGACCTTGCTTCCCACAGTTGAAGCATTTCCCGATGAACTTTTGCTTCTTGAACACTCCCCCTTTTGGTCCCAGCTTAGTGCCTTTTCCTTTGTTGTTGCCTTTTTTGAACTTGGAACCTTGACCATGTTCTAAAGTTAGCCTTAGCCTCATTGGGATTGTGTGTGTTCCTCCGGATCCTTTATTGTCTTCTTCGCAGTCGAATAATTAGATCTTGATGCTGCGTCTCCTTTGTCTTATGCTTGAGGTAGTTCTTGAAGTCTTTCCAAGTAGGAGGCAGTTTCTCAATAATAGCTGTCACTTGAAAAGTTTCGCTCAACATCATTCCCTCAGCATGTATCTCATGGAGGATTACTTGAAGTTCTTGGACTTGACTGACCACAGTCTTGGAATCTACCATTTTATAATCAAGGAATCGGCCCGCAACGAACTTTTTGGCCCCGGCATCCTCAGTTTTATATTTCCGATATAGTGAATCCCATAGCTCCTTGGCTGTTTTCTTATCTGTATACACATTGTATAGAGAATCAGTTAAAGCATTCATGACGTAGTTCACACTTACGAAAGTCGAGTGTTTCCAAAACATCCCACACGTACTTGATGACTTGGATATCGCGCTCATCTTCTTTGAGCTTCGGAGCTTCTTACGTCAAGAATCTCGCAAGATTCAAGGTGGTCAAATAGAACAGCATCTTTTGCTGCCACCTTTTGAAATTAAGTCCCGAATTTTCTATACGGTTTTCTCAGTGAGGCAGAGATAGGCACCGTGGTAGGCATCCTTGGTGCTTGTGTCCTGATGGGGTTGCCACTTGAGCGGGTGCAGTGAGACCATGGTGTTTGAACTAATGTCCATTTCTCTTGCAAAATTATAGAAAAATTGATCCTTTCTATTCCCAAACCAGATCAGCAGAATAATTGGAGTGCTACGTAACAAAGTATTCGCAGGAAAGACTGGTGGGGTAAAAACCCGAGCCAAACAACTAGCCTCCACTTGAGCGAACTTCTGTTTTGTAGTTTCCAAATTCCTAAGACCTAAGGAATTAGCACAAACTCTGAAGTGAGAATAATGTTTAACTAAAGACTTTCTCCTTATCATATATTCCTCGCAAGAAATATCACAACAAAGTATGTGGTTTATTGGGATAAGCCTTGGCTCTTGAACTCAAGGTCTTGAGTTCCATTCCCTCCTTTGTATTTTTATTTATTTTTACAAAGGACTTTCCATGTGACGCCCCAAACCCAGGGTGTCCGTTGACTACCCGTCAACCCGCGGAAATCTACGTGTCTCACGTCATGAGGCACGTATATGTGTAAAATGGCCCAATAGGGCTTGCACATCCATACAACCCAAGTATAAATTTTATACAAAGATGATTTAATTACAATTGTATTTAATTACAATTTATACAAAACTGGGTCTTGTGCCCAGAATTTTTCAAAATACAAGAGAGGGCCATCTTGGCCGTTTCTTCGCCTCTAAAACCCGGATACGTCCCATCCCCAATGCGTCTTCGGTACCTGAAAAAATGGTCCCACGACGGGGTGAGCAAAGCCCAGTAGTGGAATTTCCCTACTTGGAGTTACTCCGCTAAGTGCGTGCAGTAGCCTGCGGCGTCTGACAGCGTGCTAATATATATCACTCCCATGCATATATTAACAATTTAAATCCCATACATCATGTTGTCGATTTATAATAATAACATAAACTTAGCTCATGGGCTAAGGCACAATCCAATGATCCATCTTGGAGGCGCCCTTTGACATCCTGAGCATATTTATTTTTCATGGCAATAACACAACACCACCTGAAATCAAGCAAAATCACCGCAAACGATCGTAATTTGTCAAAACACTCTAGGGATTTCACTTAACTTTCGGTCGAGCTTTGGGACGAAACCCGCGACCATCAGACCTCCAACAAATCTATCCATTACATAACCCTTAAGTAAAAAGTAAAGCAAGTAGGAGAAAAACCCCTGCCTTCGGGAGTTTGTCGAAACTCTAGCGGGTACCAGCGCGTAGTCCTTCTTGGTGGGGAGCAACACCTGCTTCTTACCTCGTCGGAGCTCGCCGGTCCGATCGCCGGATTTTCTAGAGAGAAGGTAGAGCCTCTCTCTCTAAAAACCCTCTCTTTCTCTTTCTCTTTCTCTCTCCGTCTGCTCTCTCTTTCCCTCCCCCAAACTGATTTGGGAGACTTGGTCAAAAGGAAAGTCCTCTCATCGCCACATGTCCATTTCTCATTGGACACCTTGGATTACCCCCTTATCCTTATCCATCTACCTTGAGATATCCCTCTAATGGCATCATGCCATGTGTCACCTATGACCCAAACTTAAGCTCAAGTTTGACTCTCCCATAGCTTGACACGTGGAGCCTTTGAGTACACTCATAAGGTGCGAAATTGTCACTCTCTGCGTGCCTCAGCGTGAAATTCGGTGTCTCGGAGTCGACTGAAATTCGATGTGAAAGCTAGATTTGTGAGGCGATTCCAAACGGTGCCGTCCGTTTAGTCATCCGAGATCTAGAAAAATTCGGTTTTGACGAGTACCATTTACCCTCCTTGAAATCTGGATTTTAAGGGTCTCACATTCAACAAACCAAGTTGTTTGTTTGGTGTTTCCCTTGTCAACGGTGGTTCTCACTGTGTATCCAAGGAAAACCTCAAGGCCAAATATAGTTTTTTTTTTTTTTTTTTAACGATCTGCGAACCAACGTTTTTGGTATATATATATATATATATATATTTTTTTAACAAACGTAATTCAAAAAAAAAAAATTGTCCTGTTCCAGAAGATAAATTTTTTTTTTCTTTTTTCAAGAACAATCTGTTTTAAGTTTGTTATATCTGTTCTGAGATTCTGAGGAAAGTAAAGGCTGCGCGAGAAAAGGCCGAATTACAGAGCAGCAGGAGCCAGTGTATACGAAAATGCCGAGTCTCGTGAGCGTCACGATCTCCTTAAAAACAGATTCGTCGTCTCCCTGATGCTCGGAGAAGTCACTCGACGTGCGTTTCCCGAGTCTGACCCGGTGACAGCGGTACCTTAACACACAGACCTTTGCTCGACGAGCGAAACTGCGTCAGGGGCTATCACCCGAACACCACACTCTTTGATAAACTTCAAACAAAAAAAACCTCATTTTTCTGAATAAGGGAAGTCTCACCTTTATAGAATTTAAAGGTGAGACCCTTGCACGTCGAAACAAGCGTTGGCAAGCCATCGTTGGACTCCCTGCCCTTTGGACTCCTCAAGGAGTAAATGACAATGAATGTCATTTATTCCAACAATTCTGCCCTTTGGATTCCTCAAGGAGTAAATGACAATGAATGTCATTTATTTCAACAATTAGGGTGATAGAAATTACAATGTACTTAATATTTAATACCAGACCCGGACATAACTATCTGTTAATAAACTGAGTAGGTACACGAGCAATCCTGGAGCTATGCATTGGCAAGGAATAATGAGAGTATTAAAATACTTACGATTCACTCGTGACTATGGGCTGCACTACACAAGATATCCTGCTGTACTTGAAGGTTACAGTGATGCTAATTGGATATCTAATGTTAAAGACTCAAAATCCCATAGTGGTTATGTCTTTACACTGGGAGGTGCAGCGGTATCATGGAAATCCTCAAAACAGACGGTTATGGCCAGATCCACAATGGAGTCTGAGTTTATAACATTGGACAAATGTGGGGAAGGCGAGAATGGCTTCGCCACTTCTGAGGACATTCGAGGTGGCGAAGCCGGTGCCTCGATATCACGTACATTGTGACGGTCAATCTGCTATTGGTAGAGCACAAAACAGTATGTATAATGGTAAGTCTAGACATATCCGTCGTAGACACAATACCATTAAACAACAACTCTCAACTGGGGTTATCTCTATAGATTATGTAAAATCTAAGGATAACATTGCGGATCCGCTAACCAAAGGGTTAAACAGAGAGTTGGTTGAAAAGTCATCGAAGGGAATGGGACTAAAGCCCGTAAAAGAATAAGTCGATGCAATGGATACCCAACCTAGCTGACTGGAGATCCCAAGATCTAGGTTCAAAGGGACAACCAAATTGTAAAGACTTTGATACAATCACTATGGGGATATTATCGTGTCCATTCCTATGATGAATAGTGATGCTCATAAGAAGGTTAAATGTATCACTTTTAATGATCTCTAAGCATTGGCGAAGAGTAACATGAGCTACTCTTAATTTACAGAGAGATCACCTATGTAAGAGTGAAGTGGGGCAGCTTCAGAGGGAATTGAATAGGGCACAATTCCTATTAAACTCTTGCAGAACCAGGCGCATGTCCATGGCCAAAATGGACATAACATTGAAGCGAAATGTTAAGAAGATTCACCGTGTGGAATATGTCTGTCGATCACACACCAATGTGAGGAATGGTTCCAAGGACATCATGTCTATTGTTTAGTTAGTAGAGTAAACATATTTTACAAGGGAAGGTTCAATGGATAACACCTACCTCTCCTATGCAGGTTTCTTCTGATGAATCTATCACCCAGTCTTTTAGGATCTTTGGTCATGAATGTCATTCATGTGGGGAATTGTTAGAATAAATGACATTCATTGTCATTTATAAGCGAGTCCAAAGGAGCGGGGAGTCAGCGTTTGGCTTGCCAAGCGTTGGTTTCTGAATGTTAATGGTCTCACCTTTAGCCTATGAGGTGAGACTTCCCTTATTCAGAAAAGAGAGGTTTTTTTTTTTTTTTTTTTTTTTTTTTGGTTTTTTGAGTTTGCTCGAAAATTGTGGTGTTTGGGTGATAGCCTCGAAGGAGTTTCGGTTCGCCGGGAGGCATGTCTAGGCTGTTAGATGCTAACTTGTCACCGTTGCTATCTTTTTGTGGCGTCGAAATATTCTCCCGGCACGAAGAAGGCGACCGTCTTACAGGGAGATCGTGTGCAGCTCGCGGCATTTCGACATTGTGATAGTGGTTTCTGGGTTTTGTTCTTTTGTAATGGTAACTGCGATCTTTACTGCTCTGCAGTAATCTTTGTAACATATCTAACTGGAAGCTTAAAGAAGCAGTTAAATCGTACTCTAGAGGAAACACCATTGACATCAATTAATACGAAAATGCCGAGTCTCGTGAGCGTCACTATCTCCTTAAGCGATTAGAGTAGATCTCCACGGTGCTTTCGGAGGAAGTCATGACGTATGTTTCCAAGGATACAACGGCGGACAAAGCGGTGCCTCGACACCTAGACCTTTGCTTTCCGTGGCCGAAACTCTGTCCGAGGCTATCATCCAAACACCACTCTTTGATAAACTCAAAACAAAAAAAAAAAAAAACCTTCTTTTCTAAATAAGGAAGTCTCACCTTTATAAATAAGGCCGCCTTTGTCGAAACCAATGTTTGGCAAGCCATCGTTGGACTCCACGCGCTGGACTCCTCAGGAATTAAATGACAATGAATGTCATTTGTTCAACAATTACGCCCTTTGGACTCCTCAGTGGAGTAAATGACAATGAATGTCATTTATTTCAACAATTCCCCGCGCCAGATGACATTCATGACCAAATATTTTAAAAGACTAGGTGATAGATTCATCGGAAGAGAGCACATAGGAGAGGTAAGGTGTTATCCTTTGAACCTTCCCTTGTAAAATATGTTTACTCTATAACTAAGCGGTAGACATGATGTCCTTGAACCATTCGTCATTGGTGTGAACGATGACATATTCCACCACGGGAATCTTCTTAACATATTTAGTTCTCAGCACATGTCCATTTTGACCTTGGACATGCGTCACGGATACGCAAGATTTTAATAGGAATTGTGCCCTATTCAATTCCCTCTGAAGCGGCCCCACTACACTCTTACATAGGTGATCTCTCTGTAAATTAAGAGTAGCTCATGTTACTCTTCGCCAATGCTTAGAGATCATTAAAAGCATAGCTTAACCTTCTTATGAGCATCACTGTTCATCATAGGAATGGACACGATAATATCCCCACAGTGATTGTATCAAAGTCTTTACAATTTGGTTGTCCCTTTGAACCTAGATCTTGGGATCTCCAGTCAGCTAGGTTGGGTATCCATTGCATCGACTTATTCTTTTACGGGCTTTAGTCCCATTCCCCTCGATGACTTTTCAACCAACTCTCTGTTTAACCCTTTGGTTAGCGGATCCGCAATGTTATCCTTAGATTTTACATAATCTATAGAGATAACCCCAGTTGAGAGTTGTTGTTTAATGGTATTGTGTCTACGACGGATCTGTCTAGACTTACCATTATACATACTGTTTTTATGCTCTACCGATAGCGGATTATTTGTCACAATGTATGCATATTGGAGGCAGCACAGCCGCCTTAATCCTCTAGGAGTGGCGTAGCCGATGCAATCTTCGCGTTGTGCAGTGCTATAAACTCGATTCGTTATTGGGCCGGCAATCACTGCACCCGAGTTTCCATGTGCATTTTGCGCCTCCCGGTGTAAAGAACGCAACCACTATGGGATTTTGAGTCTTTAACATTAGATATCCAATTAGCACAACAGTAACCTTCAAATGCGTGGCGAGATATGTAGTAGTGCAACCATAGTCGCAGTGCATCGTAAGTATTTGAATACTCTCATTATTCCTTGCCAATGCATGGCTCAGGGATTATACGTGTACCTACTCGGTTTATTAAGCTGCATAGGCTATGTCGGTCTTGTACAACTTATTAAGTATTATAGACTCCTATCACCACTAAGAGTATTCTACTTGAGCAACACTCTCTCCTTTATTCTTGGAAAAGTGTAGAGTTACATCTCACAGGTGCGGCTATACGGTTATCCTTATCAAACTTCGAGTTTTGTCAACATAGTGTAATGACCCGACTTAACCGCAGTCCATCGATGTTCTTTTGATTTTTATTCCCCGAAAATAACAACGACGAAGTCTCCATGTCTTTCATGTCAAATCTTGAATTCAACATGTTCTTGGTAGATGTAATCATCTTATCATCACTACCGACAATCAGCATGTCATCTACGTACAAACATACAATGACATAGCCATGTTCATCATCTTTGACATAGACACACTTGTCACATTCATTGATTTTGAATCCATGTGACAACATAACGTTGTCAAATTTCTCATCCCATTGTTTCGGTGCTTGTTTTTGAAATCCATCTCTGAGGATTTCGCAATCTACAGACTTTCATTTCTTGTCCCGGAGCAGAAAACCCCTCATGTTGCTCCATGTAGATTTCTTCATTCAAATCTCCATTTAAGAAGGCTGTCTTGACATCCATTTGATGTACCTCAAGATCTTTTAGTGCAGCAATTGCAAGCACCATCCTTATGGAGTTTATTCTCGTCACAGGAGAATACGTGTCAAAATAATCGGACCCTCGGTTGCCTATAGCCACTTTGATCTAAGTCTTGCCTTGTATTTGTCTATTGATCCGTCAACTTTCCGTTTCCTCTTAAAAAATCCACTTGGAACTTAGAGGTTTACAACCCGATGGAAGATCTACTAATTCCCAAGTATGGTTATGCAGTATGAAATCAATTTCACTTTTAATTGCCTATTTCCACATGAGACTCTCCGTAGAGTTCACTGCCACTTTATAGGTTTGAGGTTCCCCTACGAGCATGTATGTCAGAAAATCTGGACCAAATGATTTTTACGTCCTTTGCCCTTTTCTTTGCGCACCGGGTTCTACCTCTCCGTCGATTATCTTCATCTATTATTTTCATGAATAGTCTCTAACACTCGTTTTTTGATGAACTAGGCTTTTCCTTGGATCCGTATGGAAACACATCCTCAAAGAATGATGCATTCCTCGATTCCATTATCGTGTTCTGGTGAATATCCGGGATATTAGACTCATAAACAAGAAATTGATAAGCGACAACATTATGTGCGTAGCAGTGAAGATCGCGATCAGTTTTAGGTCCTATTCTCACATTTTTGGGTGGAGAAGGCGCCACTTTAGCGAACATCCCACTTTCGCAAGTATTTGTAGGATGGCTTCATTCCTTTCCATAACTAATATCGTCTTTGCACTTTCTTTTTAGGTACCTTATTTAGAGGTAATTAGCGGATAAAATGGCTTCTCCCATGTTTTGTGGTGAGCCCGAACTTATCGGCATTGCATTCATCATTTCTTTTAGAGTGCGATTTTTCCGCTCGGCCTCCATTAGATTATAGCGAATGGAGTCTTTGTGGTTTCATGTATAATCCCATATTGAGCACAAAGGTCAACAAATGGCGATTCATACTCTCCCACCTCGATCACTTCTCGGCACTTTAATTTTCCTATTGGGTTGATTCTCAGCCGTTTTGTAGAGAACAAATTTCTCTATCGCCTCACCCTTACTTTTAAGTAAGTACATAACAGTACTTGGTCCTATCATCCACAAAGGTAATAAAATATTTATTACCACCTCTTGTTTATGCAGACTTCCAAATCACATATATCACTATGGATTAAGTCAAGAGGTTCAGTGTGTCTTTCAATACTTTGAAAAGATGACCTAGTTAGTTTTGCCTCAACACAAGTTTCACACTTGTGCTTTGCATCAATTTGGAAAGTTGGTATATGATTTAAGTTGATTAATTCTGTGATATCATAATTAATAAGTCTACAATCTACCATACCATAGATTAGATGACTCGAGAATATAAGCGAAGAATTAAAACTTTATTCATTGATTGACTTAATGATAGTCATTACATTAAGCTTCCACATACGCCACTCATATACCCTTTTCCGACATACATTCCGCTCTTGATAGAACAAATTTATCGACTCAAACACTAACGAAATCCATGACTATTCAGAAAAGAACCAGACACCAAGTTCTTGCGGATTTCAGGTACATATAACACATTTGTTAGAGTCAACTCTTTCCCAGAAGTCATCTTCAAGACCACCTTGCCTTGCCCTTTGATATCCGATGTGGCAGAGTTCCCCATGAACACCTTTTCTCCGGTCTCAATTGGTTCAAGGTGGAGAACATCATCTTATCGAGGAACATAAATGGTGGGTAGCATCGATTGTCGATCCACTGCATTCGCCGAGTTTGATCACGCCAAGTTCACCTCAGAGATCAACTGCAGTGAGGTCAATTTCAAACACATCCTTGGAGATGTCGTCAACCACATTGGCTTCCTTGAGTTTGTTTCTCTTCGGAAGTCTGCAATCAGAAGATTTGTGACCTTGCCCACCAGGTTGAAGCATTTCTCGATGAACTTTTGCTTCTTGAACACTCCCCCTTTTGGTCCCAGCTTAGTGCCTTTTCCTTTGTTGTTGCCTTTTTTGAACTTGGAACCTTGACCATGTTCCACAAAGTTAGCCTTAGCCTCATTGGGATTGTGTGCCATTTTCCTCTCAGATCCTTTATTGTCTTCTTCGATGCGAAGTCGAATAACTAGATCTTCGATGCTCATCTCCTTTCTCTTATGTTTGAGGTAGTTTTTGAAGTCTTTCCAAGCAGGAGGCAGTTTCTCAATAATAGCTGCCACTTGAAAGTTTCGCTCAGCTTATCATTCCCTCGTATGAATCTCATGGAGGATTACTTGAAGTTCTTGGACCAGGCGACCAGTCTTGGAATCTACCATTTTTATAATATAGGAATCGGTCCTGGCAGACTTTTTGGCCTCGACTTGCATCCTCGGTTTATATTTTTCGGTCTAGTGAATCACACATAGCTCCTTGGGTTTGTTTCTTATGTATACACATTATATAGAGAATCGGTTAAAGCATTCATGGCGTAGTTCTATACGAGAAAGTCGAGAATGTTTCCAGCATCCCACATCAGCGATGACTTGGATATCGGCGCTCATCTTCTTTGAGCTTTGGAGCTTCTTATGTCAAGAATCTCGCAAGATTCAGGTGGTAAAAATGAAACGGCATCTTTCTTTGCCACCTTTTGAAATTAAGTCCAATGAATTTCTGCGGTTTTTCTCCGAGGTGGGACCCGAGAGATAGGCAAGTAGTAGGCATCAACGGGTGCTTGTGTCTGATGGGGGTTGCCACTTGGCAGTCACGGTGGGAACCATGGTGTCTGAACCAATGTCCATTTTTCTGCAAAATTATAGAAAATTGATCAATTTCTATTCCCAAACCAATTCGCAGAATAATTGGAATTAACACGTAACAAAGTATTCCCAGGAAAGACTGGTGGGGTAAAAACCCGAGCCAAACAACTAGCCTCCTTAGACAGAACTTCTCTGTTTTGTAGTTTCCAAATTCCTAAGACCACAAAGGAATTAGCACAAACTCACAAAGTGAGAATAATGTTTTAGCCTAAAAGACTTTTCTCCTTATCATATATTCCTCGCAAGAAATATCACATAACAAAGCATGTGTGGTTTATTGGGATGAGCCTTGGCTCTTGAACTCAAGGTCTTGAGTTCCATTCCCTCCTTTGTATTTTTATTTATTTTACAAAGGACTTTCCAACAAACCAAGTTGTTTGTTTGGTGTTTTCCTTATCCTTGGTGGTTCTCCCTCCTTGTATCCAAGGAAAACCTCAAGGCCAAATATGGTTTCCTTTTTTTTTGTTTTTCCTTTTTTTTTTTCCTTAAAATTTTTTTTTCGTGTAACCAAAAGTAAAACCAAAGGGACTAAAGTTTTTTTTTTTTTTTTTTTTTTTACTTTCAAGAACAATGTTTAAAGTTTGTTAGATGATTACAAGGATTATAGAGAGAAAGTAAAGACTGCGAGAAAGACCATTACAGAACAATCCGGAAACCAATTAATGCGAAAATCTGGGGTCTCGTGAGCATCCACGATATCCTTGCCCAAAACAGATTACGTCCGTCTCCCACGGGTGCTAGGAGAAGTCGCCGATGTTGTTTCCAAGGATACCTTTGGCGGACAAAAGCGGTGCTCTCAACACCTAGACCTTGCTCCGGCGGAACTGAAACTTCTGTCAGAGGCTATCCACCCTAAACACCACACTCTTTGATAAACTGAAACGAAAAAAAAAAAAAAAAAAAACTCTCTTTTACGAGATAAGGAAGTCTCACCTTCCCATAAAATTTAAAAATTGAGACCCTTAGCTTCGAGAGGCAACGTTTGGCAAGCCAAACGTTGGACTCCCTACCCTTTGGACTCCTCAAGGAGTAAATGACAATGAATGTCATTTATTCCAACAATTCTGCCCTTTGGACTCCTCAAGGAGTAAATGACAATGAATGTCATTTATTCCAACAATTCCTCACATGAATGACATTCATGACCAAAGATCCTAAAAGACTGGGTGATAGATTCATCAGAAGAAACCTGCATAGGAGAGGTAGGTGATATCCTTTGAACCTTCCCTTGTAAGAGCTTATGTTTTACTCTACTAACTAAAATGTAGACATGATGTCCTTGAACCATTACATCGTGAATTGTGGCTTGATGACATATCTGGAGTCCTCCCCTTCCACAAAACTGGGGTGCCCCTTGGGAAACCCGGAAACCATTGGTGTCACTTGAAAACCTCTAAGTTCCAAGTGGATTTTTAAGAGGAAACGGAAAGTAGACGGATAAATATAAAAATACAAGGCAAGACTTGTGATCATAGGATATAGGCAAACTGAGGGTCTGGATTATTTTGACACGTATTCTCCTGTGACGAGAATAAACTCCATAAGGATGGTGCTTGCAATTGCTGCACTAAAAGATCTTGAGGTACATCAAATGAATGTCATTTATTCCAACAATTCCCCACATGTTTTGTGGTAGACAGGCTTATCGACGTGCATTCATCGTTTCTTTTAAGAGTCGCGATTTTCCGCTCGACCACTCCATTAGATTGTTGCGAATGAGTCTTTGTGGTTTCATGTATAATCCCATGTTGAGCACAAAGGTCAACAAATGGCGATTCATACTCTCCACCTCGATCACTTCTCAGCACTTTAATTTTCCTACTTCATCCTGACTATTTTCATGAATAGTCTCCAACACTCGTTTTGATGAACTAGGCTTTTCCTTGGATCCTTATGGAAACACGTCCTCAAAGAATGATGCATTCCTCGATTCCATTATCGTGTTACGGTGAATATCAGGGATAGACTCATAAACAAGAAATCGATAAGCGACAACTGGTATGTGCATAACCCGATGAAGATCACGATCAATGGTTTAGGTCTATTCTCACCTTTTTGGGTGGAGGAACTACCGCTTTAATGAACATCCCCACACTCGCAAGTATTTGTAGGATGGCTTCATTCGCTCCATAACTAATATGGAGTCTTTTACCTTTCTTTTTAGGTACCTTATTTAGAAGGTAATTAAGCGAGATAAAATGGCTACTCCGTGTTTTGTGGTAGACGAGGGCTTTCCTCCGGCATTGCATTCATCATTTCTTTTAGAGTCGCGATTTTCACGCTCGGCCACTCCATTAGATTATATGGCGAATAAGGTCTTTGTGGTTTCATGTATAATCCCATGTTGAAACACAAAGGTCAACAAATGACGATTCATAGTCTCCACCTCGATCACTTCTCGACACTTTAATTTTCTGTTGAGTTGATTCTCAACTTAGTTTTGTAGAGAACAAATTTCTCTGTCGCCTCACCCTTACTTTTAAGTAGTACACATATGATACTTGGTGCTATCATCCACAAGGTAATAAAATGTTTATTACCACCTCTCTTGTTGTCTGAGCTTCAAATCACATATATCACTATGGATTAAGTCAAAGAGGTTGGTGTCTTTGATACTTTGAAAGATGACTGAGGATTAGTTTTGCCTCAACACAAGTTTCACACTTGTGCTTTTTAAATCAATTGGAAAGGATGGTATATGATTAAGTTGATTAATTTGCGCAATGTATCATAATTAACATGTCCTAATCTACCATGCCATAGATTAGATGACTCAAGAATATAGCCCGGAAAAGAACTAGCTTTATTCATTTCTGATTTAATGATAGTCATCACATTAAGCTTCCACATACTTCATTCATATACCCTTTTCCATATACATTCGCTCTTTGATAGAACAAATTTATCTGACTCAAACACCAACGAGAAATCCATGACTATTCAACCCAAAGAACTAGACACGCAAGTTCTTGCTTGGATTCAGTACATATACACATTTGTTAGAAGTCGACTCTTTCCCCGAAGTCATCTTAGAACCGCCTTGCCTTGCCCTTTGATGTGTCGATGTGGCAGAGTTCCCCATGAACACCTTTTCTCCAGTCTCAATTTGTTCAAAGGTGGAGAACATCATCTTATCAAACATACATGGCGGGTAGCACCAGTGTCAATCCACCATTCCTTAGGATTTGATCCCACCAAGTTCACCTCAGAGATCACTGCAGTGAGGTCAATTTCAGACACATCCTTGGAGATGTCGTCAACCACATTGGCTTCCTTGGGTTTGTTCCTCTTTAGCAGTCTACAATTCGAAGATCTGTGACCTTGCTTCCCACAGTTGAAGCATTTCCCGGAAATGAACTTTTGCTTCTTGAACACTCCCCTTTTGGTCCCGAGCTTAGTCCCTTTTCGCTGTTGTTGCCTTTTTGAACTTGGAACCTTGACCGTATTCCTGAAAGTTAGCCTTAACACCTCATTGGGATTGTGTGCCATTTCCTCTCAGATCCTTTATTGTCTTCAGCCGATCACGAGAAGTCGAATAACTAGATCTTGATGCTCATCTCAGCTCTCTTATGTTTGAGGTAGTTTTGAAGTCTTTCCAAGCGGAGCGGTTTCTCAATACTTGAAAAGTTTCGCTCAACATTATTCCCTCAGCATGGATCTCATGGAGGATTACTTGAAGTTCTTGGGCCCGGATCGACCACGATCTTGGAGATCTACCATTTTTATAATCGAGGAATCGACCTGACCTTTTGGCCGGCATACCTCGGTTTATATTTAGGTCTAGTAGAATCCCACATAGCTCCTTGGTACATTTTCTTATCTGTATACACATTGTATAGAGAGTCAGTTAAAGCACATTCATGTAAGCGTGGATTCACGCACCTTGAAAGTCGAGAATGTTTCCAAGCATCCGCGGCAAGCGATGACTTGGATATCGCGCTCATCTTCTTTGAGCTTTGGAGCTTCTTCCGTCAAGAATCTCGCAAGATTCAAGGTGGTCAAATAGAACAACATCTTTTGCTGCCACCTTTTGAAATTAAGTCCACTGAATTTCTCTGGTTTTTCTCCAGGTGAGACAGAGATAGGCACCGTAGTAGGCATCACTGGTGCTTGTGTCACAGTAGGGGTTGCCACTTGAGCAGATGCAGTGGGAACCATGGTGTCTGAACCAATGTCCATTTCTCTGCAAAATTATAGAAAATTGATCCAATTTCTATTCCCCGAGCCAATTCGCAGAATAATTGGAATTAACAACACGTAACAAAATATTCGAAGGCGGGTGGGGTAAAAGCAGGCAAACAATAGCCTCCTTAGACGGAACTTCTCTGTTTGTAGTTTCCAAAATTCCTAAGACCACAAGGAATTAGCACAAACTCACAAGGTGAGAATAATGTTTTAACTTTAAAAGACTTTTCATCCCTTATCATATATTCCTCGCAAGAAATATCACAACAAAGCATGTGGTTTATTAGGATAAGCCTTGGCTCTTGAACTCAAGGTCTTAAGTTTCATTCATTCCTTTGTATTTTTATTTATTTTACAAATTACGTTCCAACAAACCAAGTTGTTTGTTTGGTGTTTCTTGTCAACGGTGGTTCTCCTCCTTGTATCAAGGAAAACCTCAAGGCGAAATATGGTTTCCTTTTTTTCTTTCTTTTTTTTTCTCCTTTAGAATTTTTTTACGTAGTAACCAAAGGAAAACCAAAGGGACTAAAGGCGTATTTTTTTTCTCCCTTCCAAAACCGGGAATGGAAACCAACGTTTTTTTAGTATATATATATATATATATATATATATATATATATATATATCTCCTCTATATATATATTTTTTTTTACTAACGTAATTCAAACAAAAAATTGTCTGTTTAGGAAGACAAAAAAATGTTCCTTTTATTTTTTTTTTTCTCCTTTTATTTTTCTTAATTTTTTTCAAAACAATCACATTTTAAGTGAAATTAAAACAGAGAGAAAGTAAAGACTACGAGAAAAACCATTACAAGAACAAAACCCGGAAACCAATTAATACGAAAATGCCGAGTCTCGTGAGCGTCACGATCTCCTTAAAACAGATTCGTCGTCTCCCTGGTGCTCGGAGAAGTCACTTCGACGTCTATTTCCCCGAGATACAACGACAAGCGATCCTGTAACACTGAACCTTTACTCCCGTGACTGAAGCTCTATCGAGGCTATCACCCAAACACCACACTCTTTGATAAACTCAAAACCAAAAAAAAAAAAAAACTCTCTTTTCTGAATAAGGAAGTCTCACCTTTATAGGCTAAAGGTGAGACCCTTAACATTCGAAATGATGATACTGGCAAGCCCAGACGTTGGACCCTATTGCCCTTTGGACTCCTCGCGGTGTTAAATGACGATGTCTGTTCCAGCAATTACGCCCTTTGGACTCCTCAGTGTTAAATGACAATGAATGTCATTTATTCCCGACAATTCCTTTACATGAATGACATTCATGATAAAATATCCCTAAAAGGCTGGGTAATATATTCCTTCGGAAAGAGCACGCATAGGAGGTATGTGTTATCCTTTGAACCTTCCCTTGTAAAATATGTTTACTCTACTAACTAAACAGTAGACATGATGTCCTTGAACCATTCTGTCATTGGTGTAGACGATGACATATTCCACACAGGAATCTTCCCAACATATTTCAGTTCTCACTTTTATGTCCATTTGGCTATGGACATCGTCTGGTTAAGAGTTTAATAGGAGTGTGCCTATTCGAATTCCTCTGAAATGACCCACTTCACTCTTATATAAGGTGATCTCTCACGTAAATTAAGAGTGGCTCATGTTACTCTTCGCCAATGTAGAGATCATTAAAGCATAGTTTAACCTTCTTATGAGCATCCTTTCATCATAGGAATGGACACGATAATATCCCCACGATGATTATCAAAGTCTTTACAATTTAGTTGTCCCTTTGAGCCTAGATCTTAGGATCTCCCGGTCGGCTAGGTTGGGTATCCATTGCATCGACTTATTCTTTCACGGGCTTTAGCCCATTTCCATCGATGACTTTTCAACTAACTCTGTTTAACCCTTTGGTTAGCGGATCGCAATGTTATCCTTAGATTTTACATAATCTATAGAGATAACCCCAGTTGAGAGTTGTTGTTTAATGGTATTGTGTCTACGACGGATATGTCTAGACTTACCATTATACATCTTGTTTGTGCTTTACACCAATAGCAGTTGGTATCCTGATGTATGCATATTGGAGCGGCTTTGGCCACGGAATGTCCTCTGGGAAGTGGCGTAGCCATTGCACGCCTCTTCCCCACATTTGTCTAGTGCTTTATGGCTTCAGTTCCATTGTGGATGCGGCAATAACCGTCTGTTTGAGGATTTCCATGATCTATTTTGCACCTCGGAGTTAATGAACATAACCAACATGGGATTTTGAGTCTTTAACATTAGATATCCAATTAGCATCACTGTAACCTTCAAGTACAGCAGGATATCTTGTGTAGTGCAGCCCATAGTCACGAGTGAATCGTAAGTATTTTAATACTCTCATTATTCCTTGCCAATGCATAGCTCTAGGATTGCTCGTGTACCTACTCAGTTTATTAACTGCATAGGCTATGTCTGGTCTTGTACAACTCATTAAGTACATTAGACTCCCTATCACCCTAGAGTATTCTACTTGAGCAACACTCTCTCCTTTATTCTTGGAAAAGTGTAGAGTTACATCTACGGTGTTACGGCTATACAGTTTATCATATCAAACTTCCCGAGAATATTGTCAACATAGATGTGGCCGACTTAACGCGAGTCCATCGATGTTCTTTTTGATTTTATTCCCAAAATAACATCGAGAGCCAAGTCCCATGTCTTTCATGTCAAATCTTAGATTCAACATGTTCTTGGTAGATGTAATAATCTTATCCCACATTACTACCGACAATCGGCATGTCATTCACGTGCGAACATCTGATGACATAGCCGTATTCATCATCTTTAACATAGACACACTTGTCACATTCATTGATTTTTGAATGTGTGACAACATAACGTTATCCAAATTTCTCATGCCATTGTTTGGTGCTTGTTTTCAATCCATACAAAGTTTCCCGCAATCTCTGAGACTTTCATTTCTTGTCGGGAGGCGAGAAAACCTCTCCAGGTGCTCCATGTAGATTTCTTCATTCAAATATCCATTTAAGAAGGGTGTCTTGACGCATCCATTTGATGTACCTCGAGATCTTTTAGTCACGACAATTGCAAGCACCATCCTTATGGAGTTTATTCTCGTCACAGGAGAATACGTGTCAAAATAATCCAGACCCTCAGTTTGCCTATAGCCTTTGATCACAAGTCTTGCCTTATATTTGTCTATTGATCGAGTCTACTTTAGTTTCCTCTTAAAAATCCACTTGGAACTTAGAGGTTTACAACCCGATGGAAGATCTACTAATTCCCAAGTATGGTTATGCAGTATGGAATCAATTTCACTTTTAATTGCCTCTTTCCACATGAGACTCTCCGTAGAGTTCACTGCCTCTTTATAGGTTTGAGGTTCCCCTATGAGCATGTATGTCAGAAAATCTGGACCAAATGATTTTTCTGTCCTTACCCTTTCTTCGCGCTGGGTTCTACCTCTCTATCGGTATCTTCATCCGATATTTTCGTGAATAGTCTCGACACCGTTTTGATGAACTAGGCTTTTCCTTGGATCAGTATGGAAACACATCCTCGAAAAGAATGATGCATTCCCTCGATTCCATTATCGTGTTACGAAGGTGAATATCAGGGATATTAGACTCATAAACAAGAAATCGATAAGCGACAACGTATGTGCATAACCAATGAAGATGCAATCAATAGTTTTGGATCCTATTCTCACCTTTTTGGGTGGAGGAACACCACTTTAATGAACATCCCCACACTCGCAAGTATTTGTAGGATGACTTCATTCCTTTCCATAACTCATATGGAGTCTTTTCTGCTTTCTTTTTAGGTACCTTATTTAGAAGGTAATTAGCCGGATAAATGGCTTCTCCCCACATGTTTTGTGGTAGACCCGAACTTATCGGCATTCGATTTCATCATTTCTTTTAGATGCGATTTTACGCTTTCGACCACTCCCGATGGGTGTGGCAAATAAGGTCTTTGTGGTTTCATATATAATCCATGTTGAGCTTATAGGTCAACAAATGGCATTCATACTCTCCACCTCGATCACTCCTTAACACTTTAATTTTCTTATTGAGCTGATTCTCAACTTCGTTTTTATAAAGAACAAGTTTCTCTATCGCCTCACCCTTACTTTTAAGTAAGTACACATAACAATACTTGGTGCTATCATCCACAAAGGTAATAAAATATTTATTACCACCTCTTGTTTGTACGAGCTTCAAATCACATATATCACTATGGATAAATCAAGAGGTTCAGTGTGTCTTTCAATACTTCTAAAAGATGACACAGTTAGTTTGCCTCTCAACACAAGTTTCACACTTGTGCTTTGCATGTTGGAAAGTTGGTATATGATTCAAGTTAGATTAATTTCTTATGATGTATCATAATTAACATGTCCTAATCTACCATGCCATAGATGACTCAAGAATATAGCGAAGAACTAGCTTTATTCATTTCGACTTAATGATAGTCACATTACATTAAGCTTCCACAGCCACCGCCATTCATATACCCTTTTCCGAGCATACATTCCGCTCTTTGATAGAACAAATTTATCGACTCGAACACCGATCAAAATCCATGACTATTCGTGAAGAACGGACACACCAAGTTCTTGCCCGGTTCAGGTACATAACACATTTGTTAGAGTGGCTCTTTCCCCAGAAGTCATCTTCAAAACCACTTGCCTAGCCAGCGATGTCAGATGTGGCGAGTTCCCCATGAACACCTTTTCTCAGTCTCAATTGGTTGAAGGTAGATAATTACGCCGCTGGACTCCTCAAGGAGTAAATGACAATGAATGTCATTTATTCCAACAATTCCCCACATGAATGACATTCATTGTCATTTACTCCTTGAGGAGTCCAAATGGCAGGGAGTCCAACGTTTGAAACGCAAAAGCGTTGGTTTCTGTATTAAGTCGCCTTTAGCTATAAGGTGAGACTTCCTTATCGAGAAAGAGAGAGGAGTTTTTTTCCTTTTGGTTTTGAGTTTATCAAGAGTGTGGTGTTTGGGTGATAGCCTCGAGACGAGGATTTCGGTTCGCGGAGGCGTGTCACAGGTGTTGAAGTGCTGCATCCATCGTTATCTGAAGGAAGCAGACGTCAGTGACTTCTCAGACTAGGAGACGATGAACTGCTTTTAAGGAGATTGTGACGCCACGAGACTCCTGTGATTTTCGTATTAATTGATTTCCCGGTTTTGTTCTTTGTAATTTGGTCTTTCAGCTTCTATCATCCGTAATCCTTGTAACAGATCTTAACTAATGCCGCACTTCGCCTATGCCGTTGGCACATCCTACGCCAAACTTCCGCTCCAAGCCGTTCGCACTTTCTAATATCGACGGGCTTAAGTCACCGCAATTTCTAAAAGTCAGATGACACTTCTTAATGCCGCACTCTCGCTCTAAGCCGCTCCACACTTCTTAATGCCGCACTTTCTCGCCTGCCGTCCGACACTTTCTAACGCAGCACTCCACTCTAAGTCGTCCGCACTTTTCTTAATGGCAAACTTCGCTAAGCCGTTGCCCCGCACTTTCAAAAGACCGTGACTGTGGCTCTTAAGCATTCGTCGGGCACTTTTGAAGGACCAGACAAGACTCCTAGCCCGCTACGCATGTTTAAACACGCTGAATGGCTCTCACCGTGCATTCTTTCTCTTTACCACTCAGCGGGCTCGAGTCTGCTCCCTCAAAGGTGACCGACAGCCCTAACGGTTAACTAAGGCCCCGATCCTGCTTGAGGCTCGAGCCAACCCCGCTCAAGAGCTACCCAGACACTTCAAAAGATCAAGAAGAACAAAATGTTCACCCCAACGACTTCTCTCGCAAACGACGGTACGACTCAGGGTTATGTAAGGAAAGGGGCTGGAGCCTAACTCTTGGGAGTTCTTCACAAACAAAAGGAGCTCATTGCGCTCCTCTTAGTGATCTCGAGCCATCGACTGATGTTGAGAAACATGTGGTTCACACGTGCTTTATATCCAAACACACGTTCAATGCACGCATTAATTCTCCCAGTCCCTTCAACTTTCTCCACTCAAGGTTTAACATATTTTTCCCGACTGAAGAAGTACCAACCTTCAACCGGGAAAAAGGGGGGCATTGTGGGTACCATGGCTTTAGGCCCGCACCTATATAGTTTGACAGCCCGGCGCCCGTGTGCCTACTGCCCGGCCCGCCCCATAAATGCCCAAGACGGCCCAAGACTCGCCCACCAGGCTGGGGAAACTACACACGGAACCCACACCACAGACAGTGCCTTCTGGGCCCGTCCTCCGTCCCGAGACCCCCCAAATCTACCATCTCACCGCATATGGGAAATTTGTTATGGGAAAATACGTAAAGTAGATATTTATCCCTGAATTTCCTAATTTCTAAATAATTTATTTATAATCCTTAATAAGGAAAAACATATATTATCCCTTAAAAGGATAATCCTTTATAAGGAAAAATAGATCTTATCCCATAAAAGGATAATCCTTAATAAGGAAAAACAGATATTATTCCTAAAATAAGAACGGAGATTTGGAACCAACCCTATAAATCGAAAGATCCCCACAAAAGATATGCAATCTAATTATCTCAACCTCCTTCTTCTTCCTCTCCATTGTCGACTTAATCATCCGGAGGCGCTACACACCGTCACCGGACGCTCTCTTTTTGCAAGTTCATATCATAGCTCCGATGCCCCGAGATCGTGACAAACAAAAATTAGTTCTTACAGGATTTAGGTCTAATATGAATATCATTCCTTTAACTATGATAAAGATAAACAAATAATATAAGTTTGATAAATATATATAATTAATTTATTAGATTTAAACTTTTTTTTTATTTTCCTCTAAATTTATTTCCTTCCACTATTCCCCTCTATTTTCTTTTCCTACTATTTTCTGGTTCTGAATGAAGCCTTAGTGATTTTGTGCTCAAACTTATTTTTCTGGCTCCATTACTAGCTATAAGGTGCTTTATCGACTATTTATCGAACCGTTTTATCATTGCAGATAGACGTCGACTTGATATTATCTAAGCAACAAAGGATATTGACCAATATATTTTAAGGAGATTATGACTTTTCACAATATTCGGCTTCATACGATTTCATTCTTTTATAGACGTCTTTTAATTCTTTTCTTTCGTTTCGTGACTGTGACTTTGATTTTGCAGTTATTATGTTGTAACCAATTTTTGTGGTGTAGGCTTTGTTTTTGGAAAGAAAAGAGTTTTCCTTTTACAATCTTAAAAAAGATTCAAAAGGAAGGGGAACAATATTTTGAAAGTGTGTCCCGACGAATAAAGAAGAAGGAAAAAAACCAAATTTTTTTAAAAAATAGAGAAGTTTATCTTTTGTTTTTAAAAAAGGGTTTTCTTTAATCGAAGAAAAAAAAGAAGAGAGATTTGTTTTTTTGTCTATTCTAACCAAAAGGAAAAAAATTATCCAAAAAAAAGTTATTTTTTTATTTAGCCGCAACTAAAAAAAGGTTCAGGTGAAGAGGTTGTACGTATAAGGAAAAAATAAGGCCTTATTTGGTTTCTGTTTTTGAAAACCATTTTCTGTTATAAAAAATAAGGAGAAAGGAAAATAGGGAAAACACATTTGATTTCCCTTTTTTTTTTTTTTGAAAAACACAAAGAATACAAAAAACACTAAATTCAGATAATAATAACATTTTTTAGAAAACACCAAAATGTTACACCCCCAAAACTAGCCACGGATTTTTCGTCTTTGCAAGTGTGTGGTGCTTTAAGTTACCGAACTTAGCCAACCTTTCCCTCGTTTCTAAAAGCAATGTAAATGAAAGAGACAACGTTTTACGAGACAACTTTTCAACTTGTATTACTCAAACAAGAAACATACAAAACTGTTTGTGCATAATCACTTACAAATCTCTCAAACTCTCTTTACAAACAACACTTGCTAACTTGCTCACCCATTGCCTTTGCCAAGGCATGGTTTATATAGGATAGTCTTCCATTAGTTGAAACTCCTTGCAACTCTTCCCAAAAGTCGTGTCTGATAGAAACCAAAGCTAATGGATCTTCCCTCCAAAGTTGCCTTTAAATTTAAGCCATCAAACCCTTTTAATCAGACACACTTCTTCCACGAGGTTCTAGCCCATGAACCATTTGCTCACTTTAAGCCCAACCTTTAATCCACGCTCAAAGGAGTGTGCCAATTGCCACTCCTTCTCGAAGAGGTGTCAACCCATGAGTGTCAAAGTTTCCTTCTAGGCCTGACCCTTTGTCCATGCTTGAAGAGTTGTGTTAACAAGGCACACTAAGGCTTCTCAAGCATTCGTCAGATGCCTTAAACACCTCGAAGTGCCATCTAACTATTGCAAGGTCCTCATACGCCTTGCCCAACCAGCTTCTAATCTGAGCCAACCAAACAAGCCATGACATTGCTTCCATTGTCCTATATTCAATCATGTTGATTACCCGAAACGTTGATCTACACTGATCCCAAGTGTGACTTGCTTCTGTTTAGGTCCTCTCATGGGTATAAGGCAACCCAGGAGGCCCTCTATATGCTAATCACCGGCTTAGGTCTTGAAGGGGGTAACGAACGCACCCCCACCAAAGGAGGTCGACATTCGCATCGACTCAAACTGAGGGTATTCATCCTTCCCGTTGTTACATGCCATTTTTTCTCGTCCCTAACCCAGGGACTTCCGATAATTTGCACCCTCATCGTCACTCCTCCACCAACTACCACTCGGTCTTGTTAAGGATTCCAACCTTGTCAAATTCCTAGCATCTGTGGCATCTTCTTCCATAGTAATAACTGTGCACGACGTCCCTCGTTCCATGAACACCAATGTTCTCAAGTAAGGCATTATGCTTACTTCCGCTTGTGTCAAGAAGTTCATCCCGAGGATCATTTTGTAGTCCCACAAGTGCATCACAATCAAGTCACAAAACCTCATCCATTCTCCCATCTTCAAAGGGACGAATCTGATGATGCCTTCCACCCAATGGTCTCTATCATTCAAAGAAACCACTATGTTGTCACGTGCCTCAATTTTCAATCCCGATATGGCAACCACATTGCTTGCCAAACAACCATGCGTTGCTCCCCTATCTACCACCGCTTTCAGCCCTATTCCATTCATTTGAACAACAACAAACATGAGTTCATTAATGGAACTTTGCCTATGAAAGGCGTTTACCACTTGTACTGGATTTAGTCATGTCTCTAAGTCACCCGATTCTGAATCACTTTTTCATTGGAGGACCGACAACTTCTCCCTCTTGGGACAGTATTTGGCTCGATGCTGACCTTGATATATGAAACATCGAACCCACTTAGATGCTTGCTGCATGTTCTCCTTGCCCTTTGGGGCTACAACAATGCAACTCCTTAGCCCATCAACCACTCCTGACACCCTTCTCTCGGATTTATGCCCTCTTGATCCCTCGATTCTCAACTTCTAAGTAGCGGAGTCTGACCCTATCAGTTTATAGTCCACTAAACCATTTGCTACAACCAGCAAGTCTCACACACCTTGCCTTTTCAACTCCGCTTGTGCCCACCCTTACAAGCTCGATACAAAGTTGAAGAGCTTGTCCTCCTCTGATGCTCCTGATTTCCAACATCAAGAAATTGAATTCCTTAACATAGTCTCGAACCATTTCGATTTGTTTCAACCTTCTTAAGGCTTCTTGTGCAAACCATGCTACATTTGTGGGAAGGAACCACTCCTTGAGTTCCTTGCTAAGAGTTGCACAAGTATTGATCTTGGGCCTTCCCGACTTCGCAACATCTCCCACTCGTGTGCGCCACCATAGTTTCACATTTCATGTCAAATACATGTTAGGAATATAAACTTTCTCACCCTCGGGGACATAATCAACCTTGAAGAATTGCTCCATGTCCCATAAAAAATTCTCCAACTCTTTTGCATCTATGTTCCCATTGAAACTTTTAGGTTTTGGAACTCGACTTTGGGGCCTACCTCGGCATTCATTGGGGGTGCCTTGAAGTATTAACCTTTTGAGAATTAGCACATCCTCTTGAATGGACTATAGGGTCATCTTGAAACCATTCAATATAGACTCCATATCAGCCTTCAAACCCGTAACCTTTTCCATGGTGTTCTTCTCATAAGACTATGCAAGGGTCTTCTGATTGTGTAATTCGTTGATCACATACTTAGCCCATACAGATACAACACCTTCCTCACTGCACCATTCTCACAATGCTTTCTCAACCCGAGCCACCCTTTCTTTCAAAGATTCTCCCAACATCACAACTTGCTCTGATACCACTTGTCACACCCCCAAAACTAGCCACTGATTTTTCTTCTTTACAAGGGTGTGGTGGTAAGTTATCGAACTCAGAAAACCTTTCCCTCATTTTTAAAAGCAATGTAAATGAAAGAGACAAAGCTAGCCACTTGTCATAAGCAACATAAACTAGCTACTTGTCACACATACATGAGTTCATTAATGGGCAGAGGAGTAGCATTATTGCAGCCCCGAAGGGCAGGGAGAATGTGCAATAGGCATTCAAGTGGGTTAGATGTTTCATATATCAAGGTCCGCATTGAGCCAAAGACTGCCCTAAGAGGGAGAAGTTGTTTACCCTCCAATTAGAAAGTGATTAAGAATCGGGTGACTTAGAGACACGGCTGAATCTAATACAATTGGTAGACACCTTTCACAGTCTAAGTTCCATTAATGAACTCATGTTTGTTGTTGTTTGAATAAATAGAATAGGAGTGAAACGGTGGTGGATATCGGAGCAACAAATAGTTGCTTGGAAAGCAATGTGGTTGCCAGATCGGGATTGATAGTTAAGGCACATGACAACATATTGACTTCTTTGAATGGTGGAGATCATTGGGTGGAAGGCATCATTAGATTCATCCCTTTGAAGATGGGAGAATGTATAAGAGAGTTTTTACGATTATGATGCGCCGCAGGCCAGTGATCCTCAGGATGGACTCTTGACTCAAGTGGAAGTAAGCATAATGCCTTACTTAAGAACATTAGCGTTCATGGAACGAGGGCCTTGATGCCATACGGTGTCCACGGTGGAAAAGATGCCATAAATTCCCGAGGAATTTGGCAGAAACCTGTTGGAATCCTGACCAGACTAAGTGGTGGTTAGTTTGGGTAATGTAATAAGTGTGAAAATTATCGATCCACAGGTTCAAGGCGAGGGAATAAATGACATCGACAGCGAAGGAGAATACCCTCGGTTTGAGTCGGTGTGTGAGCCTAATTTTAATGAGGGTTTGTTACCCACTTTTGAGACTCGCGGTGATCGTGACATTAGGGGCCTGGATTGCCTTACACCATGAGAGGACTGAAATTTGAAATAAAGGCACATCTTGGCCAGTTGGGATAATTTGCTTGATTGATATAGGACCTTAGTTTGTAATGTCATGGCACATTTGATTGCTTCAGTTCGTGTAAGTGCGTAATGTTGAAGCCAGGTGCGTCAGATATGTACCGTAGTCAGGTTGACGTTTGGATCATCTAGTGGATTGGCCGATGCGAAACCATGATGTGCCATGCTTTGGAAGATGAACGATGGATATCTTCAGCGCGGACTGGGCCAAACCTAGGAGAAACTTGGACACTCATTGGACTGACACCTCTTCAAGAGTGATTGGTACATCAACAAAATGGATCAGGTTAAGGCAATGATGGATCATGGGCTAGCACCTCTTGGAAGAGGTGTGTTTTATCACAAGGGTTGGATGATTGAAATTCAAAGGTAGCTTTGGAGGGAAGATCCAAGGGCTTTGGTTTTTAGACATGAATTTTGGGAAGAGTTGCAAGGAGTTGCAACTAATGGAAGGCTCTATATAAACTACAGGCATGGGAAAAACTAAAGGAATGAAATCTTTGATGGTTTTATGTTCAACGAAAGGGGAATCAATTTGCCCATAAAAGGTATTAAAACCATTATGTGAACGTTTCAAAATTAAAACAAAATTTTAATTTCATTCAAAACAAATAAATATCTAACAATTCTCCATATGAATGAAATTGACACCCAAAGATACAAGACCAATGATCCCTCTTGAGTGATAGAGTACATGGGTTGAAACCTCGCATAGGAGAGGTATGTGTTACCCTTTTAACCTTCCATTGTAGAAGTATGTTTACTCTACTAACTAAACAGTAGACACGATGTCCTTGAATTGTTTTGTCATTTGTGTAGATGATGACATACCTCACACATGAATCTTCCTAACATTTTCCAATTCTCACTTTTGTGACTGTTTTAGCCATGAACATGGCGAGCACACGGTTCTATAAGAGTTTAATAGGAATTGTGCCCTATTCAATTCAATCTGAAGTGGCCCCACTTCACTCTTACCTAGGTGATCTCTTAAATTAAGAGTAGTTCATGTTACTCTTTCCCATGCATAGAGATCATTAAAAGCATAGTTTAATCTTCTTCGGATGAGCATCATTGTTTCATCATAGGAATGGAAAAAGGGAAGATCCCCACAATGATCAAATCGAGGTCTTTTGTTTAGGTGCCCTTTTTGAACCTAAGATCTTGGGATCTCCAGTAAGCTAGATTGGGTATCTATTGTATTAACTTATTCATTCTGGGCTTTAAATCTCTCATTCCTGAATCATTTCTCGACTAGCTCTATTGCCCTTTGATTTAGTGGATTAGCGATGTTATCCTTAGATTTTTACGCATAATCTAGAGAGATAAACCTCAGTTGAGAGTAGTTATTTAATGGTGTTGTGTACCACGATGAATATGTCTAGGCACCATTAACATATCATTGTTTGTGCTCTACCAATATGATTGACTATCCTGATGTATGCATAATGAAACTTCTGGGTTTTGGCCATGCCAGGAGACTATCCTCTAGGAAGTGGCGAAGCCATTTAGCCTCTTCCCCACATTTATCAAGTGCTATAAACTCAGATTCCATCGTAGATTTAGTAATAACTATTTGTTTTGAGGATTTCCATGAGACTACTGCTCCTCCCAATGTGAACACATAACCACTCTAGGATTTTGAATCTTTAACATTAGATATCCGATTAGCATCATTGTATTATTCAAGTACAGTAGGATATCTAGTATAGTACAACCCATAATCATGAGTAAATCATAAGTATTTTAATATTCTTATAATTCCTTGCTAATGCTTAGCTCCTGGATTACTATATACTTTGGGTTTATTTCATTAAAGCTGAGCTATGTTTGGTCTTATACATTTCATTAAGTACATTAGATTGCCTATTACCCTAGAATATTCTACTAGAGAAACACTCTTTACTTTATTCTTGGAGAAATTAGAGTTACCTCTATGGGTGTTCTGGCTATACTAGAATTATCTTTGTCAAACTTTCCAAGAATATTATCAACATAGTGTGACTGACTTAGAATGAGTATCGATGTCTTTTGATTTTATCTTCAATATAACATGAGCAGTCCACAAAGTCTTTCATGAAAAACTTTGAATTCAACATGTTCTTAGTAGATGTAATCATCTTATCATAACTACTGACGATAAGCATACCATCTACATACATACATACAATGACAAATCCATGTTTTGTGTCTTGGACATACACACACTTGTCACATTTATTAATTTTAAAGTCATATGACATCATGACATTGTCAAATTTCTCATGCCATTGTTTTGGTGTTTATTTTAGCCATACAATGAATTTCATAAATTCTGAACCTTTCTTTCTTGTCACAGACGAAAACCCTCAAGTTGCTCCATGTGGATTTTTTCATCGAAATCTCCATTTAAAAGGTTGTTTTTACATCCATTTGATGTACTTCAAGATTTCCTAGTGCAACAATTGCAAGCACCATCCTTATTGAATTTATTCTTGTCATAGGAGAATATGTGTCAAAATAATCAAGGCCTACATTTTGTTTGTAGCCTTTGATCACAAGTCTTGCTTTGTACTTTCCATTTGATCCATCTACTTTTGGTTTCCTCTTGAAACCACAAACAGACTTAAGGTTTGCTTAGTGATGTTTAAATACTCATTTTATCATCATTTGCTTAGGTTTTAGTATTTTTATGAGATAAATAAGTGTCCTAATGATCTATTTTCTCAATTTTGTGATTAGGCTAACCATTGAGCAGAAATAAGCGAAATCGAAGAAAAATCGGCAAAGTCATCATGCAGTCGCAGCAAACATTTGATCCTTTTGCAGTAGCGGTATCCTTATTGCTCCTTCATTGGCATGTACAGATTATAAGACTCACGAGGCTTCGTAAAATACGAATCGCGCGATTTGATCACGAATGACGAGATCGCCGACAGCGGAAGTGAAGGGCAGGTATACCGGTTTAAAGTGATTACTCACGCTACGGCGTGGTTTCTTGGCTCATTTCGGTAACTCCATTTTCTCCTGGCTGCGGTGTTAGATTTGTCCCACGTTATAGCGGATGTTAGAACTGAGTTGTTGAAGCCCATCTCTTGTAACCTCTTGGTTTTGCTAAAAATTAAGTGGGCTTTTGAAAGGGAGGTTAGAGCAAAGGTTGTTCTCTTGGCGCAAGGGGAGGCCCACAGGTTCACACCACAGAGCCTGTTCTCTTGGGGGAAAGGAAGAATATTGAATGGGTGAGGGTGAGGCATTTTCACTTATTCCCATATAGCTATTTGTCACCTCTTTAATTTTCTCTCTTTTCTTTGGTTGTATTTCTCCTCTCCATGAGCTATCTCATTTTCTAAGGTTTGGATGTAGTCTAAACAATGAACTATGATGTTTAGCTTTGATTTATAATCTTTGAGGTTTGGTTTTTCTTATATATTGAATGTTCTATTCAATTCCTAATGTTTGTTGATGATTGATTACCATTAACATGATTTGTGACCTAATTTGAGACTAAGAAGGGATAATTGAGGATGACAGTGGAATGGAGCTCATCATGTTTCACTATAGAACCGAGATATTTGTGGGTTACATGTAACTTGTTGGGTTTCAAATCTTTGCTGCATCCTTGGTTATGATGGTTTGAGTAGAATACAAATATAACATTTTCCAAGTAGATTATTATTGTTTGAGAATAAAAATAGCATGTGCTTGGGTGGTCTATCCATTAATATATGGTTAGGCATCATTAGGAACAAGTAAGAGTCTCACCATAAATTTGTTAGATGAAATCAAAACCATATGAGCTTTTCTTGTAATTACTGTGAGACCCCAGGAAAATGCTAATTTTAAGAAAAATGGCATAAAATAAATAATTTTCAGTAAGAAATCAAAGAAATTTTCTAGATCTCGGATGTGAAACAGTTTCACGGGTTGGAATCGATCTCGTGAAATCTAGGCCCAACACATCAATTTCGTCGGTCGAGACGGTTTAGAGTACACGTTTTTCGAGAGGCATCGAGTATCGGATCTGAGTAAACTAATGTGATGTGACAAAGTCACCTATAACATGTACTCATGTTACCTGGAGATTGCATGAATGAGAGAGATGATGGAAATGGATGGACGAGGTTGTGCCAAATGTCAAAATAGTGGAAAGAAAGGACATAGATGTCATTTTGGAAATTTTAAATGAGGAAAATGACAAAATAATGCATAGTGTCATCTCCTACAATTAGAAAGAGTAGCATTGAAGGAGAAGCTAACGGATCGATGGCTATGGATCTTGTGATTTAGAGAGAGAGAAGAGACTTCTCTCTCAGATTTTCAAAATAAATCGGCCAGTCGGATTTCTTTGAGCGAGAAAGAGAAAGTTGTTCACCTTGGCGAGCTATCGTGGTTTCAGGGTTTTTAAAGGACTTCGATAAAATCCGTGAGGTAGAGGTTTTATCTTGCAGATTATACCATTTAAAAATGTTTTGTTAAATATTTGGTTGGTTTGAGGCCTTAAGCAATAGTTTGATCGATCCAAAACTTGGGCGAAATGTGAAGATTGTTAGAGCCTTTTTGGACAGTCCGTGATAGTGCATAGACTGTTTGGGCATCTTAGGTGTTGATTTATGCAATAAATCATGTGTGTGATATTATGGGGCGGAAATGGCCATGGTTTGGGGACCGCCGAGGTGATGATGGTAGGTGTTTGGCTAGTGAAACGGTAACAGGGTTTCACGCATTTCGTATGAATAATGTTCATGAAATATTTTGTGAGAAAAATGTGTTCGGTTGAGTAATTCAAATGAATTGCTCAAATGATTAATTAGCCATTGCAGGCTAATTTTTGGTGAAGTGATGGTGAATATTTCTAACCATGTTTTTGTACTTTATATATTAATATATATACATGTTTTTATATATTAGCATGTGTTGCATAAATGTGTTGTTGAGAAATCGCATCGGCCACATTCTATCTATGCATCGAGAGTAACTTAGAAGTTAGGTGTGTGTGCATGACATGAAAATTAGAAAAAAGAACATGGTTCAGAAGGAATTTCCTGAAGATGATTTTTGTAGAATGATGACGGGGAGATGGTCCCACTCTGATTACACGTGGAGGGCCGTGTGTTTGGCGGAAGGTTCTCAAACACATTCGCCTCGGAGGTAGTCCCATATTTTTGCAGACACTTCGGTGGTGTATTTCAAAACAACAAGTTTTGTTTTGAAAAGCGTGATTTTACTCGCGTTCGGCTTGAGGCATATGGTGAGTTCGGTCGAAGGACTCGAGACATGAGCGAACATTTGACGTTTAGTAGGATCACAGACCAATAGCTGAATGTGTGTTTACATTGGATCATTGCATATGCACTTAGGTGGGAGTAACCCATTTAGGGTGATTTCCTTTACTGGGCGACCAACTCACCACGTCAGAATGTATTATTTAGTCTGAGGCGTGCGAGGAGACGGCTCATCTTAGAGGCCGATTTTGAAGGGTTTGTGGCTGATGGTTTTATATGATGTATGACATGTATTAAATTACAGAATTTTAATATGTTTGAAGTAAAGTGAGTTGGCCAACTCTTGAGTTATGGTATATAGATTGATGTATATTGATGAGTATTGTTGTATGGGCGAGTGACGCGGTTTTTACTCATGTATATGTCTTATGATGTTGATTGGGACAGTGCTGCCTTGCCTTGGGTAGAGGCTCCCGGTACAAGGGAGACTACGCGATTTTCGTGAGTGGTGTCGAGTTAAGGCATTTGCAGTATTATAACAGATTGTGGTTGTCAAGCGAGACCACGGGGTTTTGGGCGTCACATTACCTTTTCACTTTGCATGTTAGTGACCTTAGTTTAGGATTTATTTAGTTTAGTTTGTTTTCCATTTCAACTCACCTTGGTATCAAATCAAACAAGTTAGGACTATTCTAATTTCGAGTAATTAGTAACCTATGATCTCGATGGGACAATACTCATAACTCATCCTTTTACTGCTGATGCGACGTGTGCACTTGCACATATAGAGCTGACGCCATAACATATTTGAGCATATGACAACGGTGGAGATCCACACTAGTTCGAAGTATGCTTATGTAGAATGGAATCAATTTCACTCTTAATGGCCTCTTTCCACATGGGACTCTTTGTAGAGTTCACTGCCTCTTTGAAGGTCTGAGGTTCCCCCTCAAGCACATACGTTAGAAAATTTAGACCAAAAGATCTTTCTGTCTTTGATGCTTTTATTGTTAGGTTCTACTTCTGCATAAAATTTAATTACGTGCAACTTCATTTTTCATGAATAGTCTCAAGCCCTTGTTTTGATGAACTTGACTCTTCTTTGAATCTATAGGGAAATACATCTCCAAAAAATTATGCATTCCTTGATTCCATTATTGTGTTCTTGTGAATATCTGGGATATTTGACTCATGGACAAGAAATTGAGTAGTACTATTATGTGCACAACCACTGAAACTACAATCAATAGTTTTAGGTCCTATTTTCACCTTTTTAGGTGAAGGAATTGCCACTTTAGCGAACATCCCCCTGTCCTTAAATATTTATAGATGACTTTATTCATTTCTATAGCATATGGAGTCTTTTATGCTTTCTTTTTAGGCACCTTATTCAAAAAAGTAATTAGCACTCAAAATGACTCTACCCATATGTTTGTGATAGACGGAGACTTTTATCAACATTGCATTCATCATTTCCTTTAGCCTGCAATTCTTTCTCTCAACCACTCCATTTGATTGGGGTGATGAGGTGTGTGGTTTCATGTATAAATCTGCGTGTTGAGCACGACATCGGCAAATGGCGAGATTCACTTTGCCTCGATCACTTCTTAGCACTCCCAAATTTTCTTGTTAGGTGGATTCGACGGTTGTGACTCAGTTTTCATCGCCTCATCCTTACTTTTGAGTAGGTACACATAACAGTACTTGACTATCATCAACAAAGGTAATAAAATATTTATTACCAACTCTTATTTGTATAAATTTCAAATCACATATATCACTATGGATTAAATCAAGAGGTTTAGTGTGCCTTTCAACACTTTGAAAAGATGACCTAGTCAGTTTTGCCTCAAAACAAGTTTCACACTTATGTTTTGCATCAATTGGAATATTGGTATATGATTTAAGTTAATTAATCTACTCAATGTATCATAATTAACATGTCCTAATCTACCATGCAATAGATTAGACGACTCAAGCATGTAAACAGAAGTACTAGCTTTATTCATGTTTGACTGAATTATAGTCATTACATTCAACTTCCACATACCATCGTTCATATACTTTTTCCCCTCTTGCATTCCATTTTTGGATAGTACAAACTTGTTTGACTCAAATACCAACCTGAATCCATGATTTTTCAACAATGAACGGTACCCAAGTTCTTCAGTTTAAAGCAGCATGGGCGTTTGCCATAGTTAGCTCTTGCTCAGGAGGTGTCTTGAGGGACCACCTTTCCCTTATTGCCAGCTTTTTTGAAGTGGTAGAGTTCCGTGAACGCACTTTCCCGGTCTTAGTGGTTGAGATTGAGCATCTTCTTATCTAAGCACACATGGTGGGGCTGGCATCGGTGTCAGATCACAGTCCCATGGGGTTAGAACCCATCGAGTTCACCTTAAGGATTACATCGGTGGGGTCTATGTTAGACACTCATTGGTGAGTAGCAATCAAACACATTGCTTTACCAGGTTAGTTTCTCGCCAGGTAGTCTAATCAATGGTGCGAGCTTTGCTTCCCACCAGGTTGAAGCATTTGGCGAAACTTCAGCTTCTTGGAGACTCCCCCTTTGGGTGTTCAACTTTGTGCGCACCTTATTGTTGGCTTTCTTGGGCTTGAGACTTTGACCATGTTCCCTGAGAGTTAGCATAACACCTCAGTTGGGATTGTGATTCACTTTCTTTAAGATCTCTATAACGTCTTCTTAGATCGAAGTCCCAATAATTAGATCTTACGTTAACATATATATTTTCGCAGCTGCTTGAAGGTGATTTATTTGAGAATAACCAGCGGGAGACAACTCTCGACAAACTAAGCTGCAACCGGCTTCACTTAACATCATTCCCTAAACCATGCGCCATCTCGCGGAGGTCATGAAGTTCTTGGACTTGACTAACCATGGTCTTGGAATACCACATTTTGTAAATGGAGGAACATCCATGACCGGCTTCTTGGCCCACCCCAGCATCCTTCAGTTTTATTTCAATCAATTGGAGTTCTATGAAAACTATTGATTGTTTTTTTATCAAGATACACATTGTATAAAAAAAATAAGTCGAAAACATTCATGGCGTGGTTCACGCATAGAAAGTCGAGATCATTTCATCTGGCACTAATGACTTGGATAATAAAAAACTCTAATCATACCCAGACTTAAGAAGCATCTTGGGTCGAGAATCTATAAAAATTCAGGTGGGGTAGATGAAAATAACACAGCTCAAATAACCCCACGCCTTACCAAAATCAAGTCCATTAAACTTCTACGGTTTTCTCCATGTGGGAGCCAGAATGAATGGAAAGCGATAGGCATCACTTCTTTGCTTGAAGCTGACCAGGGTTTGCAACTTAGTGATGCAATTGGAACAACATTGTTGAAATCAGAGTCCATTTCTTTGTAAGATTGTAGAACATATGTCAATTTTCTATTCCCAAAACCAATTCTCAAAATAATTAAAAATAACATGCAACATAGTATTCCTAAGAAAGACTGGTTGGGTATAGAAACCCATGCTAGAACCAGCCTCCTTAAACAGAATATTCAGTTCTTATGAAAGATTGGAGGGATTTCCAGAAAGCGGTCTGAGGCCGAAGCTAGCTTTATGGAACTAAATTGGGGTTTTCAATTTAAGAGAGATTAACCATGAGGGAAGACTCTAAGTTGGACACAAAGAGTCTCAGAGCTAAAGTTTGAGAAAAATGTTTCAACGTAGAAGTAAAGTAGAATTATGGCACTTTCATAAAGAATTAAACTAGTCTTCTCTTTCTCTCTTTTTCTCTGCTAGCCATAACAGCTTTAAGCATAACAGGGGGTGATTTTATTACTTAACGGCGCGAAATCGTAGTTATCTTCATTTTATATTTTTCTCTAATATAAGATGTTTTTCCGGGAAATGGAATCTGTGGGTTTTATATATTTTTCTGTAGCCCAACCCAGTGCTTTGCGTTGTAGTAAAACGCATTTTACATGTGGTTGTCGTTATCTTGGTGCCGATGTTGGTTTGTATCGTCTCAGTATAATGATTTGGTTTTAATGTGATGATGTGATGATTTATTTTGTTTAGGGAGTTAGAATGACAAATCATATCTGTCGACGAATCAAATCAATGGTAAAATCATTATGCTACATAGCCCGAGGTGTATTGTGTAGTGATAAGCTAATATGCTCCTCCAATATGTAAGAGCTATTATTAAATATATAGTTTTTGAATCTTTTCATTATCTCATAACTTGAATCACGTTTCATCCATTTAGCGGGTTTCTGATTTTGATTCTATGTTTATCATCAGAATCTATTGTGCAGTTGGGAGTCGAAAAGTGGTGCCCTCTCCAAAAAAAAAAAAAAAAAAAACCATGGGAAGAAGCAAGGTTACTCTTGAAGGAATTTTTATCTTTTCAAATTTCAATTTTTTTGTTGAAGTTTCTTATTACCGGGAACTAAAAAGTGGGTTTTGGGCAGATTTTTTGACGTTCATCGATTTTTCGATTGGGAATGAGTAGAAATATCATAGAAAAAATGGGATAGAAAATCAGGTTGTCTTCAAGATTTTAGACTCAAAATCAGAAAAATGGAGTATTTCGCTGATTTTCGGCGTCACATCTTTGCCTTTAAAGGGAGCGCGTCGAGGAAAATATGCGCGTTGTTAGATAAATTCAGAAAAAAATCGCGATGTCGAGTTGCTCCGTGATTACCCAGATGGACCCTGACGCCCGATTTTCCGGTTTGATCTGCGGTCTGATTTTAATTAGCTGTACGAGAAGAATCCAGCGGCTATTTGCGATCAGGTTGATTTTAAATCTGAAGCGATCTAACGATTGTAGAATGATTTCCCCGCGGTTTCGCCTTGATGATCCAGCGGTCGGATTTTGAAACGAAATCAAATCCAACGGTTCTCAATAAATCCATGCGGTGCGCAACCGATCAATGGCTATTTTGACTCAAATTTTTATAAATACCTAAAATCATACACTTTCATTACAAACTCATTCAATAACATCTAAAAGCTCCATTTCACTCTCAAAAATAATTTTTATTTGTTATTTTCAATACCTATTTTTTGAAAATCATGCAAATTAAGGAAGTATGTTTCTTTGTTCGTTAAATTTTGTTTTATGCATAATTTGATTTAAGTTTTATTTTGGTGTTAGATAGTTTATAATATATATTTTTTATACTATACTTTATTTTAGTTTATAATTTGATAATATAATTTTTAGTTAATTAATTATATTATTTATTTAGATAATAGTTATTTTAGTTATATAATCTTTCAAACTTAGTTATTTACTATAATATTATTTTAGTTATATAATGTTTGAAATATTTTTATACCTAATATATTTTTTTATACTATAGTTTTATTTTAGTTTTTATAATTTGATAATATAATTTTTAATTAATGATAATTATACTTTATTTATTTAGAATAAATAAGATTATTTGCTATATAATCTTTCAAAACTTAGTTATTTACTATAATATTATTTTAGTTATATAATGTTTTTTGAAATATTTTTATATACTATAAATCTATATTTTTTATACTATAGTTTTTATTTTAGATTTATAATTTGATAATATAATTTTATAGTTAGTATTATATTATTTATTTGGAATAAACTAGTTATTTTAGTTATATAATCTTTCAAACTTAGTTATTTACTATAATATTATTTTAGTTATGTAATGTTTGAAACTAATTTTATACTATAAATCTATATTTTTATACTATAGTTTTATTTTAGTTTTATAATTTGATAATATAATTTTTAGTTAATTAATTATATTATTTATTTGGAATAGTTATTTTAGTTAAATAATCTTTCATATAGATTATTTATTACTAATCTTGTTTTAGTTATTTACTTATAACCTTATTTTAGTTATATAATGTTTGAAACATTTTTATACTATAATCTATATTTTATACTATAGTTTTATTTTAGTTTTATAATTTGATAATCATAATTTGCACATTAATTAATTATATTTATTTGAATAGAAATTTAGAAATTTAGATTTTCTTAGATATCTTAATGATATTATTAAGCTAGATATCATGTTATAAACTTAGGTCTTTTTTATGTTCAAATTACATATATATAATGTTATTATAATGATATCATATACAAGAATCACCTTGATTTGAATTTTATTTTCAAGTAAATCACATGTATTTATAGAATGACTGGTAAGGTGGAAATGAGAGATGCATAGGTATTGCTTCCTTGGAGGGACATAAAAAATGGGACTGTTGTAAATTATTGTAGTTTAAGCATAAAAAGTGAATTTAGGAATTATTCGACTTGGGAGTTTAAATACATTTATACGGGATCCCGTTCAAATACAGGTATCCCGAGAATGTGCCATAGGAAGTATTAAAACAAGAAATGGTGACAACTTTTTAGACGAAGGTAATAGCAGCGGTGATAGCGGAAGAAATTCGGTAAATTAGAGCCTGATGGGAGGAAAACGTCATTTATCTAGTTGATGATGATGAGGGAGGAGGAGGGTGATGAGGATGTGCACATGTCCGTGAAACATGCACCCAGATGAAGCGGAATGAATATCGAGAAGCGATCGTGCATCAAAAGCTAGTGAATGGAGCAAGTCGGGTTGCGGGATTTATGAGAGGTAAAAGAAAATAGGTAAAATCTTTATACCTAATTCATTTTTTCACTTAATTAGCCGTATAAATAATGTAAGTTGATTTTATTTTTGCATAATTACGATAAGTAGTCTTCTGGCAAGATGATCATCGAGACGTATACAAAGATCACCAAAGTGTTCGGCATACGAGATCCATCACCTTGATTACCTTAAATCATTATCTGAGAGTCTTCGAATTTGAAGAACAAAAAGCCAAAAATATGTTCAAGGTGGTTCAATCAAGGAAACAATGGGACAATTAATTAGTAAGTTCTTCATATATGAAAGTGTTCCACCTCTCAGCGGACTCACACCATTTTAAAGAACATGATTTTAACATATGCTTTATATTTGTCTAATTATATAGCATATATTTACATTATAGATATAACATGAAATATGTTTTAATAATGACATTATCTCCATATGAAATATGTTTTAATAACAACTTTTACTGAATTTACGCCCTTATGTAGGAATGGGCATCTGAGACCACCATCTGCCATGAAATCCAAAAAGCGAGTACTTGGAAGCCTGGAGTATAGAGACATGGAAGCTTAGCCATCAACTTGCGAGGAGAAATGAGACATATGGATATCTGAATTATGCGATGGATGGGCTGAGCGACTAAATTGAGCATAAATTAATTTGCGCGGTATATTGAGAAGCTTGCAAATTTTCCCTCGAAATCTGTTTGTCACGTCGGATAAGATTAAAGACAGCAAATCATATATGGTTTATTGAAGGCGTTATCAAAGGAAGTTGGAGAAGCAAATGTTTCAAATTGTAACGAGATAATGGATCGACATTTGTGAAGCGGAAAGTTGTTGATGAAGAATATAATATGTATTGGACTCAAGTAATGACCTGCATTGATTTAATGTTTGAGAGCATTTGGTAAAGGGGATTGTGTTGCTCGAGTTGATCGTGAATGGTCGAAGATATGACTTCATTTACAATCATGATTTGTTAGCGCAAAAATCACGGCCAATTATGTGGTGGAGATATCGTGCATCGCAGAGGCGATAAAGTTCTGATAATATATTGCCGCAGCGATCTTCTAAAAAGGGTTGATTTGAAAAAAGTTTTTGTGTGGCGGGCCAATTCATCTCCGCAAGCTTAGCGAATTTGTAGTTGGGCATGGGTGAAAAGACTCATGTTTGATCGCATCAATATTGGGAGAAGGTGGAGAAGCTGGTGTCCATCCCCTTGAGAGCCTTATCTGTGATCTTCGCGTTGTTGATTAAGTCGTCCCAACCTTGCATTTATCTACAGTTGATTCGAGTTGATGACAGAATTTAGATCGACTCAAAATCCCAAGAGTGGGTGAAACTTATCATCATGGTGTTGGAGATAGAACTCTTAAGCATCCTCTTCATCACGACGGGTAACTAATTAATATCCTCTTACATTGATATTTACATTTAATATTTTATGTTTCTGTGTGCTCGCGCCACCAATTTCTCAATCACTATTCACTGACATACTATCTAAATCAAAAGGAAATTTCAATCTGGGTTTGAGTTGGTTCAAGTAGCCCGAAATTTCTTACGTAAGGCAGAAATTTCGATTTACGAGAAAAAAGAGCGAAATCGTAATTTCGGTCAAAATCAAAAATTTATTTTCTAGATCTCCCGAATGATGGCAAGGTTTGCCAAAGTTAGATGATCTACCTTGAAATCTAGCTACCATGTTGAATTCGTCTAATTCAGAGACGGTGTTCGAATTTACGTTTTTCGAGATACTTCGGTATCGGGTGCCATAAAGCGACATGTGATGTAATGAAAGTCATGCTATAATCTTCATGTAACGCATGTTGCATGAGTGAAATGATGGGAGCCAATGAGACGGCCGGTGTGCCCACGTGTCAAAATCCAAGCAAAGGGGATATGGATGCCATTTTAGAATTTGTTAATGAAGAAAAAGACAAAATTGGGAATAATGTTATCTTCCCCAAATTAAAGAGACCAAAAACGGGCAGGAAGGGAGGCTGAACTGAGTGAGGTGCAGGATTTTGTGATCTTTTAGAAGGCGCGCCTGCTTTAAGATCATTGTCAGACCCAGTCGGGTCGTCGGGATAAGAAGAAAGAAATCATTTCTGCGATGAGCCTACGCGTAGACTCGGAGTTTAAGAAGTTTTGAAAAACTCAGGTGAGGTGGGGTTTTTATCACTCTTGATTCACGCAGCTGTTTGCAAGTGTTTTTTATAATGTTTTAGTTGGTTTGAGCGCGACGGCCGTTTGATCAGTCCGAAAACTTGGAATGAAATATGGAATTTTAGAAATCGTTTGGACGTCAGTGACACCGCACGGACTGTTTTTAAGAATGTTGAGTTGGAAATTGTTGAATAAATTGTATTGTGATGTGTATGAGACCAAAAATGGCTGGCATGGGAGTGGGTTTGCAAAGTGGGTGATGTTGGTTGGAAGTGGCGTGAAGACATTCTTGAGGGGTTTCTTGTTCATGTGAATAGTGTTCATGAAATATTTTTGTGAAATAATGTGTTTGGTTGGTATTGAATCCGAATTATTCGTGGTTGTTGAAAGATGGCAACGTCGACGCTGGTACTGGTATAAATAGTTGAGAATTGTAACATGTTTGTATGACGATTTAGAGTATGTAAATATCGTGATGATATATTTTTGTAATATTTATATAAATTGTATTAGATTGGCATACGTACAGACCATATCTTATTTGGGGGCACCTATAATGATAGGGAGTGAGGTGTGGGGTGAGTTTCATCGAGAAAGTGGTTTGGAGGGTTGACTAATAATAATAATTATCGGGTGTCCATTACGATATCGGAGGTAATTAAATATAAAATATCGATCGTCGAGTCATTTGATTAATTCGGAGGGTTGTCACTAAGCCGGTGCCGGATCGGTCACACGCTCGCCATATCAGGAGGTTGTCTGAAATTAAAACCGCCTCATCTTGAACAAATAATATTTCTCATAAGTGGCTTGGCGAGTGTGAAGGGGAGTCGATGAGGACTCGGGGTGTGAGTTAGTCATGTAGACGTTAGTAGGATCACACATTTACTTGAATGTGTGAACACTACGTGGATCATTCACGTATCTTGGCTTAGGTGGAAATGCTTGGTTTAGGGTGATTACTCTTGATGCTTCGCTGTCGAGGTATATTATTTAGGTACATGGGCGCCACGAGACGGCTCGTCTAAATTTGAGTTGAGAAGAAAGTCGGGTTGTGGCTTTGGTGTTTTGTTATGTACACATGTATTAGAACTCTATAAGTTTAATATATGTTGTATAAGAGTAAATTATCAACTCTTGAAACTATTGTATATAGTTGGGATTTATTTGGATGCGTATTGGTTTATGGGCCCAAGTGGCCGTTTTTACTCATGTATATGTCTTTTGATGTAGATTGTGACAGGTTTTGTATTTGGGTAGAGCTCCCCGTACAAAGGAGACTCTGCCCGATTTTCGTGAATAGTGTCGGGTTACCCGATATTCCACGGTATTCCTTGAGTTTGTGAGGGTAGTGTGAATCCTGGAATAGAGGCGTCCTGACTTCAAAGTTTATTCATGATGTTTTTTAAATTAGATCTGTCTTTGAAGGCCTTTAATTTTGGAAGCTTGAGAGTAAATTAATGAGTTTCTAATTCTAATTAATTGATTCCAATTTCTTCGATTAATTTTTATTTTAGATTTTGACATTTTGAATTCACGACATACTGATACGTGATGCGAAAAAGGATTTGGTGATCGGGCCACAATAGTGTCAAGATAAAAAATGGTTCCTGGTGAGTGTTAATTCTCATTATAAGTAAATTTTATAACTATTTTATTATTATATATTGAATATAAGTAATTTTATTACTTATTGAATGGTGGTTTTGTATGGAAATCATGCTCCGACATTAAGGAGTTTGGCTTTAAAGGTTCTTTCACGGCTTAGCGTGTCTTGACTTATTGAAAGAAATTGGAGCAAGTTGCTCTATTCACCTGAAACAAAAATCGGCTTGCTTGTCTAGGCTCCGACCAATTGGTTTTTGTTATTACAACATGAAACTAAAGATACGTGATATGGGCGAGGCGGAATGCGGATTGCGAATCTTTCTCAATTTCTTGAAATTTCGGGTGTTTGAGTTTGGTGAAGAGAAAGAGAATCAACTATTTCAATGGGTTAGACCTCTCCATTTAGATGATGAAGATGGAAATCTGATCATGGTGCTTTGCACATGTTCAGAAGCGGTGTTAATGTTGGCGGGTTTTATGCGAAGAAGTTAAATGTAGTGAAAGTTTCAGTCAAGACACGAAAGACTCATTTCAGCCTGCTGTTACTTCCCGACCCTCATTTGATTCAAGTGTTGAACATGGGAGTAGACCCGAGTTTTCTTGGTACTTACTACAAGTTATGATGGCTCAGAGGAGAGGGGACGATGATGTTAGTAGTGATCACGGAAATGATGGTGGGGATATTGCGGATCGCAACAAAGTTAATGATGAGCCCTATTTGCAGGTGAAATGATTTCACTCATCTTCTGCAGATGAGACCAGATGCAGGAGGCGGAAGCGAGACGTGGGTGGCTGGAAAGCAGCGTAGGGGAAGACAACGAGGATGACACCATCTGATGAGGGATTCGTTGCCATTTAGTTTTGAGTCCATGAGTATTGAAGCTAAGTTAGGTGATTCGTCGAGATAGAGAGGCGACGTATTTATCGCATACAATGAGTTGTAGAGTCGGCCTTACCACATCCTTTAGGTTACATTGGTGAAGAACATGGAATGGTCATATCTCATGATCCCTAATCGTTAAATTATATCGAATGCGAAGGATTTGAAGCAGTATGTGGGTGAGCCACGAATTTCTGTCAGCGGAGAGGTTGTGGGTAAGTCGACATATTTATGCATGGCGTGTTGAGTTACAATCGATATTGCGACACCACCGTGTCTTGGTATGAATATTGTCTTCGTGAAGATGGGATCAAGCGATAGGAAATAATGTAATGGGTAATGTCGGTCTTGTTTGGTTTAAATAGGCCCATTGTGATGTAATTCTCGATAAATTATAATGAATATAAGTCTTGTAATTGTATATTCTTTATTTGTCATTTTTATAGTTAAACAAAGTATTTCAATGAATTTCAAAAGTATTTTTGTTAATTTTGCATTCTGAACTATTTTTGTGAAATATCGTGATATTTTATGATATTTTCGATATTTAAAGTAAAATCAAAATCTTAGATATATCGTAATTATCGATATTTTATTAAGCATATATTATTTTCTATTTTATGACGCTTACTAGGAATTGCGGGTTAAAATTTAACGTGTATTACTGTGCCTGGAAAATGTCATTGAATTTATCCCAGTAAAATAATTTCCCTCCTCTTCGATCTGTTTTTCAAACTCTTGAGAGGAACTTCTCCATAAATGAAACCTAAAAAATCGATGACCCAGGTTCTTCTTTTTCTTGAAGCTCAACTTTGACAAATCGACGTTTAACCACAGTAGATCGAAGCTCGCCATGCTTTCTGCTCCAAAATCGAAGCCCTAATTGGTAAGTATTTCTTAATTTTGAGCAATCCACAAAGTAACCCTAGCTTTGTGGTGTTGAATCTCCAACTCTTTTTTGCATTCAGTCTCTCTCTCCCGCAAGACAGCTTTTTTTCTTTCTATCTATCTTTCAAAAATTTCATATTATGGGTCTTAGAAATGGGTTTGAGATTTTCCGTAAAGAAAGAAAAAGAAATTCGTCAGGAATGTTTATTACTCACTACGTCGAGATAGATTTGTTCTATCTGTGTTCATCCATCACAGCTATTTTGGATGGCGCCCCCGAAAGAGAAGTAGTCGAACTTTCGGAATGTGGGTACACCAAAATATAACAAGGATAATGGTGTTCAATGCTGTTCTCTACTCTGTTTTTCATTGATGCGAACACAGAGTACTTTAGGGGGTTTTCTCCTCTTTCTTTATTCCATGGTTCATGTTGGTTGGTTCAATGGTCAGTGAACTTTTCACAAACATGCTGTTATTATCTTGTAATGACCTCTCAACAAAATTGTCTAGTTATTGGAATTTTGTTCTTTTGTTTGTTCAGTTTCAGGAAACAACGTTTATGCTTTATAATTTTAAAAACTTTGAAAAGTGAGAATTTTAGTTATTTAAATGATGTTTAACAAGTTGAGTTTTAAAAACCAAAAATAGCATAGACTGCAAAAATTGAGTTTCAAGGAATCAGAAAAAATAAACTACTTTTCACTTGATTGTTTTAAACATTGAAATTAGATGAGAAGCTGATGTTTGCTCAAGATCCAAAACATCATTATTTTAAGTGGACCTGTCTATGTTTCAATTTATAGAATGTGTTGGCTAATAAAGAGAAAAATGTCTCATGTCCATTTTCCTGTTTTATAGCCCTCCATGTACATCTTTTTTTTTTTTTTGTTTTTTTTTGTGGAATTAGGAACTGATATATACATTAATATCTTTCCTGAAGCATTACAATTTATAAGAGCTTGTCTCAGCCATAGCTTATAATCATTGCTGAAAATATATTTAAATATTAAATTCGCTCTTTAAACTATGACTTTTTAAAAATACAAACTCATTATATTTCTATTTGCATGTTTCAAATAATTTAAAAAACGTCGAACATATATATAGAGAGAGATAGAGAAGAAAAAAGGTAGAGAGAATTTAAGAGAGCTCAAATAATTTCTCAAAGCGTTGAGTAATGTTTGGGTAATAAAAATAAGAGTGGGAATAGAGTGGGTTGGAAAGAATTTTTGTGTTTGGTATTAAAGTATTCAAAGAGAGAAGAAATAGAGAGTGGGTTGGAGATCTTCTGAAACTCTGTACAAAGTTTTGGAGGCTTTCTTTTGCAGATGTTGTGATCTGTTCTGCACTTCATTGGAATAATTCTGAGAGTCTTGAAGGAGGGAAAGTGGCCTTGAAGACATGAATCAGGAAGCCCGAGAAATGAGCGAGGATCATTAAAATTAAACCGATAAAGAAGATGCTAGGCCCAAATGGGTAACCAAAAAACCAGCATACCTTAAGGACTATGTGTAAGGGAAGAATGGGATCTTTTGGGGTGGGCCCTATTCATTCAGGATAGGAGTGGTAGGGTATTAGTAGGTTTATTTGTGGGTGTCTCAATCATGTTTGTTTTTTTTGTCAGTGAGGCCGGTATTGTGGAGAATATATTGTGGTGGTGTTGTTCTTTTTGGGGATAGAAAAGCATACAGAGAAATAGAAGTTTTCTAAGTATTCTCTCTTCTTCTCTTTTCCTTTCTTCAATTCTTCTCCCCTGTTCCTTCAGTTCTGATAAAAAAAATTCCCTGCTGCTTGTTTGGTTATAATTTTGGGAGTGAACACTCCTCAAAGAGTGCCTCTGTTTGGGTTGAGGTTATTTGCAGGTACCCCAAACGTAACATGTTGTTGTTGCCATAGACCAGGTATGTGGTAGTCCCATATGTTGGCATGGATATTGGCATGTACTGCTTTCCCTTTGAGGTTAAGGTCCAAAGGTTTTATATATATATATATATATATATATATATATATATATATATATATATATATTTTATTGTATATCGTTTTGATATTTTAATTTTTCGTCCACGATTGGCTACTCCATTGGAAAATACGTTCTGCGTGGTCTTGGGGTTATGTCTATAATACTACTACTAATAATGACTCCTGTGATTTTTAGTGTAAAGATGAAAGTTTTATTCTCTAGTGGGCTTCCCCTCCATTGTGTTAAAAAGTTATACCCAACTTTTAAACCTTTTTTGGTCTAGATGAGGAATGCAAATTATTTCATTTTTTTCTTTCTAATTCATAGCACCCTTTTCTAAAAGTTAATGATTATTGAAAATATCATCAAATTATACTTTTTTGTACTTAAAAAAAAATATTCCATCTTATCAAACATACAATAAAAATATATTACGGCTATCGCATTCTAGTCATGAAGGTAAACTTATTTTCAAGTACCCACTCTTAATTAATGATTGGTTAAATAAAATATATTATGTGGGCATTGCATATCTGTTCTTCTCTTTTAATGGGAGTCCAAACAGCTCAAATGCACTATATTTTATGTGGAAGCACCTCTAGATCATATTCTTGAAGCAATCAAGGTGCCTCAAAATCAATAATAGGCATACATCATAATTTCTCCACACCATAATTTCTTTTACAAGAGAAAGAAGAAAAGTTAATGGGAACTGACTCAATGGTTAAAGGACGGACAAAGCATAAGGAATAAACCAGGTTCGAGATTATGTGAAAACAGAATACTAAAACGTTGAATAGGAATATGAGCATATAGAAAGTTGAAGGTGTCTTGTCACTCACTTTCTCTCTCTCTCATTCTGTTTGGCAGCCACCATGCTGATTAGTCCACTGCGCTCCACATCCATAGCAAAACTCGAATGTACACCTGATTTTACACCATCATCATAAAGCACATCTACTTATAAATTGGGGTCCATATGTGAATGAAATGCAGCTATCAATTGCACAAATACATGGAATGTGTAATACATAAAGAATAAGGTACCATTCCATCATCATTTATTTATTATTTGTTATTTTAGTAATCGACTTTGAACCTGCAATGTTTTAGACTTCTAGCCTATGTTTGGTTACTAGAAAGTTTTACGGAAAAAAAAAAAGAAGTTAAATATATATTATTTATTTTTGTTATTTTAAATTCATTTTATTTATTTTAACTCATAATATAAACATTGAATAATTTTAAAATTAATATGTAATTTTCTTAGAGACTTTTTTTTGGACAATCAAATATATATATATATATATATATATATATATATATAAAGTTTCTTAAATTAGAAGTTCATCAGAGTAACAATTCAAAATAATACTTTTCTTTTAGCCAAGTTTGAGCTCAACTACAAAACTTGAAGTTCAAACTCAAACGAGCTTTTATCAAATATTCGAAACTTGATTCGAAAAACAGTTGAGCTAGAAACTGAATCAATTTAAAAATTAATAAATCAACTTGATTCAAGTTCGATTGGATTAAGGTTGAATAAATTAAAATTTGTGATACTCGTTTGATAAATAAGAAAATAGTTAAGCTCGATTAAGCTCGTGAGAAACTTGAGTTGGGTATTATGATATTCGAACTTGATTCAATAAGCTACTTGATTTTGACTAAATACTCGAGATGAACTTGAGAATTCTCGGGATCGAGTAGCACACAAATAGTTTGATTCGTTTACACCGATCGCGGTAACCCTCGTTAGAAAAAGAAAGAATTATGAAGAAAATAAAAGAAGAGAAACGAAAATAGGGAACTGACCTGCAAGTAATGTGTAAACAACCTTCAGTTTTTTCCACATAGAACTTACACTGTGGACACCTCCTCCATTTCTTCTCCTGAGCAAGCTCCCTCAGCATCAAATCCTCCCTCCCTCTCTCATCCTCCTCCATCATCCGATACTCCTCGCACTCCACCCCGGAATGCCACACGGCACGTAGGCGGCGCAGAACAGCCGCCGGCATACCAGACACACTCCGACTCCTTACCACCTTTTTCCAGCTACGTTTGTCATCCACCAGCATGGCCGAACAGTCCATGAAAGGGCAGTAGAACTTCTGCGCCGCCGGTATGAGTGTCTCGGTCCTCACCTCGTCCCACCTCTCCATCACTTCAGGCGCCACCACTCCCCTACACTCATCCACTTCCAGCACCAGCCCGCAGCTCACCGCCGGACATGTGACGCTTCTTGTGTTTTCTTGGATCTTCACCGCCACATGCTTGCTGATACAGTAGCTGCAGAATGTATGATTACATTTCCCGCTCTTAAACATCTCGTCAACTTCCCTCTTTTCCGCGCAGATCTCGCAGAAATTCTCTGAATTTTGGCCTTCTTCCATGCTCGTCTCAACGGCGATGTCTTCTGTATGGAAATTAGGAGATCCCTATTGAGAACAAGAAAAAAAAAAAGACTTCGGCCCATTTGGTTCCTGTTTTTTAAAATTGTTTTGTTTTGAAGGAAAACAAAGAAAAATATGATAAATTGTTTTGTTTTGAAGGAGAATAAGAAAAATATGGATAAAAGCTGATCATGTCTAGTTCATATGGTAAATAGGATATATGGTGGTAAAGGGTCTTTGGTCAGTTTGATTCGAGTTCCGACAGAGACAGTTTATTATATTATATAGTGTTTTAAAAATCGAACCATTAAGCGAATTGAAAAAGTTATCGATTAATGGTTCATTGGTCGGATAAACATATAATTTAAATATTATTAAAATATAAAATTATATAAATATATATATATATATATATAAATATATATATATATATATATACCTATATATATATATATATATATATATATATATATATATATACTCTCAGTTATTTTAAATGAACAAGATTCAGAAATATAGATAAAATTATAATAATTTATCATTTAAAAATTTATATTTTTTATTTAGTATTATAAATTTCTTTAGAAACATACGGATTTTTTTATTATAAAAAATAATAAAACATGCTTGGATAGGTAGGGTCTATTATTCTCAGCCAGGTGTTCTTTCATTTTGATAATGAATAATGTTTCTTTCATTTTGATGACAGTGAGTTTCAAATATAAAAATATAGTTTAAATAAATTATATTTTTCATTCAGTGTTATATATATATATATATTTTATAAACATATGTATTTTTTTATTATGAAAAATAATAAAACAAGCTGTTATTAGGAGTCCGATGGTCTAGAGACAACATTGAGTCTGATGGTCTAGAGATATGTTTTTTAAACATTGGGTCTGATGGTCTAGAGACAATGTAGTAGATTATAACTAAAATGTTTATATATTAAAAAAATATGGAGAAAACATTTTGTTACCGTTATTTATTCTTTTAAATCTGAAAAAAGAGAACACGTTTTACTACCATAAATTTTTTTTTAAAACAAGAAAAACATAAAAAACATAAAAAACCAGTTTTTTTATTCTAAAAAACACATAAAGATAAAAAAACAAAAACAATTTTAAGAGAATGTGTTTTCACAAACAGTTCTAAAGAACAGTTTTCAAAGGAGCCAACCAGGCCCTAAGAACTCTTTTCAGATCACACTAATGATTCCTGTTTTTTTATAACATTTTTGTTAAAAAACAGAGAACATCATTTTGATGTTTTATCAAAATTGTTTTTGTTCTTTTCATTTAATATTTTTTCCAAACAGACTAAAAAAAAAGACTTAAACATTTTCCCATGTTTTCATTGTTTTCTTTATTCTCATTTTTCAGGAAAAAAAAAACAGTTTTAACCAAAAACAGTTATAAAAACTATTTATCACGGTTTTCAAAATCAAGCCCTAGGGATCTTATTCTAAATGAAAACTAATATAAGAGTTTATATAAAATTATTAGAAAATAAAGAATCTTTATCTAGAGATAAATAAATAAATAAATAAATAATAGAATCTAACCTGGAGAAGTGGTTGATGAAGCAGAGCTTGAACCTATTTCTATTGTGGATGGCGCAGGACAATCGAATGCGGCTTGTACGGACGCCATTAAAGCCTCTTGAAACTGCAGCTCTTCCGCATACTTAGCGTCTGAAACTTCAAATTCTTCAGTGTTTTCCAACTGATCAAGGAGGGCTGAGAAGTAGAAATCATCAACAAAGAGGTGGGAGGAGGTGGGTCGTTCTTGAGCCATATTTTCTGAGTGTTTCTTGATTCTGGAGAGGGTGATTGATGTGATAATGTTTGTTTTATTTTATAGCTTTAAAACATACCATAAGCTCTCTCTCCAAAAAAAAAAAAAAAAAGTAACAAAAACTTCTGTATGAAGGTCTCTTATCCCATTGGTCATGACCTAAAGTTTGACTCCTTCCACCCCTCGTCCCAAAAGTGGGTTAATTACTTCAGGCTGAAGTTGGCTTTATTGTCATTTGTCAATACAACTTCCTTTGGAAGTTGTTATTTTTTTTTTTTAAAAGAATATATTATCATATAAATAATTTTATTTCAAAATGAAAAAGAAACAGTAGTTTCACTGGAACCTAATGGGCCCCACCGGTGTAACTATGTGGAGCCAATTGAGCAATGAGCATGCATGATTCTCTCCGGTAGAGCCAATTGGTGGTAGCTTTATAGACGACTAGAAATTGACAGGGGGCAGTTTCGGAAAAACAGTAATCAAAATAATGAATTAGAATTTTTTGTTGTTGAATAATGACAATAAAATGTTTTATAGGGCATCCTTTTATAATTGTACGAGGACGATTTAAAAAAAATAATAATAATTATATAAGAGCGTATCAGGCGAGTTAGCAAAAATCGTCTAAAAGTATGTTTAACAAGCGATTTTGAGATTTAGGCTTTAAAGCTAAAGGGTGTAATTTCCCGGCGGTGAAAGTATCCCCAAGAAGCTTTGGTATCTGTCTATTGAATTTCTTATTTATAACTGGCCAATAATTGCATCATATGCCCAGCCGTTCGTCTATGTCATTTCAAAAATACCTTTTATAAATATTGTTTAAAAATAAAAATAAAAATAAAAATAAATATTTAATTAATAATTTTAGTAGTTGAAAATTATTTTTATTACAAATATAAATAATTTTGTACTTTAAATAATAAATATTAAATGATTTTTCGTGTTTGGTTGCCGAGAAAGTCTTGTATGAAATTTAGAAACACTTCTCCAGCGGTCATGTTGAGCAAAATGGAATTTTCCATCTTTCAATAAAAAATTGCTAGTGAACAGTTCCTAGCAATATTTTTAAAATATTGATGGAAATTCATTAATCAATCACTGCGAAGGATTCTTTCTACTTTGTCGGAGAATGTTTTTCAAGTGAGTTTTATAATTTTCTTTTCTTCATTTTCTTGGAGATCTTTCTAAATACAAAAATTTAAAATCTTTGAAATATATAAATTTGAAAAAAGAATATTCATGCAATATTTATTTAGTAACAAAATTAAAGGAAATTATTTTGAAAGACAATATTAGGATTTATATAGAATGTGACGAGGGTTGCTAATATTAGGATTCATGTAAGATTTAATGATAGTTACTAATTATTTAAATAAGAATGAAATCTTGTGTTATTACTCGGGATGTTGTTTCATTATTTATGATTACATAATATCAAATAATCTAATGGATAAAGTGCATAAATGCCCCTTGTGTATGGTCATGTCTAATTTGGCCCTTAAACTTTTTTCGGGTCTATCGCTACTCCTATAGTTTATTTCGTAGCTCAAAATGTTATTACCGTCAATGACATTAATAGATGGACAAACTTTGTTGATGTGACACCCCTTATAAGCGTTTTTAGCTTATGTGGTTCATTTACCTTGTGGAGTATAAATGGGCTTTGGCCTAGACCCTCCACACTTGACAGGCCTCGAATGGCCCAGGCTTCATGATATAATAGCCCGATCTAAGGGCAGTTACCTTAATTTAGTAACGGACCACATACTTCCCAGTAGGAATGGGAGATATAGTGCTTGGGTACAATCTCTCCTGGCCGGCTACCATCTTTAAGAAGGCAGTTGGCTGACCGGCCTCAGTTTTAACGAGTATCCACCCATGAGTCACACACGTAACCACCTTGAAGGTGGTAAAACAAATCTTAGAGGCGGAAGATCACGTGAACTCTTGGCTATCTAAAGGGAAGAAACACAGTCATGCAGTGAGTATGTACCCACATATAACCAGTTTCGAATCGCTCTTTAATGGAAATCGGATCGTCTTCCTCCCCGATAAAGAAGGAGGATCGGGTGAAAAGGTAAGACATTCTTAATTGAAACAGACGGATTCCTTCACTCTCCAGATTCCTTGATTTGACTTAGGCATCAGAGAGACGGCGAGTGCACCACCGCCATTTTCTTGTTTGTTTTGTAGGTACTTGATAGCAAGTTGATGCTCAGAATCCGGTGACCCGGAAGAATTAGGCGGATACCCGATTGGTGCGGAGTCATGGGCGACCCGAGCAAAAAGCTCATCGGCGATTTGTGAGGGCTTGGTTGCATCCGCTTTTGAGTGACCTCACATCACTCGAAGCTTTGGTAGTTCCGTCAGCCACGTGGACCGTCGGATTACATCGTCGTGGCCGTAATCTGGCGAATCAATCCATGGAAGACCCGATTCCTTTCTTTATTTGGGATATGAGCAAATTAGGAAGAAACGGTCGGACAAATGCCGTAGGGTTGCGATACGTCTTGGCCGAAAGTCTGCAGCGGGGAAAATGATCGCGTGCGGGCTCATCTGGAAGGCGAATGGACCGAAAATACACGATGGGGTAACCACCTGCACTGATTAAAAAATAAAAAGCCCGAGCTTATCGGCCGGAAGAAGCGGCAGCAGCTACGGCGGATGTGAGTTATCCTTTCGGCGACTCCGCTTTGGTTGACTCCACCCGAGAAACGTCGCGGACGAGTCAAAGGAAAAGAGGCCCTATATTGATTCTATTCGGCCGTCAATACTTATGCCATATCGGGTCTGTGAAGTCCAATGACCCGGCGATCGGAGCGCCCGAGAACATGCCCGCGTGGGTAGGGGGTGCAACATCATCACTTCCTTTCGGGTATCCCACCTTTGGAGATGCACCAGTCCTGTATATGCCTACACCTACTGCTGTCAGGGGACCTGGGACATCTTTGTCATCTATTAGGAAAAAAGTTGCTCTGACGACCCCTGATTCGAGCCAGGGTGAACACCATCGATACCCCGGATGCGGTGGAGCAATCACAGTAGGTTGATGGTGCTATATCCTTTCCTCCCATTAACTGTCGAGTCGTCCTCACCAAGATCACCAACATGCTCTTTATCATTAACAATTTTGATGTACCACGAGTGCTTGTTAACCTTGGTAGTAGACTTGTTCGCGACTTTAGGTCTTCGAGACGGATGAAAGTTAGCAGCAAGCGGTTCGGTGGCAGAATTTTGTCCGGATTCAATAGGGCAACCACGCTAACCGTAGGTGATATTGCTCTTCTCGTTAAGGTAGGGCCTATTACTTAGCAAGTCTTATTCTCAATTGTTGAAGACTTGGGGCCATACAATGCCATTGTTGGTCGGGCACGGTACACTTTATGACCGTACCCTTAACCTGTATCAAACAATGTCAGTTACTGGCTTAATCTTTGGACGAGATTGACCTCTGAAGCTAGTTTAGCGACTCATAGTGCATTTAGGCTATCACATCTGAGTGAGAAAGATGAAAGCTCCAACAATCTGGCCCCCGAGCCTGATCTGAATATGTCTGGTTGCTGAGGAAGGAGGACAGGGAACAATTAGCTATGGATCCCTTGGAATCAATACTCTTGGGCGGGTCGGATAAACACACTTATGTCAGCTCCCTCTTATCTGAAGAGGAAGAAGAACAATTGCGGCAGGTTTTGCTTGGTAACATTGGCGTGGCGTACAGGTTTTCGGACATGACCGACATTAATAACACCATGCCCATAAGTTGAATGTCTTCCGCTTTTTGCTAGGCTAGTGGGGCAGTAGGCGTTTTACAGTTGTAATAGTTATTAAATTTGAGATAAGATAACCTTTTTGGATGTGGTTCATCGGAGAAATCAAGTACACGGAATGGTGGCGATGTGGTGGTGGTACGAAGAAATGAGGTAAGTGGAGAGTATGTGTAGACTATCTAGATCTGTGGCGCTTGCCCACTAAGCAGCTTCCCTCTGCCCGCGTAAGGCCGGATTGTTATTACGTTCTTAGGGCATGGGATGTTGTCATTCCTAGATGGCTTCTCGGGATACCATCAAATCCCTATGAACCCTTTGGATGCGGAGAAAACAGCGTTTATCACCCCACATGGACTATTCTGCTATAATGTAATGATGTTTGGGTTAAAGAATGTTAGAGCTAAGTATCAGAGGCTGGTGACCAAAATGTTTAGACCACTGCTGGGTAAAACCATGGAGGTATACATTGATGACATGTTGGTAAAATCCAAGCAGTGCCCGGATCACGTTACACATCTGCAGGAAGCTTTTGAACTCCTCAAGGCATATGGCATGGCTTCGATCCCTCGAGTGTGTCTTGAATTCGTGCGGGCAGTTCCATAGTTTGATGGTGACGAAAGGGGCATAGAAGCCAAACACTGCTTTCGGCAAGGCCATTATGGAATCGCCAAAACCGGTTATTAAGAATTTATGGCCCGACCCGATCGGTTAGCCGCTAAAGGCGGTTCATTTCTCGGTTCATAGGCCGTGGCTTCATTCTTCACCACCCTCGAGAAGTCGGCAAGACTAATGGAATGAAGAGTGTAATCCAGGCCTTGGTAGCAATCAAACATATCTATTTAGCCCCGGTTCATTAATCTTAAACGACGACATAACACATGTATTTAAGCGGTTTCGATCTCCCTTGATAAGCGTCGTCTTGTTCAAAGAAGGTGAGGATGGAAGCGGGAGAGTTGGGTTCTTGTCGGCGCTCCTTGGCGAACCACGAAGCGGATACAGCCACCGTGGGCGCTTTAGTTCTCGGACGTGGCCCCAGAAACTTAGCCACGTGCTTCTGGCGCACCCCATTATGGTGCTGACTAACCTTCCCTTTCGAAGTCTTATTCCTGGCGTAACATATGGGAGAATGGCTTGTTGGGCGATTGAACTGAATGCGCTATCGGTATAAGCGAGGTTAGCTAAGAAGGGACCAGGTTCTGGTGACTTCTCATGAAAACCACAGCAAACATGCCACGACAATTTGAATTGCTGGTTTCTTAGTGTGGGATGGACATCTCGTAAGCAGCGACATTGCTTTGCGATTAAACTCGGTGAGACCAGTCGAGCAAAGCGTCATTTGAGCCAGCGCCTCGAAGCAATGAATCAGAATATGAAGCCATCTTAGTCGGGATTGAATTGGTAGCTGCAATATCTGCCGACAAACTTATAATTCGGAGTGATTCCCAATTGATGGTAGGGTAGGTAAACGCAGAGTATGAGTCTCGGGATCTTTCGAATGGCGTATGTAACTTTCTAGTTAAGCAACTGGTAGTTTTCTCGACATGGATGCTCGAACCACGTTCCCGAGACTAATGAAAAAAGCGGGCGCCTTAGCACGCATGTGCATCTCTACCTGCGCGAAACAATATTTCTACCTATTTATTATTAGCCGGGCTCCTCTATAGCCCTTTATCAAGGGTAAGCCGGGTGACGAAACCTCCGCTTCCGGGATGGACGATAGCGGTGCATGACGCGAACTCCTAATGAAAGGACAAGGCTCTAGGTGAATCTAGTCGACGGATTTTCCTTGAGCGTTGTTCAAGCGATCCACTGGGCGGGCGTATAAAATGCATATGACCGAACATGACCCGGTATGTGTTGGTGCGGGTGCATGACGGGATATGTGGAAACCATCCGGTGGTGAACTCTACTTTACAGGCCCACACTTAGTCTTATTGGCCAGCTTCGAAATCGACACACGCCGATTATGTGCAAAAATGTGACGTGTGCCAACGGCAGGCTCCCGTATTAAGATCGCTGACTCAAGACTTAATATCCATCTCCAGTCCTTGACTCTTGGCTCAATGGGGAATTGACATAGTAGTAGGACCACTCCCTACAGCCTCGGCTCATAAGAAGTTGTTGCTAATAGCCACTGATTACTTCAGCAAGTGGATAGAGGCCGAGGCTTTTGCATCAATCAAAGACAAGGACGTCACTCAGTTTGTCTGGAAGAATATCGTTTATCGGTTCGGCATCCCTCGGTCAATAGTATCAGACAACGGGCCCTAATTTGATAGTGGTCGACATAAATTTCTGCCATGAGTTGAAAATAAAGAACTTATACTCCACCCCCCCGATATCCACAAAGCAACGGCTAGGCGAAGCTATGAAAACGGGTGCGGCCTTAAAGCGACTGAAGCGCAACTAAAGGCAAATGGGTGGATAAACTCCACAGGGTCACGTAGACTTCTGATGCGGCAGCTCCTGAACCAATTGGTATATCTCACACTTCGCGCCTATGGGATGGAAGCTATAATCCCTACGAGAAATGTCCGGTATGCCTACGCTCGACGGATATGCGAAACGGATTGGTATAGAATCCTAATCGGGACTGAACAGAAGGTAGTGGCTGTGACAGGTTATGCGGGTAGCATCCTACCAGCGTCGTGTGAGCATATATACAATAGACGCGCCAGAATTTGAGTGTTCCCGACGGGGACTTGGTCTTAGGAAAGTCTTGACAACACGACGGTAGATCTAGTGGCAGGAAAGTATTAGGCCAATTGGGAAGGACCATATATTGTAGCACGAGTCGGTGTATCAGATCATATACTTTAAATCAAACTAGATGGAACACTATTTTCGGAATGTGGAATGCTATGCACCTTAAAATGTACTATCAATAAAAAAGATGATTCACTAAATTGTATTTGCGCCATGAAATTTTAATTTTTAAAGTCGGATGGCATTGGAAAGATTGATGCCATATCAGGCGGTATGGTTCAATGCGGTGGCGGAGTTTAAAGTCGGGATATTGAAAGTTGTTACCTTGATGACAATTAGTTAATGCCATTGCAGCAAGTTTGAAAAGTCGGGATGGTATTTGGAAAGATGATGCCCTATACGGTATGGTTAATGCTCATCTGGTTTAGGGTTGGGTTGGATGTGTTGGAAAGATTGATCTGCTATACGGCCCCGGGGTATGGTTGATGTTAGTTGGCTTAGTCTAAAGTCCGGATGGCGCTAATGACCTATCCGGTGACATGGTTGATACCAGTGAAGCATTAAGAAGTCGGATAGTATTCAATAGCTATCCGACCCGATATAGTTGATGCCATGGCTTTCGATCTAAGAATCGGATGGTGCTAATAACTTTGTTCGACTCGACATGTTGGCGCCAAGCGGCTCATCTAACGATAGAGGGTGGGCGATGTCTATCCGGCCCAGTATGGGATAAGCAAAGTGAAATATTTGATTCAAAGAGAACTCGGTAAATTTGCAAAACAAAGCACCCTTCATCAAAAATCTAGATGCGCTATAGCAAAATGTTGGGATTAGCGGAGCAAAGAGGAAACGCAGCAGTAAGCATAGAATACAATCCCTAGCTCCCGTCAGAGGCATCGGGTTCCTCGTTCTCCCAAGCTACTTGGGTAGGAGAGTCCTTTTGGGTGCCTAGCCCATCCTTGGGGCTGGAAGACTCTCGGCCAGAAGTTCCTCTACATATTTAAGCTAGGATCGGTGGCAGGAACTCCGGGGGTAACACTCGGGGGGCATCGATGATTGGTAAAAAACTCAGGAGGTAACCGCTTTGATGTGTCAGGCATCCCGGCTGGGATCCGGGGCTTACTCTCGCAAATATTGTGTGCAAATGCCTGTGACCATAACCATAATTGAAAGATAACTTAATGACCCTCAGGCTCTTCCTCCGAGGCCCCTTCTTCTCTTTAGAGGCCTCTGCCCGGAAAGCGGATAGCTCGTCTTTGCTGGCCACGAGGCTCTATAAATGAAAACTTCGCTCATCTGTCAAGCGACTAACTTCCTCCTGCGCCTTCCGCCCGGGCCTCTGCAGAAGCGGCTAAAGCCTGCGGAGCCGTCCCCAGCTTTCAGACTCCACACGCAGCCAGCGGGCGTCTTACAGGCGGCTAAAGGTGCGTTGGACTGGGCTAACTTTCAGTTGCATACGTGCTCGGGCGCCCAGCCGGTCTCAGTCGGGCCATTGCTGCTTCATGGCGGCGACCTCTCTCTCACCTCGGCCTGACTGCCCTTTGGTGGCTTCTCTGGCCTCCAGGCTCGGCTCTTGAATTTGACTGCGCGCGCCATTTGGGGATGCACTCGAGGCCTACGGTCGGAGAAAGCGTCATTGGGCGTGGGCGTAGCCTCTCTGCATCCCTCAGACGGGTCTAAAATTCTCGATGTTGGAAGGCTATGTTCTAGGTGGCGGCCCGATCTTACACGTGAAGAGCATATTAGAATATGGCAATAACTAAGAATTGGTAGTAGAACATGATAACGCTTACAAACTTACCAGTTTTGTCGATTGGGCAAAGTTGCAATTACGGACCTACATCCCATCTTTAATCATTTGCTGGAGATCTTCTTTAATAGTACCAGCAAGGACTATGATGGAGTACTCCTCTCCCTGCCCCTCGGCCCGAACAACTATGGGCATTCGTAGCATCATCAGTGCAACTTCGTCGCGGCAGTCGTGAGAAGATTCGCCACGGTTGAAGGGCCTGGCGATCATAATCTGCGAAACTGGCCGGGCGATCTTCCATAGGGAGGCGGGCAGCGAGGAGGAGGTACGAATTGACAATATCCGATCAAACAATGGCCCTCTTGCGCACGGACCGTGTGTGCCAGCCTATATGGTAGTCATCGGCACATGGGAAGATGGACCACTGGATGGGTGTGGGCGGAGCTTCTTTGGACTCCGCGAGTGATTTTCTAGAGCAAGTGATCAAACCCATCTCAAGCGAACCTGAGATAACAATTGCCTGCTCCTCCGAACCCTCATTTGAGTGAGGTTGACCCGATCCTCCGGCCACTTCGGGAATAGCATCAGCCGCTTGCTCGAGGCTAGCATCTCACTTCCACTTCCGAGCAACAAAGTTATGAATCAATTCGGACATCCCGTCCTCTTCCTTTTCTTCTTCCCAGTCCGGGGAACGGCGGGATACTAGAGGGACCCACAGAATGAAATCCTTCGCCCCCCCTCCAACAATTTTGCAGTCGTCGGAACGTCCCCTTCTTTTTCTTCGATGCTTGGGAGGTAGGACGGGAGCCCTTTCTTGCCAAGGGAGGATGCTCTGAACGATTACCCCCCTCAACCTACCTAAACTCTCGGGGGGCAAGGCTAGAATCCTCACTAGCAGAGGAGGGCTACTCGGGCTAAATGCGAACTGCCAATTCCCGACCGACCACCTCGCTCTCCACTTCCTTGGCTGGAGATGAACTACCGGGGATTAAATTCAGAAGGTCCCTATTAATGAAGTGCTCACCTTCCACAATCTCTGAGGGTAGAGGGCGCGAGATTATTGGAACGCTGTACGGAGATGGGTGGCGGCTTAAATCATGCAAGTTCTTCTCGGTAAGAAGGACTTCGTGATCTGCATCACAACTCAATCTCCAACAACCTCGATTCTTTCAAGCGGCTCTTTCCACCGTGCACGAGTTTGCCCCTCACGGCTCCTCCTGTCGCAAAAAACTGACCTGATAATAGTATATTGTACATAAATTAGGCATGCGAAAAATACACGGCCCGGTCGGGCCCGTTACTTGTACATACTGGAAAAAACATTGAATGGATTTACGTAAATGGAAGGCTAGGGAACCGAGGTTTCAAGGTCCCTTGACCCCGGGATCACATCGCCTTAGTCTTGGGTGATCGAAGTCTATGTGGTGCGACAAAGGGACTCTGAGGTGACATACATCGACCGCCTTGCTCTGCCCTTAAGGTATCTGTAAAAGCAAGCCTCCACGATGAAGATCAAATTTGGTAAAGAGGTTTAGGACACAACATGGCTAAGTCAATTAGCGTTAAGGTGATAAGGTAGGTGGAGCTATGGGCGTGCGAATTGCCCGACGAAAGAGCGACACGAGCGGCTTTCGGTGCTAGTTGCTGTTGAAATACACCCGTTGTATTCTTCGCCCATGTTATTTTTAATGAAGCCCCTCAGGCAACACCATATCAATGTCATCAGGGATTTCACAATGAAGCCCTCAGCTCCTCCATGAATGGAGGAGATGTTTCTTATAGAAAGGCATCCCGGGTAGGCCACTTCCTTGCGACCACATGTTTGGTGGAAGTCTTCTTGACCTCTGGCCGTGCAAGCGGACGAGACAAAAAAATAGGAAACGCCTAGTCGCGATCTAGGATACCCCTCATACTATCCTAATGTCGAAAAAGAAATGCAAATGTCGAATCAGCCTTTGAAAGCAGTATTTGCAGAAAATGGAAGTAGCCCAGCGTCCTTTGAAGTGTTTGAAGAAAATCTCGAAGCGAGAGGAAAGCAGGGATAACGAAGAAGCAAGTACGAGCAGGTAAAATCAAATGATGGCTCCTTATATATTAAGCGTCTAGAGCCTGCGGACGCATTAAATGCGCCACTGACTCATCACCCCCACGACCGATTTGAATCCTGACAACGCTTAGCTGCTAGTGCGAAATTAAGACAAACTTAGGCTGGCTTTCGTGGGCCTTTTGCACCTAACGAGACAAGTTGCAGCGTGACCATGTGCGCCTAGTAGGTCCATTTCGAAGCATATCAAATACCATAGCCTTGGCGAAGTAAGACTCGATCTCTGTCACCCGGTAGGGAATTGGAAGCATGAGAAATAATCTATGCGAGGCATTTGTGTTCAGGAAGTGTAAATTCATTCATTACACCAAAGGGCGTTCGTAATTACACAACAACGCTTTTAACAAAGTGATCATACTATGATTACATGATTCATCCAGACCAAATATAGAAGTTTAAAAAGAGGAAAAATGGCATAAGTAAACGAAGAAAGAGGATTGAAGTAAAAGGCTAGGAAAGAAGGTCTGGCGGAAGGTGGAAAGGAAAATAAAGATCCCGCGTTGAAGGTGGAAAGGAACACAAAGAACCAGTTGATTTAGGAGGGAATTCTTGGGGCGTAGAGATTCCATTCCGATTTTGAACCACGAGGACATAGCGGAGAAAGGGTACATAACTTAATAATAGTCTCCGAAACACAAACAATTCCGACTCCACTCAATCCTTGCAACCTTCGGCCTGGTTCATACTTGGAAAGCACGCTTAAACCCCCTTCGCATGCCTCTTCCATGTAGCAATCCTGAGTCGGCTCTAGCGGTGACCTTATTCACGATGAAGAAGCAAGCAGCCAACTAGTAAGCTATGAAAGAATCAGCCACCTACATCCTTTTTATGAGACCCCGAAGCCTGAGGAATTCCCAACGATGTCGCATCAGATGTGACACGAAAAATTAGAAAATTCGCCGATAATGAGCGTTGGAGCATTACTGACATTAATAGTCCTTTGTTCCCCACAACCCAAGCTGGTCACAAGTGTTTTCTTTTTCAGCAGGGGAAAGGCGCCCTCCCGGCGGGGCATTGTGGGTACCATGGGCTTTGGCCTAGAGCCTCCTACCAACATGCCCCGGATGACTGAAGCCCACAGTATAATAGCCCAGTCTATGGGCCCAATTACCTTCATTAACTAGCCAGGCCCAAACATACTTCCCTCGTAAGGCGAATATAATGCCTAGGTATAATCTCTCTGGCCGTCTGCACATCTTTAAGCGATCGTTGACGCAACTAATGGTATTATTGGCGCGAGGTGCATCCTTAACGTACGAGGTTAATTTGGTAATCTTAGAGGCGGGAGTGGGCGCGAAACATCAAGGAAGAGCAGACAACAACATCTTGTTAGATGCACCTTTATATTGTTTGCGGAAGAAATATATTTGTGATGGATAATATTCCTCATTGATAAAAGAAGGAGGGATTAGACCGAAAAAGGTAAGACATTCTTAACTGAAAAAGAGGATTCCTTCACTCTCCAGATTCCCTGATCTGACTTAGGCATCGGAGAGGCGGCGGGCGCACCACCGCCGTTTTCTTGTTTGTTTTGCAGGGACTTGCTAGTAAGTTGATGCTCCGGCGATCCAGTGATCCAGAAAATTTAGGAAACTACATGCACATGATTCTTTATACACAAACATTGTTTTAACAAAAATGCCCTTATTTCTATCGATACCCCTGATTATCACAACATTGGTTTGAGCACATATCTTCTTGAATTGTATTCCACACTTAGCTACTATAATCCACATAAAGAAAAACTAGAAATGAGACCAGAAGATTGTCCAAAGAAGCAGGATAACAAAGATGAACAAACCCATTATTCAATTATAGAAATCCATAGTTGATGAACATGCCCAATCTTTTTTCTTCCTTGATTTGCTCTAATATCTTCAATTCTAGAAAGAAAAAAGAGAAAAAGGAAACACACTCACACATAGAATCAATTTGAATCGTCTGTGCTTTGTTTCTTTTGACATAAGAATACTTACAGGAAAGAAAAATAAGAAAAATAAAAACCTCAATACTAAATTATCATATTCTTCATAGTCTACAGAAAGTCAGCAAAACCCCATTTACTAGGATCGATTAGGGGTGCATTTTAAGTTCTTAGAACTCAAACACCCAGTCAACAATATTCAAATTTTGTCATCGAACCTTTTCACTAGTTTCTCGAAACCAAACAGGGGTCAAATTAGTTCAAATTAATATGTACATAAAAGAAATATAAAATGGGTTTTAGGTTTTTGAATTTGGGGAAAAATCTTTCTCTAGGGTTTTGATTTCAATATGGATTTAGGGAAAATCTCGGGATTCATGGTCCGGCCCTCCCATTTGAAAATTTTCCAAACAAAAGAACTTCCAGATTGAAGAGATGAAAATCTAGAAATAAAATAGAAAACATCTTCTTTAACCCCATCAAAGAAAAGCGAGAGAGATTTAAAGAAAGTGATCGGGGTATACAATACACTTAAAAATTATATTTCTTCAGAGATGGGATATTCTCAATGGAGCAAAGGAAGCGAAATCAAATCATCTTTGAGATGATCGGTAGAGATGAAGGCATTTTTATTAAAACAATGTTTAGGTTTAAAGAATCAAGTGCAAATGTGCCACATAAGCTAAAAACACATAGTGGTATGTCATTTATCAATGTCGTTAACGGTAGAGGCATTTTTTAGCTTCGGAATAAATGTTAAAGGCAACCGTGGACCCAAAAAAAGTTTATTCATATTTGGAAATGGTTCTCCCATTCAAATATATATTTTTTATTTTAAATAAATTATTGGTTATATTTAATACCAAATATTTTTAAATGATTATTCATATTTGTAATGGGCATTTTAAAACATCACATTAATAGGAGAGAAAGAAGAGAAGAGAGAAGAGATATGAAGAGGGAAGTGAATCAGCTAGTGCCACATCATCTTGAGAGAAGAAGAGTGTGGAGTCTCACAATGTCATGTTAACATATGAAGCTATGTGATAGTTAGCTAACATAGCAAAAATCGGATTATGATAAGGGACCTTATTATGCTATGGTTCATAACGTCCGGGATTGATTTGGCTCAAAAGAAAAGTGGGAGTTAGATGCACTTTTGTGAAAACCCTATGGGTATTGTTAGACCTTTCCCTTAAAATGGCATTTTACAATTTTATATATTTACATATATATTTGAAAATAAAAGGTAAAAAAAAAAAACAACATGTATATTTTGTGAAATTGATTTCAAAAATTGATAACGGGTTAGATTTTCAAAATTTAATTTTCAAATATTTTTTTAATCAAATTACCCTTTTTACATTTTTCTCTCCTTTTTTTTTTTGACATCTTTCTCTTTTTTTTTTTTTTTTTGCTATTTTGTTTTAACCTTTATTTGAAATTGAACTTGGATAAAAAAAGTTGCTGTACGATTTAGAACTCGTGAATTTTAACCTGAATTGAATTTTATTCATTAGGTCCTTCTGTTCTTATTATGCATTTGTTTATAATTGTTCCTTTTGTGGGTACAGTCTACTCAATTAATAAACAATATTTATCTATCGTCTTTTAATGGTTTGAAACCACCTCATTTCATGAATTTTAACTCCTTTCTGTTTTCATGTACGTGTACCACACATTTGAAATTTACAATTATTTATTTATTTGTTATTTACTTTTGTTTTTCAAATTCATCTAACCTTTATCTACTTATTTCTTATTTTATAAATTTATCAAACTACACATTTTTAAAAGTATCCAATTTTCTAATTCATCCAACTATATATTTTCTAAATTATCAGTTTTTCAAAATTTTCAAATTATTTAATCATCAAAAATTTTAATTTTCCCAACTACCCCTTTTTTAAATTTCTAGTACTAATTTTCAAATTACCAAATTCCGATGAAAAAATATGAAAAATCGATTGATATATGTATCGGGTATTGGTCATGGTCAATATCAAGGTTTGATAGTCGGTTAGATTAAAAGTCATCAAAATATCGTGAAAATCGATATTATCGTGTTTGGCAATTGCGGGAGGATAATCTGTGATGCCCTAAAATCTGGGAGTTCGTTGATCACCCATCAACTCAGAAAACCTGTTGATATCGTGTGACTCGATACCATACCATTGTGTCCTATTTACCGAGATCCATAATTTAACAAAAATTGGATAGAGTATTTTTTGTATGGGGAGCTCTATCCAAAATCCAACTTGTGCAATGATACAATCACATGACCCATCCGGGGCTCAATATAACACCATGGCCACTTTGGGTTCATTTATAAGGTAAAAAGTAATGCCTTTGATCAGTTTATCTTGCATTCATATATAAGAACATGGAGCTATTTTAAAAACCGTCTATGAGTTCAATTGCAACTCTTTAACACATTAGTACATGCCAAAATTAATTTACTCAAAAAATTAAAAAATGCTTTTATAAGAAGCCCGCAGTCGGCTTTCTTCACCCTTGCGGTCTTGAATAGAAGCGCCTTCTGTCTCACGCATAAAATGTTTTTCATATAGGGTGAGCCACGCCTAGTAGAGTAATTCATACAAAGGCTACTTCCCACCTAAGTGCACATGCAATGTTCACCTTTGACACTTTACATTCACATCAAATTCCAAATAAGAATATGCAATCCTAAATTGGAATTCTACATGTCATGCCATGAAGTGAGATGAGACCCGCTCATGCACCATAACCCCGAGTCTTTACCGACTCCCACTACACAATGTGATGCCAATATGTGACAAAAACCGTCATTGATGGATTGCATTCAATAATCATTTTCACAATAAAATCATTTGTTTATAAACCAAATTTGTTGGATGCTAAACCTCAAATGATCATTTCATATACAAAACCATGTGTCTTTTTTGGGCAGCAAATTTTCGAGGTCTCACTGCAGGCTCCTCACGCCTTCCTACACTTTTTGGACTTTCATCGTTGGGTGTAGACGATACTTAGGGTCTTTCTTGCTATTACCATGTGTCTAGTCCTTCTTGCTATTACCCAACACAAGTTTTTTTCTTTTTTCCATGTCATGCAACTGTGTGACTCTGTTGGACTTTGTCCAATGGTACTGAGCCCACCCATCAATCATCAATGTGAAATTGATTTTAACCATGCACTCACACTCATGAAATGCGATGTTTCCGTGCATATGCAATGTGATGCACCATTGCATGTCAATTTCATGTCACATATGTGATGAATGCCATATGGACAATTTAATTCATAAATTTTACCATACATCATGGACAATTATATTATATGCATATAATCTCCAAAACAAACATTCAGTTCAATATCAATATATAAGCACACATATATCAACATTCATCAAACAACTATTAACCAAATAATGTTATTACAAAATAAAGTAATAACAACTTTAACTCTCAGGCCAATGTGACCTTCTTAATCTTTGCAAAAATAGCGCATATGACACGAACCAGCTTCGCGGCCATTAAAGCCGTTTAAAACATGTCAAATAGCCCCTTAGCAATCTAGATTATTCTTTTTAATCCAAAAAGTCCCTAAACAAAATTTGAGACATACTATACACAACCATAAATCAATTCACAAGCTTAGAAGCCATAAGCAGTACACAAAATGGTCATTAAAAAACAGTTTAAAATATTTGATATTCCTTTCTTCAATCTGGATATTATTTTTAATCCAAACAGTCCCTAAACAATTTTTAGGACATACTATACACAATCACAAATAAATTCACCAAAATGGCTACAAACGGGCCTTAAAACAGCCATTAAAGCTGTTTAAAATAGCTAAATATGCCCTTAGGACATCTACACAACATCCTCCCTTCATGACCCAAAGTATGGAATTAAAACTAAGTGGAATAATCTACCTCTTGAAGCGTGGTAGAAGCGTAGGGTTTCAAGGGCATCTCATGGCCAGAGCCTTTGATTTACTCAAATCTCCTCCTTTGGATCTTCGGTGAAATCCCTCCTTTTTGGTACACACGCGTAGCCCTCGTCGAGGTGATGAACTTTAGTTCTTGGTCCCGACAAATTCCAGCGACGGAACCGAGGATGTCAAGAAAAGTCCTTTGACTTCCCTTTTTCCCTCTACGACCAGTAGAAAAATCATATTTTTCTCCTCCCAAAAATTTCTCTTTTGATCTTATCATAAGTCTTAAAGGCTTGGCTCACATCACGCTACGTGTCACACCTTGTTTGGGTATGTTTCTACCCCGAAACGATTTATTTCGTCTTGGTCTAGCTGAATTATTTTTATATGAACTTTATTTAAGTTGTTGCAATTTTCAAGATTTTCCTAAAAATCTCGTTTTTGGGGTCCACTAGATACCCCGTCGCCCCGAAAATCGTGAAAAATCCGACTATCTTGGAATTCAACGAAATTCGTCTCGGTAACTAGATTTCGTGATATAAATACAACGACAAGGTCCGTTTTTTCATCCGATATCTAGAAAATTTAAGGTCTGTAGCCTGTAATATAGCAACAATTTACTTGTTTCCATTTTTCGCAAAATTAAAATTTGCATAGGTTTACATTCTTCCCCCCTTAAAAGAATTTCATCCTGGAATTCACACACACAAACACATACAATCACATGCATGTCATGACAATCATTTTAATAATCGAATATTTAAAAACATACCTTCATCCTTAAATAAGAAAGGATAATTGGTACGTATAGTGTCTTCACGTTCCCGCCACAACACCTTTACCAGCCTCAAGGTCTTGCCTCGCAAAACTTGATCCCTGCTATCCATGATACGTACCGGTTCCTTCTTAAAGGTTCCATCCGCATTAACAACAAGTTCGCCCCAATCCACCACATGAGTCGGATCTGGAGTGAACTTCCGAAGCATGGAGACATGAAATACTGCGTGAACACTTGATAGACTTGGCGATGCATGCCGTGCTAATTAGTACCTACCCTCTTGAGTGCATAAGGGCTGATATATCTTTGTGATAGCTTTCCACAGCGCGAACTTGACCACTCCTCTCTTAGGCACACCTTGAGAAGATATGATCCCCGCACCAGGCTCTGGGGTGGCCGTGTCTTTGTCGGCGTGGCTCTTCTACCGGCTCTAAGCCAGTGAGAAGAGAATGGCTTAGTATCAAATCCACCTTCTCGAATGTGTCCCTAGCCAAATCGGACCCATAATGGTCTCTCTCCCACCTCTTTCCAACAGACCGGAGATGGACAAGGCCTCCCATATAGTGCCTCATAGGGTGCCATCGTACTTCGCGGTAACTATTGGCCATAGGCGAAACTCCACTAATGGTAAATGCTCTTCCTAGCTACTCTTGAGATCTAGAACCTATGCCCGTAGCATGTCCTCTAAAGTCTGGATGGTCCTCTCCGACTAACCGTTCGTTTGGCGATGAAAAGCAATTCTCATAATCAACTGTGTCTCCATGACTCCTGACTCTTCAAAAATGAGCATGCTTGTACAGGATCTGATTCGATACTATAGATCTTTGGTACTCCATGTAGCAGGACAATTCCCGTATGCAGCACAGTAGGGAATTTATCAAAGTGAAGGTCATTTGCCCGCGACTAAAAAGTGCGACTTAATCAAGTCGGTCCCTTTATGCGCTTTGCCGCGTCATGCCCTCGCAAGCCACGACAAGTGAGTCACAAAATCCATCGTGACGTGCTCCCACTTCCACCCAGCTACCTCCAAAGGCTAGAGTAATCCTGCTTGTCTTTGGTGCTTAGCCTTTACTTGATGATACGTGAGACATCGATGAAAAAAATCCCCAACGTGTTTCTTCATCCCACTTTAGTAATACTAGCGATGAAGATCACGAAACATTTTCGTGCCACCTGAATGCATAGCAAAACGGGAGCAATGGAACTCCCTGAGGATCTCTTATCTCAGATCTGCCGACTGGGGAACTACAACCCTTCCCCTATACCTAAGACTACAATTCGTGTGAAGGGCCCGATAACCAAATCTTTATATCTGGCCAGGTACCAGGTCACAATGGACAATATCTACATTATACTGTCCATGGAACTCGATTACTCTGCTCAATAAGGAAGGCGTAGCCACTAAACTCCCAAAAGGTACCACGAACGACCCTTGTAGTGTAGCCCAGGTGTCCTACGACCTTGCGAGCCTCTGCCTCTTTGAGAAGCCACCTTGCTTGACCTCCCGGTGACTTACGGTGAGTGCATCAGCCACCACATTTGCCTTACTTGGATGATAATGCAAAGTGAAGTCATAGTCTTCCAAAAACTCCATCCACATGCGTTGCCTTATGTTGAGGTCCCGTTGTGTAAAAATGTACTTTAGACTCTTGTGGTCCGAAAACACCTCGAACTGTTCACTGTATAGATAGTGGCACCACATCTTCAAGGCAAAGACAATGGTCGCTAACTCCATGTCATATGTGGGGTAACTTTGCTCGTGGTTCTTTAACTGCCGAGAACCATAAGTCACTACCCTCCCGGACTGCATAAAACACATCCAAGTCCATCCTTAGAGGCATCACAATACACCGTGTACCTATGTCCCATTTATGGAACAATCAGAATGGGAGCTAAAGTAAGCCTCCTCTTTAACTCTTGGAATACCTTCTCCTGCCAAGGTCATTCCACTCAAACTGGACCCTCCCTTCCCTTGTCGATTTGTCTGGGTGACTAATCGGGATAAGTCCTCAATGAACCTCCTGTTATACCCTGCCAATCCTAAGAAACTGCGTATCTCGAAGACCGACTCAGGGTCTCTTTCCCAATTCACTCTTGCCTCGACTTTCTCGACTCCATAGATACACTGAAGGCGACACCACATGCCCCGAATCTCTCACCTCGGTAAGCGAAATTCAGTTGTGTGAATTTGGCACAGTAATGGTCTCGAGATGCGGAGAATAGCCTAAAGTGATCCTCATGCTCCTCCCTTGAAGCTTGGGTAGATTAAGATGTCATCAAAAAAGACCAAAGCGAGCCGTCTAGGTAGGGGTTACAACACCTTATGCATGATCCATAAATGTCTAAGTTGAAGCATTCGTCAATCGAATAACATCCTTTGCCGAACTCAAAATGCCCATATTGCATCTAAATGCCATCTTAGGGATATGCGCCTCCTAACCCTCAGCGTGATGTAGGTGGAGAACTATCAGAGAATAAACCACTTCCCCTCTCGGTGATCAAATAAATGTCAATCCTTAGCGAGAATTACCTATTGTGATAGTAACCCTATTATTTGCCTGCCGTCTATGCATAACCGAAGGGTCTTGTCCTTCTTCTTAGCAAACAACACCGGAGCGCCCTAAGGTGAAGTGCTCGGTCTAATAAAACCCATGTCCAACAATTCCTATAATTGGACTTTGAGTTCCTACAACTCGTAGTGCCCGTTCTATGAGTCATAGAAATAAAGTGTACCGAGGTGTAACTCAATAGTGAAGTCTAATCCCTCTATGGAGGTAATCCTTGTAGTTCATTCAAAAAAACGTCCTCATACTCACAAACCGCACCAGTGAACCCAACTCTGTCTGCTTCATTCTCGGGGTAATGCTTGCTAGCCAACCCATCAATTTCTTGTGCCATCTAGAGTCGTACACGGCTTGGGGGTAAAGCATCATGCTTATCCCTCTGAAACATAAAACAATTACCATATGGTGTATAGGCAGTAACCCTCCCATGATAACAATTAATGACGACTCGGTGTGTCGTCAACCAGTCCATCCAAAGGATGACATCAAACTCCGACATGTCCATAACTCTAAGGTCCACGGTGGTAGTCCCGAGGTCTACGGCTCCTGGTCGACATATCGTCGGCGCTCGCCTTAGCTCTGAGGAGAACTTCGCATCGATGGCTATTCCAAGGTTTCAACCTAAGCCCCAGTCTTCCACACATGATCACGATAACAGGAATGAGATGCACCAGAATAAAATAATACCCTTGCCTATAAGCGAGAAAGTAGAAATGTACCTTGAATGATCGAGGCGATCTGCTGACTCGATCACGAGGAGTGTGATGGGCTGGAGCACGCCTAGGTCCTTGAAGTCGAGCAGGCCTGGCCTCGACCTTGACCCATGCCTTGGCTCATATGGCCTGATCGTGAAGCAATAGGGGCTGTGCAACACCTTGGGATTGATACTGGCTCCCTTAGCCCATGTTAGGGTAGGGAGGAAAAAACTGAGTTTGTGAACGTCCCATTGATGACTGGGACTAGGGTGTCCCATAAATCTGGGATCCTTGCCTTTGAGAAACGATCCCAGATCTCATGTGTGCAGAGTGCAGTGGCCAATAGAAACATGTCCTTTGCCCTGGCTGGCTAGGAGCCTTGAAGTCTCTCCTATCCTAGGATGATTGACCCTAGCCTTGGCCCTGATAGCCGTGGCCTTGTCCCTGAAACCCTTGTGGAGTAGAAGTCCTCTGCTTCTTCCCTGAGCTAAAAGAAGAAGGTTAGCTCTCTCTTATCTTATCTTTCACACCCGCATCCCGGATGCTCCGTTTGTCGTCCACCTCCCTCTCAATGGCTATAACGGTCTTGACCATCAAGTCCATGTCTTGTAGGATGAGTCCCACAATTTTACCCCGGATGGACAATTTCAGACCATCCTCAAACTTTCTCACTTTGACCATATATGTGGCCACATAATATCATCGAAGCGAATAATTTAGAGGAACTTAGTACGTATTTGAGCAGATCATCGTCCCTTATTAGGTTTTAGGAACTCTCGCTTTTGCATACTTCGAGGCAAACGTCGGGAAATGTTGCCATGAAGGCTCGAAACTCTTTCCATGCCGTTGCCTCAAGTTCCTTGAGGCTTTGATCCGATCTCACCATACTTGGGATTCACCCTCTGCATTAGAATGCTGGCCCAGCTTTGTTCTGTGGCATCGGGAGGTGATCTTCGCAGCCTTTAAGATTTCCCGACATCAGACAATGATCAGCTACCATTGGGTCCCCTCCTCTCTTGAAGGTTGAAGGATGGTGTGCCTTGAACCTCTAGAGGTTACTTGGCCCTCCTTGGCTCATCGTTGCACTAGCCTGTGTAAATGGTGGCAGCCACAACACTCTGTGCAATAGTAGCAATCGCAACACCAATAGCCCCTATGAAGGCTTTTTGGTCAAAGAAATTTGATGATAGTGGATTGGTAATTTCATACCGCCTCGATGTCCTCTTTCGATTCTGATCTACGTAATTCAGATAGCAATAGAGTCTTGCTAACATCATAAATGATAGGGATCAAGTTTAAACTTTTGAGATTTCTCTCCTTGTCTAACTAGTAAGGCATGTGCAACCAATAGGGCCTCAGCATCACGAACCATCTCGTCGTTCTTTTTCCCAGGCCCCCAAGGTTATGTTTCTAACCACAGTATATAACCCATATACACTTTACCATGTATGTTTTTCACACAACACATGGCACCTGATCATGTAGCATATTAGAGCACAAAGGCTTGCCTGAAATGCACAATGAATCTGATGGTTTAGACCCATGTCCATCGATCCTAGGTGATTCGCATACCTGACTCGATGCAATGTGACGCCCACACGAGAAATCGGGGTTCTTTGATTACGTAAACTTGCGGAAGCGCATTGGATGTGTATGATTCGATACCACACCGTTGTGTCCCATTTATCGGGATCCATAATTTAACAAAAGTCTGACAGAGTCTCTTTGTATGGGGAGCTCTATCCAAAATCCAACATGTGTAATAATACAATCCACATGACCCATCGGAGCCCAAATATAACCTGATGGGTGCCGGGTCCATTTATGAGTAAAAATGGACCAAACCGGGTCCATTTATCCGTATTCATATAAGAACATGCAAGGCTATTTTAAAAATCATCCATATGAATTCACTTATAATTCTTTAACACATTAGTACATGCCAAAATTAATTTACTCAAAAAATTTTACAAAAATAATTATAAAAGCTACAAGTCGACTTTTCTTACGCGCTGCGATCGAATAGAAGTCGTCAACGCGTATATCCCACACACGAAATATTTTGCACATATAGGGTAAGGTACTGATAAGTAATTCCTATAGAACTACTCCCCCCACCTAAGTGCACATGCAATGTTCACCTTTGACACTTTACATTCACATCAAATTGCAAATAAGAATATGCAATCGTAGATTGGAATTTTACATGTCATGCCATGAAATGAGATGAGACTCACTCATGCACCACGCAACCTCAGTCTTTGCGACTCCCACCACATAATGTGATGCCAATGTGTGATAAAAACTGTCATTGATGGATTACATCTAAAGATCATTTTCGAAATAAAATCATTTGTTTATAAACTAAATTTGTTAGATGCTAAACCTCGAATGATAATTTCATACACAAAACCATGTGTCTTTTTCAAGTAGCAAATTTTTAGGGTCTCATCGCAAGCTCCGCACGCCTTCCTACACTTTTTGGACTTTCACCGTTGGAGTATATGAACCAGTAACCGGCTCTTTCACCCGAGGGAGTGTCTAGCCCTTTTTACTATTACTCGACACAATTTTTTTTCCATGTCATGCAACCGTGAGACTCTTTGGACTTCGTCAACGATGCAGTTTCCACTCATCAATCACCAATATGGTGTTTGATTCCAACCATGCTGTGTAAAGAGCCAGGAAAAGAATCAAATATTTATTTATGAAAAAAGGCAAGACGGTAAATTTCTATAATAGTACAGGTTGAAAACTTGGAAATTTTCTAGATCTCGGATGATGAAATATAACTAACCTTTGGATTCGTCTCATGAAATCTAGTTATCTAGACGAATTTCGTCGAATTCCGAAACAGTTGGATTTTTACCTTTTTCGGGGTGATGGGTCAATACAGTGACGCCAGAGACTTGAATTGTTTACGAAATTTCGGAAGTTAGAAAATGACTTGAGTCAAGTTCATGGGATATAATTTGAACTTGAATGGAGACGAAATAAATGGTTTCGGGCCAGAATCGGACTTGAACGAGGGTGGACACGTGGCACGACGTGGGCCACACATCCAACTTAAACTTAAGTTGGAATGAAATTAGGGCTAGAAGGCCCATTTTTTGATTGACCGAGAGAGAGGAGAGGAGAGCTACAAGAGCACCCTCCACAAGATACATGGAGTTCAGTTGGTTGGTTTTCATCGGGCTAGAGCGAAGGGGTTCCATTGCATCGACGAGGGGTATGTGTGGGTACCTGGAAAGAGGGATTTCGTTGAGGATCCAAGATGGGAGATTTCAGGAAATCGAAGTTGTCGGGTTTAGGAGGCTTCCTACCCGTGTATCACACTCTTAGAGGTAAGGGATTCTTCCTACCTTGGCTTACTTTTCATCTTTGGGCCGGAAAAAGAGGGTTTTTTTTGTTAAGGGCCTGTTTGGCGAAGAAAAACTGGATTTTCGGGGTTTGTTCGATGTTTCTTTGCTTAGGTGAATTGAGGTTCTCCTAGGTGAAGGTGTGAATCTTCTCAAGGAAGATTGGTTCTTTGCTTAGGCGAGGGGATGGTTCGCCTAGGCATGGGCATGTATGCTTAGGCGAGCCCAAGGACAGAAAAATGGGACCTTTTGGTCCGCTTAGGCGAGGCTGTTGCTCGCTTAGGCCAACCACTTCGCCTAGGCGAGCTTGTGACTGTATGAGGCTTGTATTTATGGCCTGTTTGGGGTTGGTCTCGTTGCCCGGTTTTTTATTGTGTGGCTTGCTTCAGGGCCATTGTGTGACTTATTTGAGTGTGTCATTTCTTGGCTAAGAGTGACATGTTTGGATGTCAATGTGTGTGCTCTAACATGTTGACATGTGATGAGTTTATATGTGCAAATGGCTATGACATGGCTTGACTGTGAGTGAGCCACTACTTGACAATGTAGTGACCTGTTTGGATGTCAATATGAGTACTTAACGTATTGACATGTGATGAATTATTATGTGCAATGGCCATTACATGGATTGCTTGTGTGTGTGTCATTGCTTGATTATAGAATAGCGTGTTGAAGATGTGAATGTTAATATATGCTTGTATGATACATTGACATGAATGAAATGATATATGGAAGTCATATATGCATGTGATGTGATTCTCCATGACACCCGATAAGTGGTGTGGATTGTGTTGTCCATGTATCATTCATTATCGTGTGTGACTCTCTTTATCTAATGACATATTGCATTGCATATGCACGGGGACATCGCATTAAGTAGGTGTGAGTTCATGGTTGGTAAATCGACACTGTGTTTGGTGTTTGATTCGATGGGCTCGGTTAAATGGGACAACGTCCAACAAAGTCGCATGGTTGATTAAAATGGTAAAGAAAATATGTGTCATGTATCAATAAGCAAGGATATATTCCCCCTCGGGTGAAAGACCCGCTAATTAATAGTCCAGACATAGTCCTAGCGATAAAATGTGACACCGAATCACGGGGGTCCGTTGACTACTCGTCGACACTGCGGAATTTCTACTGTCTCGTGTCGCGAGACTCATACCTAAGTAAAAATGGCCACTTGGGCCCCTGCATCAATACTCACAATATACACCAACTATATACAATAATTTCAAGAGTTAATAAATTACTCTTATACAACATATATTAAAATTTTAAACATTCTAATACATGTATACGCATAATATGCAAAGCCACCGACCGGTTTATTCTAAACGCCCTCTATGATAATGCAGTCTCCTCGAGCGCTCCCATGCACGAGAAATAATATTCCGTGAGACGGGGTGGGGCTCTCCGCGATGGTGGAATCACCTAAAATGGGTTCTTTCTTACGCAAGGTGCGTATGCAATGATCCCGATGTAAACACACACTCAAGTAAATACGATCCTATTTGGATGTCTGCATAACCAACCCATGTCTAGGAGTCCTCAGGCTCCCTCACACTTGCCTAAGCGTATATGAGAAAAAATAGTCAGTCTTCTTTTCTTTCATGTACACTCACACCTAATTTCTAGGTTACCCGTTGCATATGAGAATGCATCATGCCATTTCAACACAATTCATATAACACATGCAAATATATCATCATGCATATATTTACATAATTTAAATCACAACAACATGTTATATAAATTATCAATCCATTACACCAAAAATTAGCTCGCATGGGCTAATTAACAAACACGAGCAATTCAATTTGAATTACTCGACCAAGCACATTTTCTAAATATTTTGTGAACACTATTCATGTGAACAGTGAAACCTCAGATTCTTGTTCGACCAATCACTTGATCATCGGTTTCACTTTGTGAACCCGAAATCCATAGCCATTCACACTCATGCGCACCCAGCACAATTTATTTCATAATTTATGAAACAAACACCCAAAGCATTTGACACGATCCACGGTATCGAATGGGCTTAAAAATTCCAACAATTCGATCCCACGAGTTTAGGGCCAGGTTACTTGACTCCTCACGGCCTCCAATCGGCTTCGATCATCCTGGCTGCAAACAAGTGTAACTCCAAGTAGGATAAAACCCACCTCCAGAGTTTGTCGAAACTCGAACCGGATTCACCCACGCATTGCCCTCGCCGCGTAGAATAACTTTCCTTCTTGCTTGAAATGCAGAGTGGTCAGATTGGCCAGGAAACCTAGAGAGAAGGTGCTCTCTCTATATACAAAAAATCACAAAACCTAAGCCATTTGAATTCTGCACCTTTCTCCTCCTGCACATTTATCCTTTTTGAGGAGAGAGATGAACCGCGTTAAATCTTTGTCCCATTATCATTAACAATTCTTTTAATGCCATCCATGTCCCTTCTCTTGGATTTTTGACACTTGGCACACTCTAGGCCTTCCATTTCCATCATCTCTCTACTCATGCAACATGTGTCACATGGTATGTTATAAGGTGACTTTTGTCACATCACGTATGGATTTTACGGCTTTGATACTCGGTGCCTGTGATGCAATTTTCGGCGTCTTTGGAATTCGACGGAAATTGACTGATAGCTAGATTTAGGTGAGAGGATTCAAATGGTGAAATATCCGTTCGTCATCCGAGATCTAGAAAAATTTTGAATTTTTACCGAAATGATAATTTGCCATTTTAAGAAAGTTGGAATTTTTCTCGAGGTCTTACATTACCACATATACAGGAATTTCGTCGCAAATTATGAATGAATCAAAACAAATCCCATGCATATGCAACGATCTTCTACCATGCATGTAAACTAGTCATTTAGGTATTAAGCAGTAGCCAGCGCGCCGTGCCAGCGAAGGGATGGGTGGCCAGCGTCGTGTCCTCCGCGCTCCACTTTGACTCTCACTCCATGGTGTTGCCATAACACCCTCCACTAGCCTCACGGTCTTAGTTGCAAAACGATCGCAGCTATCCATAATACAACGGTCCTCCTCGGAGGGTCTCGTCAGGTGTCGACCTCGATCTCTCCCAATCCTTTACATGTTTGGATCTGGGTGTACCTCTGAACTGTGGGACAGCTATGAAATACCTCGTGGACACGACATCTTGGGCGAGTAAAGCCGAACCGAGCGTAACTCACGGTGCCTACCCTGAGAGTTTCTCGAAGGGTCCAATGAACCTTGGCGATGAGCTTCGCAACTAGAGACTGATCCTCCCTCTGCTTGGCATCACCTTGAAGGCGTGATCTCGACCTTGAACTCCTAAGGGTCGAAGCGTCGTACATTTACGCCAAGCTCTTATGCCGGCTCTAAGCCGTGAAGGCATTGTCGTATCAAGCTCACCTTCTCGGTGTCTCCTAATCGGATCGGGACAGTGATGGAGCTCTCTCCCGCCTCGGTCCCGACATATCGGTGATCTGCATGGCCTCAGTACAAAGCCTCATGGTGTAAATCACGTATGCTCGCGATAAGCTGTTGTTGTGGCGAATTCCACTAGGGAAAATGCTTTACCCGGCTACCCTTCTGGTCAGAGCAGCATGCTCGCGACATGTTCTCTACTTGCTTTATATATAATCAAGCGCGGCGTAGCACTGCACAACCCACAGCGGTGTGTAAGCGCTGGCCCTTCCAAAGTCACAATCAGCGATCTAATGAATGGTGACTTTAATCCATGTCATGAATGGCGTCCGTATACCAAGCCCTTGCGACACCAACACTCAATTCAATTTCCAATGGGTATCCGTCTCGATTCATCAGGCTCACATCACTTTCAAACTCTAAGTCTACACTTGACAACTTGTAGTGTGTTTTCATCTCGAGTTACTCAGGCTCCTGTTGCTCGACTACAAGTGCTTTGTGATAACATGGCCAGGTGTGTTTTCATCTTGAGTCACTCTCGACTCCTATCACTCAACTCTAAGTCTGCGTGATAACTTGACCGTGTGTTTCATCTAAAGCAGCATAACTTTTAGGCTGCTGAGCCTCTTACATTCCACCTGAGAAATTTGGATATCTCCACGGGTCTCTTACACCTACAACCAAATTGGGATATTCCCGGGTCTCTGCCACCCACCACAAATTTCGGATAACTCATGGGTCTCACCCACCCTGGGCTTGGGATAGCTCCAGGGTCCTCTTGCACCACAGTTGGGATCTCTCCTCGGGTCTCTTTACCCACACGAAATTTGGGATACCTCCTGGGTCTCTTACGCCCACAGAAGTCGAGATATCTCCCTGGGTCTCTTACACCCACACAAGGACCTTTGGATGGTTCTCAGGTCTCCTTAAGCTTTAACTCCGGGCTTCTCACCTTAGGATTAACTACCCCTTCTTGCTTTGCTTGACACACTTTAATTACTCTTCATTTCACGATTTGAACTATGAGTCTTCATTGGGCGTAGTCCAGACAAACTTAACCCACGCTCGCAAAAGTGGTGAATGACCATACCGTGCACCACCTTTGGGCTTCGGCCAGCGATGTTACCGTGCACATGAGCGCAATGATGCCCACATCTTGTGACGCATTCCCGGGGTCCACCATGAAGACGAGAATCTCGGGGATCTCTAGCTTCGTATCTCGACTGTCAGTCGACTCTCTACATCCTAGGGAAGAACATCTATGCACAGCTACTCTAAGGCCTTAACCTCTAAGCCCGAATCCATCACATAAGATGCAACGATGAATGAATACTTGATGCATCTAATTTCGCCTTCTCTAGTCAACAAGTGTAAGAGTATAAACGTACCCTACATATCAGAAATTGCTAAGCCCATGCTCGGCTGTGGTACCATGAGACCTCTGCCTCCTAGGATAATCTCGCCTCATATACTTGGTACCGACGAGAAATAACATATCGTCGCCTTGCGACTAGAAGTCCCGACTTTGTGAGTCACATGCACTGACCTAGACCCACACTTTGACCCCTCACAGCCACTTGTGCTGCTTAGAAAGGTGCTTGTCTAACTTAGCTAAGCGAAAGCTGGTTCCTCGACCAGTACTAGGGTGTGGAGGAATGAGCTGTATACTCTCACGTTTCTCTGACTAACTAGGATTACGTCCCGAAGTCTTGGGATCCTGTCTATCGAGCTAAAATCCCTTCTCACATGCCAGTGTGTGGAAGCAACATATCCTCACCTTTGGCTGACTAGATGCAATCCTGGCCCCCAGTCACAAAACTGGGTGTGAAGTAGAAGTCTTACGCCTCTTCTTGAACTAGAAGAGAGTGGAAGTCCTCCCTCTTGCTACGACACATCGAGTGCTCAGGAGCATCGCCAGTCTCTCATGGTTGAGCCATCCTAACCATGGGTCCGTCGTCTGTGGTAGTCTTGCTATCCTACCCGAATGGACAACCGACCCATTCTCGAATCTCCCAACTTTGGCCGTGTCGTGACTTGGCATCAGTGTCAAACAAAACGGGCTAGCTCCATGAATCTACCCACGTATTCCATCACAGTCATCATCCCTTGCTTCAGCTCTAGGAACTCCTGAGCCTTCGCATGTCTCACAGTATCCGGAAAATACTTACCCATGAAAAGATCATGGAACTACGCCCCGAGTCATTTATACGGTTCTCTAGAGGTCTTTTGCGTTCCACCGTCTTGGGCCTAGCCATACCGGCCCGAGCATGACTAATAGTCGGCTCCCCAGTCGCGCCAGGTAATCTACATAGCCTCAACACCTTCTCAATGTTTGCATGAACCAATGGTTTGCCACCGCCGGATCTTCTCCCCACAGTGAATGTCGGAGGATGATGTGCCACTAAACCTGCAGGTTACTCGGACCTCCCGAGGACTACCCGGCCCACTGGCACGTACAGCAACGGCGGTCATGATCGCCACGGCCTCGAGCAGGCACATTGATCAAAGCCGTGGCGGTGAATGCGGTGGTGCGACCGAGTACCTCGTGGACGCCCTCTACGTCCTCGCCCTCTACTAGCCATCTACACAGTTCAAATGACAAGTTAATTTCAATGCAGTATCTCTAAGGCATAAACACAGCCCCGAGAAACTATTCCTACACAAAATATTTCATATTCTAAGTCCCTGCATTCATAAGCAATGCATGACAACTAATTCCATACATCAAATCATAATCAACATCATTTATTTTTATTTTTTATTTTAATTTCTTTTAAAATTTTATCTCATTTTATTTGATTTTATTTTATTTTTTCAAAATTTTATTTCGTTTTTTTAGAAAATTTTTTTGTGAGCGCGTGTTCATGAGCGATGTAGTCCAACGATGGCGAAGCGATTGCACTAAGTCGCTTGTTGGGTGCACCAGGGTGCCTGACTGGCGACCCCGAGTACGGTAGCGCCTGGCGCGCGCGGTACGTGTGATGGGCGCATACTGGCGATTAATCATGGCCTAGCGGCGTGGCGCGTGTAGTGGCACAGCCCCCGGCCGTGTCGCGGGCTTGACCCGACGCCCGTGTCGTGGGCGTGCAGGGAGTAGGCGCGACGTGTCATGGCCGTGTGCCTCGCGAGCACGGCAGGTGTAGTGGCGTGTCTGCGCGCGCGAGCGCAGTGTGTCGTGGCTGGAGTGGCGACACGGTGCCGTGTCTCAACCCTACGTGCAGTCACGATACACTCGGTGTATTGTGACGCTGTGCTCTCATGCCCTCTTTTTGGTCACAGCTACACTGCGATTGTATTGCGACACAAAAAGCGATCAAACCTCTCATGTCCGCGATACAATTATTTATATCGCGGCCTTCACTCCCTGCCAGTTTGCATGCGAGGTCTGTCTGATTTGGTGTCACCTTGTCTGAGTTCCCGACCCACTACACAAGACTACTCAAGCGTCACGATACAACAATTGTATGGCTAACACCTCTCTCTCGGTAACTTTGCTAACCTCCCATAACCTCCACACCCCGAGCCATGTGCATTACAATTTTCCATTGTATCGTGACCTTTGACACAGGTAGTAGCTAATCGATTTTACATTTTTTTAGTTTTCTCACATTTTTTTTTCTCTTTTCATTTACGCTCTTTGAAACACCCAAAAATACATATCCATATTTTTTTTTCCTCATTCTCCAGTACACCAAATAAATTTATAAAAATTTATTTTCACTCATTTTTCTTCAGTTTTACACCCTGTAAAACCTTAGAAAACAATTTTCTTCACCTCATTTTTTTTTCATTTTCCAGTAAACGAATAAATTTATTAAGATTTGTTTATTTATTTTCTTTCTCAGGTTACACCTTTGTAAAACTCCAAAACTTCCAATACTTCAATGTGCTAGTACTAAGCACACAAACAATCATAACACATACTGACATGGTATACACACCTCGCATCAAACACCACAACCACCTGATCCACACGATCCTGATAGACACATGCGGTGTTAGTTTTGTCGGAGTACCTTCTTGGAAGGTAATCTCATACACACAAACCTAACATCGAGCCACGCAGAGTGGTGATGTTCTTATGACTATGGCCTAAGCCTAAGCCCTCAAGCCTAGGTATTTGTGTGCCTAAGCTCGATACCAAGGCGTAACGCCCCGAATCCGGGGTGGTTGTACCCGTCAACATGCGGAATTTCTATATGTCTCGTATCGAGACACTCATACCTGAGTAAAAATGGCCACTTGGGCCCCTGCATCAATACTCACAATATACACCAACTATATACAATAATTTCAAGAGTTAATAAATTACTCTTATACAACATATATTAAAAGTTTAAAACATTATAATACATGTATACATAATAATACCAAAGCCACAACCCGGCTTTCTTCGCTTGACCTCTATGATGGCGTTTCCTCGAAGCACTCACATTGCACGAGAATAATATATTCCCTCGACGGGGTGAGCTATCACTTGATGGTGCAGATCACCCTAAATGGGTTACTCCTTTTAAGTGCATATCTGATGATCCAATGTAAATACACACTTTCCAGTAAATATGTGATCTATGAGATGTCTGTGACCCGACCCATGTCAGGAGTCCTCACCCAGGCTCCCTCACACTTGCCTAAGCCATGTATGAGAAAAATAATCGATGCTCTTTTAACTTTCATGGTATGCGCTCCTTTAATTTCTAAGTTACCCGTTGCATATGGGAATGCATCAGCCATTTCAACACAATTCATATAACGCATGCGAATATCTTTATCATGCGTATATTTACATAATTCATCAGCAGCTTGACATGTTATATAAAATTATCAATCCATTGCAAAATTAGCTCGCATGGGCTAGTGCTCAACTCATTGAGTGATTTGAGATTGCACGGCCGAGCACATTTTCTCGAAAATATTTGTGAACACTATTCCACGTGAAACGATGAAACCAGGGTTCTTGTTCACAGCCCGATCCACCAAATCATCGGTTTCCTTTGTGAGCAAATCATAACCATTTCCGGCCTCATGCGCACCAACACACAATTTATTTCATAATTTATGGAAACAAACACCCAAAACAGCTGACACGATCCGCGGACTGTCAATGGAGCTTCAAAAATTCCACGACAATTCGATCCGCGAGGATTTTGGGACGATCAACGACCCTCACAACCTCGAATCAACTCAATCATCTAGCCTTAAACAAGTGTAACTCAGTAGGATAAAGCATACACCTCACGGGTTTGGCCGAAACTCGAGAGCGGATCGCCGCGTGTTCTTGCTCGCGGTAGAACAAGCTTTTTCTTCTTGCTCGGAAGAGAAATCGGAGTAGTCAGATTGACCGGAAACCTAGAGAGAAGGTGCTCTCTCTCTCTCTAAAAAATCACAAAACCTAAGCCATTTTTGAATTCTGCACTTTTCTCCTCCTACTGCACGTTTTTAGCCTTTTTGAGGAAGATGAACACTGTTCATCTTTTGTCCTATTATCATTAACAATTCTATTAATGCCATCCATGTCCCTTATCTTGGATTTTTGACACTTGACACACTCTAGGCCGTCCATTTTATAATTTCTGCTAAATGCGGCGTATTCGCATGAGTCGTGTTATAAGTGGCTTTTGTCGCATCACATGTCGTTCTGACTTGAATCTTTCGGTGCCTTGAAAAACGTGCAATTTCCGACTATCTCGGAATTCGATGAAATTCGACATGATAGCTAGATTTCGCGATACGATTCCAATGGTGAAATCCGTTTCATCATCCGAGATCTAGAAAAATTTTGAATTTTTACCGAAATGACCATTTTACCATTTTTTCGAAAATTGGAATTTTCTCGGGTCTTACATAAAAGACCGTAAAAGTGTCTAGGTTTGCGAAGCTCGCGGTGTGACACCAAAAATATGCTACCCATAAAAAGGCACATGGTTTTGAATATAAAATGATCAGTGAGATGTATCATCCAAAAAGCTTTTGGTTTATAAACAAATGAAATTTGTTTTGAAAATGATCATTGGATGTCATCCAAAAAGACGATTTATCACACATGAGTTTAGGCGTTGTGTGAGGGAGTCGGTGAGGACTCGGGCGCATGGTATATGATTGAGTCTCATCTCATTTCATAGCATGATATGTAAGTTCATATAAATTGGTATGTTCTTGTTGGAATGAATGTGAAATGTTAGTGTATTGCGTGTGCGTAGGTGAGGGAAGTAAGCCGCCCAGTAGGAGGTATTCTCTATTGGGCGTGACTCACCCTTTATGGGACAACACTGGAGGACGACGCTCAGACGAGGCCATGATTGCAAAGAAGACCGACCTATGGCCTTGATAAATCTTTTTGTAAAAAGTGTTTGAGACAAACTAGTTCTAGCATATATTTTGTATAAAAGAATTGTAATTAAATTATTTTGGACGATTGTCGATATAGTCGAGTATGTAATAATGGTAAGAGGGTTGTGATCGAACTCTTACAGGTGTATTTTAAGTGTATTATTCTCATATTTTTAACTTAAATATGAATTAATGGGTCTGGATGAAGGGACGTATAGAGGTGGTACCGATTCGGTACCAAGACTTAGTGCACAATGACCTAAGGTAGGAATTCCGCAGGTTGACAACTAGTCAACGGGACCCCCAGGTTTTGGGGCATCATACTCACACCCATGAAATATGATGTTCCCGTGTATATGCAATGTGATGCACCATTGCATGTCAATATCATATGTCATATGGACAATTTAATTCATATATTTTACCATGCATCATGGACAATTATATTACATGCATATAATCTCCAAAACAAACATTCAGTTTAATGTCAATACATAAACACACATATCAACATTCTGTCAAACAACAATTAAGCAAAATCATGTTATTACAAAATCAAGTAATAACAACTTTAACTCTCAAGGCCAAATGTGATATATAAAATGTTCACAAAAACAGCCCACACAATGGCCCTAAACAGGCCATTAAAGCCATTTAAAACAGGCCAAGCAGCCCCTTAGCAGTCCGAATTATTCTTTTTAATTCAAATAGTCTTTAAACAAAATTTGGGACATACTATAAACAACCATAAATCAATTCACCAAACCAGCCACAAATGGACCGGGCGACCATTAAAAGCTGATTTAAATGACCGAACAACCCCCTTAGTAGTCAGTGTATTTTTAATCCAAACGATCCCTAAACAATTTTTGGGACATACTATACACAACCACAAATCAATTCACCAAACCGGCCACAAATGGGCATAAAGTACCATTAAGCGTTTAAAATAGCGAATAGGCCCTTAGGATATCTACTGTATCCTCCTTAAAACAGCTCCAAAGGATGGAATTAAAACCAAAGTGGAAGAATCCTACACTCTTGAAGTGTAGTAAAATGTAGGAGGTCTCAAGAACAACTCTTTAACACGAAAACTTTGATTTTCCCCGTCTCTCATTTGGATCTTTGGTAAAATCGCATTTTTTAATACTGTGCGTAGCGCCGTCGAGTTGATGAACTTTAGTTCTTGGCTCGGCCAATTCGGCAAACCGAAATTAGGGATCGAGAAGAAAAAAAGTCTTTGGCTTCCCTCTTTCTCTCTACGGCTAGCAGAAAAATCAAATTTTTTCTCCCACCCCAAAAATTGTTCTTTTGACCTTATCATAAGTCTTCAAGGCTTAATCTACGTCGAGCCACGTGTCACGCCTTGTTCGGGTTAGATTTTTATTACTGAAATGATTTATTTCGTCGGTTTAAGTTTAAATTATTTATATTAACTTAATTTATGTTATTTCTAATTTTCAAGATTTTCCTAAAAATCATTTTTTATCTATCAAACACCCGCCGTCCACGAAAATTGTAGAAAATGCGCTATCGCAGAATTTAACGAAATTCGTTTGGGTAACTAGATTTTACGAAATGAATCTAACAGTGAGGTTCATTTCGTTATTTGAGATCTATAAAATTTCAGGTCTGTAGCTTGTACCGTAATGACAATATATTGTTTTGCCATTTTTCGAAAAAATTAAAATTTACCCGAGTTTTACATAATCATCGAAAATATTGCCAAAAGATACATTAATATTGTCTGAATATATATATATATATATATATATATATATATATATATATATATATATATATATATATATATATATATATATATATTTTAAATCATGCTACCTGACCACACTCAAAACCTCAATTTAGCGGAATTTTATTGTCGTTTTTAAGGAATTGTTAGTATTTCAAAGAATACTTAGTTTTTTAAAAAATGGTTAGTTTTGTAAGGAATGATTATATTTTTTAAGAACGTTTTTTTAAGGGATCGATTTTTTATCCTAAATACGATCTAGGAATTTAAATATTTAAATAATAATAATAATAATAATAATATATTTTAATAGATATATATTTAAATGTTAAATTCAATGATACTTTTTTAAAGATAAATATTATCTTCTTTTAAATTAAACGTAATAATTTTTATTTCTCAAAAAAAAATTTTTTTAATGGATAAATTACATTACAATTTTATTTTTTGATCTAATTACATTACAATTTTTTTCACTCAGCAATCATTATTTAAGTTTTAATAATATATATTTGAATTTTAATATTACTATTGTACACAAATTTCAATGATATTTTAAAGGAATAAAAGCAGTATAAGTAAATTTTAAAACTTTTTCAAATATTTTCATCAAATTTTATATAAATTTTGTTTATAATTTTAGTCACTTACCCCTATTCCCAAATATCAAATTACAAATTTCAAATTTAAATGACTCAATTTTCCAAATTACTATTACCTAATTTCAATTTCTCAATACCAATTTTCCAAACTACCCAATCAACAATTTCAAAATTTCTATTACCCATTTACTCAATTGCTCAATTTCTCAAATTTCAAATCACTCAATTACCCAATTTTTCAAATTACTCAATCACCCATATTATCTATTTTCTAAGTTACCCAATTAAGCATATTCAAACTACCCAAAATTCTAGTTTACCCGATTACCCATTTTCTAAATAACCCTTATTACACAACTACCAAACTTTCCAATCCAATTTCAAACAAGGATTCCTGACTACATATTGGGGGGTATTGATCCCATGATAGGATTGTCTACACATCTAATTTGTTATAGATTCTCTATCACTAGTCATATCTATAGTCATTTCTTAGTGAATACTTTTATGACTTTAGAGTTCATGTCGTATGCCCAAACTTTAAGATGTCACCTCAAGACCATGTGTTTGTGTTGCATTTATGTCTTTAGGGGCTTCTCTTGCATCCTTCATAGTATAGGGTAGTTTGAGTCTAAAGTGGTGTCCTTAAAGGAGGATAGGAGGTCATTTGATCAAATCAAATTTGTTGTAGAGTTTAGATGGATTAGTGGAAATGTTGGACAAGTTTACTTCTAATCTTGCTTCCATCCAAGAGTTCATGGCAAGGGTGACTAAGGGTGTTTGATCAATTAGAGAGGTCACACAAGGAGCTTCCACTAGCCATGATAGGAACAAATTGAATAGTTTCCTTTGTTTTACAATCAACTCAAATTTCTCCACCAAGGGTGTTTTATAGACCAATTTCATTTCATTTGTTAGACCAATTTGAGATAGCACCATTGCCTATTATCACAACTACTACAACATCAACTCTCATTATCCCTTTAGTAGTGATGATGCTAGATTAATCGAGCAGGAGCCCAGAGTAAAAGAGGCTCGAGGCTAAGATGAGACAAATATGAGGCTAGATGATACAGGAATTACTTAGGATCGCAGGTAATGGTATACTGACAATTAATTTGCCCACGAAATTTCACATACCAGATAATGACTGTTATAGTGGGGTCGGTTGCCTCAAGATTCACTCGAGGCTCAGTACTTTCATAAGAACACATAGTTTGAGCAATGGACAGTTGAATTTTCCCATGTCACTCAGTGGAAGAGCACAGAGGTGGTTTGCATGAGTTGACCCTTTAAGACTTTGTACTTAGGAGGATGTGGCTCCTGAGTTTCTGTTACAGGTCACTTTCACTGCTGATAGCATTGTATCTCGGTGAAGTTTAAGGCCACAAACAAAGGCCTAATGAGGAAATGTCTTCATTTGTTGACCGTTGGGAGGGCTATAAATTGGTTGACACGAAAGATCGACCCTAAGAGCTAAGTAAATAAATATGGATCTTTGGAACTACTACTGAATTTGTTATCTGTGATAAAAGCATTTGATAAAGCTGTTGAAAATGTTATTGTGAAAATGAATATTTTCTTTTAATTTTTAATATGTTTGTCTGAAATTTTAGAAATTTCTTAGTTCGAGCTCAATTTTATTTTTAGTGATTTTTTTCAAGCGTGATCATTTTTTTACTTAATCTTGAATATAACTTTTTGTTCAACACTCAAACTTAAGTATTAAATATATAATTATTAGTTTTCTAACCATTTATTTATATTAAGTATTAAGTTGTTTATTTTTATAAGATTAAAAATCAATATCTTAACATTAATTTTGACTACTGTTTGATAAAAGCTATTTAATTTGGCCCACGTTAAGTAGGTTTTAATTTTAAGTTTGTTTGATATGAAATTTTAGAAAGATGCTAGTGAAATTTTAAATGAAAAAAGCTATTGAAAATTATAAGTAGGTAAAGACCTACTAACTTTGGAATGTAGAATCTGATTCGATAAAAAAATTTAAATTAAATAAATTTGACCAAAACCCTTATAAATAATATAATATTTTGCAAATATCTCTTGGATTTATATTAGATAGTTTTAAAAAGTTTAGATTCTGGTTATTTTTTTTAAACATGTGTACAATAATTAATAATTGTAGTGAAAATAAAATATTGAAACTCTGTTTATTTTGGATAATATATATTTAATGATAATAAGGGTAAATATGTAAAATCATGTTTTGATGTCCCGACATTTATAGTTATCAAACAATATATTTATCTTCGATATTCAGAATTTATCAACAAATTTTTACAAGATGTGATTCAATACTTATGAAATTCAAAGATTTAATTTTTTCTTAATACTTATTTTTCGAAGACTTAATTTTTTCATTTTATCAAACAGGGCCTTAATATTTACTCGTAATGATAATTTAACTTTTTATGGTTATGATAAAATGAAAATATTTATATAACATTTTGAACCACCCAATCTGCAGATGAGGAAGCATGGCTACTGTCAGTTATTTATGGAAGCCCCAACCCCTCCTTTTGAGGAATACACTTTGAAGGAGCAACAGTAAATTCCTTAACTCCTCTCTGACCCCTGGGTGCTAGCAGGAGATTTCAACACAGTCGTCTCAGCAGATGAGGTTTCACAAGGGCGGATTTTTGATGCGAGGAAGCGTGCAGGTTTCCGGAACTGGATATACGACCATGAGCTGATAGACATGGGATACACAGGGCCTTGCTTCACCTGGGCAAGGGGTACGTCTACAGCCACTTTTAGAAGTGAGATCGACTTTGATAGGGCCCTCTACAACCAGGAATGGAGATTCCTTTCGAAATAGCCAAGGTAATTGACCTTCCTAAACTCAACTCAGATCATTCCCCTCTTCCCATCAGACTCCGAGGAAAGAGGATTCTTCCTAGCAAAACACAATTCCGCTTCCAAGGGGCTTGGCTCACACACCCAGGACTTCAAAAGGTGGTTAGGGATCATAGGTCCAACAACTTACTGTTACATGAGAACATTCCTGTCAAGTATGTAGCTCTTGATTTATGGAACAAGCATCACTTTGGCAATATTTTTCAATGGAAAATAAGACTTTGGGCCAGGCTGGCAGGAGTACAGAAACAACTATCTATCCAGAATTCCCAGAAAATGTTGAAGATGGAAAAGAAACTGCAGCAAGAGCTTGATACTATCCTAAACCTGGAAGAAATCTTCTGGTATAAAAAATCAAGGGAAAAGTGGATTACTTCGGGAGACAGGAACACCAAATTTACCATGCCTCTACTCTGGTGCGGAAAAGCAGAAACAGGATTGAGGCTCTCAGAGATTCTTCAGGGGAATGGATCACGGAGCATAGTATCCTAGAAAAAATGGTATTAGATTATTTCCACAATCTCTTCTCAGCAGAGGACAAGGAACAGCCACTATTGATATTCCGAGAATTTGACCTTGTCATGTGACTGCAAAGATTGCTAACGGCCATTCTCAAAGGAGGAAGTCAAGATTGCAATTTTGAAATGTCTCCCTTCAAAGCCCTTGGAGCCAATGGGATTCATGCAGGTTTCTACCAGAACTTATGGGAAGTAGTGGGAGACTTTGCTATGAGGTTCTTTGAAACGGGTAGCCTCCCCCATGGAGTCAATGATACAATCCTAGATCTGGTGCCTAAAGTCCTACACCCGGAAACCTTGACACAACTGAGGCCGATCAGCCTGTGTAATGTTGGTTACAAGGCAATGACAAAAACCATCACCAATAGACTAAAAGAACTTATGGGCAGCATCATAGCCCCGAGCCAAAGCAGTTTTGTCCCGGGAAGGAACATCTCAGACAATATACTAATTCTATCACGAGGTTCTCCACCCATGAGAACCAAGAATATTGGGGAAGATTTACACCATCAAGATAGACCTGGAAAAAGCCCATGACAGACTCTCTTGGAGCCATATGGGCCACGCTCCAACGTTTTCACTTTTATAATGCAGTGTGTTGAAACTACCAGAATGGCCATATAATCACCTTATAAACATTTTGGAATCACCTTATAATCACCTTTACTAGAGGGATCATTCCATTAATCAATCGTTTTGAATATCTGGCTTCACAAGGCTCACGTAGATGTTATGGATCCATTTTTTTTCGTTTACATGTCTTAAATCTATAAATTTATCCATCCTCCGTTGTGGATTCCAATCAAAGCACCTCTAGATCATATTCTAGAAGCAATCAAAGTGCCTCAAAATCAATAACAAACACAATAATTTCTTCACAAAAGAGAACAAAAGCCAGCTGAATGAGAACAAAGTACCTTAATACAAAATTTCTTCACTCAAAATCAAAGTGCCTTAAAAGAGAACAAAAGCAAAAAATTAATTAGTAGTAAACTGAATGAGCATATATAAAGTTGAAGCCTCTGGTGCTCCAAGGCCCTCTCTCTCTCTCTCTCCCCTCTAAAGTTGAAGCCTCTCCTTGCCTCTCCCTCCCTCCCTCCCTCCTCATGGTGTTCGGCAGCCACCATGATGATCAGTCCACTGTGCTCCACATCCATAGCAAAATTGGTACATACACCTGATTTCATACCATCACAAAAGCACATCTACTAGTGATTTGGGGTCCAAATATGTAAATACGAAGCTGTCTGCATAAATATACGTGAAATGTGTACATAAAGAATAAGATGTGCTCTTGATGATTTTAGTAATCCACTTTCAACTTTCAATGTTTTAGACTATTAGACTATGATTTGTTTTCGGAATATAAATTAAAAAAAAATTAACAAAAAGTTAAAAAATACAAAGAAAAATAGAAATAGAGGTAAATCGAATATATGAGGAGGGAAACCCTTCCCCTTAAAAAGATGCCCTGACACAATTCCTGGCTGACCTCTGATTTTCAGCTATTTTATTTATTTTAATTCAATCCAAGATTAAATAATTTAAAAATATATAAATTTCTAAATAATTTAATTTATATTTAACTTTTTAATAGTAAAAAAATCATTTTTTTTATTTTTATTTTTTTTCTTTTCTCAGTACATTCTAGGACCCAAACGCAATGTTGGCAATCATCAAAGAAGGAAATTCAGAATGTCAGTTCTTATCATGAACCAGAAAACCCCACTGGAAAAAGAAAAAGAAAAGAAAAGAAAAGAAAACAGGGAACTAACCTGCAAGAAATGTGCAAACAACCTTCAATCTTCTCGACATAGAACTTACACTGTGGACACCTCCTCCATTTCTTCTCCTGAGCAAGCCTCAGCATCAAACTTCTCCCTCCCTTTCTCATCCTCCTTCATCATCCGATACCCTCGCATTCCACTTCGAATGCCACGGCACGCAGCAGGCGGCGCAGAACAGCCGCCGGTACCGACACCTGGATCTCCCTTACCACCTCCCCTTCCTTATCATCCACCAGCATGGCCGAACAGTCCCTGAACGGGCAGAACTCTCTGCGCCGCCGCACTGTGCGTCTCGGTCCTCACCTTCCTTCCCACTCTCCATCACTTCACGCGCAACCACTCCTCTACACTCATCCACTTCCAGCAGCCGCTCGCAGCTCGCCGCCGGACACGTGACTGTTCTTGCGTTTTCTTGGATCTTCACCGCCACATGCTTGCTGATACAGTAGCTGCAGAATGTATGACAACATTTACCGCTCTTAAACATCTCTTCCACTTCCCTTTTCCGCGCAAATCGCGCAGAAATTCTCGGTAGTTTGGTCATCTTCCATGATACAGTATCAACGGCAATGTCTGCTGTATGAAAATCAGAAGTCCCACTTGAGAACAAGAAAATGGAACTAGGGCCTCTCTATTATTGGTTTTTGTTTGTTTAGTGTTTTAATGTTTTTGTGTTCTCTTGTATTTCCAAACAAAAGAAAATGGAACCCAAAGAATTCCCTCTTGCTTTCCTCAGTGCACTTATTTTCATAATAAAAATAGTTTTCAAAAAACCATAAGGAAACAAACCCTAAAATGGTGTTATATATATGTGTTTTTGAAAGTAAATAGTTTAAATTTTCAAAAACAGGCACTAGGATCTTATTCCAAATGAAACTATAACAAAGAGTTTATATAGAATTACTAGAAAATATTTATCTAGAGATAAATAAATAAATAATATAATCTAACCGGGAGCTCTGCTTGATGAGGCTGAGCTTGAACCTATTTCTGTTGTGGATGGCGCAGGACAATTGCATGTCAGCTTGTACGGACGCCATTAAGGCCTCTTGAAACTGCAGCTCTTCTGCATACATGGCGTCTGAAACTTCAAATTCTTCGTTATTTTCCAGCCGATCCAGTAGTGCTGAGAAGTAGAATTCATCAACAAAGAGGTCAGGTGAGGCAGGTTCTTGAGCCATATTTTCCTAGTGTTTATTGATTCTGCAGGAGGTGGCTTTAGTAACTTTACTCTACTATGAGAAAAATATTTAATTAAAAGAACATCAACATCTAAAATTTCCAGAATCTAATATATCCTATCATTTTTTTTAAAATAACTTAATTTTTATATAAATATAATTTTTATTTCTATGCATTTATATATTGTCTCTAAAAATAATGGGAAATTTTAAGAAGAATAATAAGACTTTTTTTTTTTTTTTTTTGTTAAAATCAGATCAAAATTGATGAAGGGTGAAATTTCCATAATTGCTTCTAAAGTCTTTTAATCAAATCAACCTACCATAAACTTGGCTTTAAAAATATATTCTGCCATTGGTGCTGACTAAAAGTTTGACTCCTTGTGACTTGTGAATGGAGGAGGAGAGCCTCCAACCCTTGTCCCAAAGGTGGGCTGATTACTTCCGGTTGAAGCTGTGGATTTAATGTAAATTAATTACTTCTTCGGAAATTGTATTTTTATTTTTATTGTCATTTAAAAAAAAGTTATATGATAGAGAAATAATTTTATTTAAAAAATAAAAACATGAAAAAGAAAGTAGTTTGACAGGTACCTAAAACTGGGCTCGTCGGGGAGCATGTATGATTCTCTTCCATATACGTAGCTACGTTCGTAGATTAGACAACAACTAGAAATTGACTGGGGCAAGTTTCAAAAGCAATAATAAAATAGAAATAGAAAATAATTTATTTTTATTTGTAATGATAAATTGTTGTAAGGGCAAATCTTTTCTTTATTTATGAGGACTATTTTAAAATAAGTATATAAATAAAAATTAAAATCTTTGAAATATATTTAAAAACACAAAAATAGATTAAAAATATTTCGAGTCCCAATAAATCCATTTTACAAAATATAACGAATAACAATTTTCAGAAAATGTTTTTTTATCATTGAAAACTATTTTCCTAAATAGTTATTAGTTGATAGGTTCAATCCTATTAGGTAATCAATGACAGATATTAAAAATATTTTTTGTATTTTGTCTTTATTTTTTCAAATACAAAAGAATTCAATATATGCAAAAGAATTCTTATGTTACATAGTCAAGTAAATTTAATTCATTTTGATCGGTTCAAATCAATTACGGGAAACGAAATCATTCATTTTATATTCTGAATTTTCTTGACTTATTCTAAAAATTCCAGATTATTTAGTTGGCACAAAAACTTTTGAATTACTTGTATTGTCTAAAACAAATCATTATTATTCATTATTGATCTTTTGGCCTTCTAAATAATACTATAATATATATATATATATATATATATATATATATATATATATATATATATATATATATATATAATATAATATAAAGTTGAAAAATTAAATGTGTTATAAATATTTCATTGAGAAATGTGGAATGACTATACATTTACCGATAAATCATTATGAACGTAATTATTACCGTATTAACAAGACTCCTATATATATACAGATCCTCGGGAGCAATGAAAGATAAAGAGTCCATCCTCTCATTTCTAAAGATTTTTATAAATACGCTTTTTTTAACGAGAAGTACGTATTTTTGGATCTATCATTCAAAAAATTACGTACTACTCAATGTTATTGTTGGATGTTAAAATCAAGCCTAGCTAATATTCAAAACAACCACATATTATTCATTATTGATCTTTTTATTTCTAAATAATACTATAATATATATAATATAATATAATATAATATAATATAATATAAAGTTGAAAATTAACAAGTATAAATAATTCATCGGTAAACGCGAATTGACCATACATTTAATGACATAAATCATTAGCGAATAATTACATCGTATTGGGACGGGTTATCTTATATATACGGCATCCTCGATAATGAAAGATATGAGAAAAAGACCTTTAGAATTCTCTTGTTTTCTCTCAATTCCTTTCCTTTCTTCATTCTTATAACACTTATCATCACAAGAGCTTCCTACATAAAAAGTCATAAATCCAAAGAAGCCCGAGTAATGATTTCATTCTTTTTCCTTTTCTTTCTAAAGAAAATGTGACAAAATACAACTACACGTTATTCATACTGCCAGAAATCTAAGCCTGAGCAAAGATTTCTTCCACCGATTCATAACCCGAATATATGCACTTTTCTATGCTTTATATAACGAGAAATTTGAACCATAGCCTTCAAGTTCTCATTTTAAAACATTACCACTTGAGCTCAAATTATTAGTATTAAATTTTAAGTTATTAAGTTATAATTTTCTTATATCTTTTCACTTTATTCATATACCGTTAATTATTTCAGAAAATGACTAATATCACTAAGCTCGAATTTGTTGCCCTTGATATTTCGGGCAAGAATTATTTATCTCGATATTGGATGCCGAAATCCACTGATGCTATGAATCTTGGAAATACTATTAGTTACAAATACCGCATTCCAGCAGGATTGTGCTAAATCTTTAATATTCCTTTGCCATCATATTAATGAAGGCCTCAAAAGTGAATATCTTACATTCAAGGATCCAATGATCCTCTGGAAAAATTTGAAAGAACGGTATGACCATCAAAAGACCGTAATACTTTCAATGGCTCAAGCATGACGTATTCATTTACTTAATTATAAGATTTTAAGTCAGTCAGTGACTATAATTCAGCCTTGTTCAAAATTAGCTTTGAACTAAAATTATGTGGAGAAAAGGTCTTGGATGAGGACATGCTTGAGAAAACATATACCACTTTTCACGCCTCTAATATGCTTTTGTAGTAGCAATATAGAGAGTGTCGTTTTACCAAATATTATGAGTTAATTGCATTTCTCCTCAGAATCGAGCTTTAACAATGAATTCGTTAAAAAATCACTAATCTCACTTATCGATTCTATCATCGCTCTGAAGCCAATGCTACACCAAACTAATAGACATGGCCACATATTTTTAATGACAATACAGAGACCTAGCTATGGTCGCTATATTTATTGGAATGAAGGTGGATTATAATCAACCCCTACTAAATAAGAAAACAACCCAATAACTTAAGCCGAATAATTCGTAACATCGAAAGGCAACTGGGCCACATAACAAAAGGGTTTATGAGACTGAATGCTACAGATGTGGAATGAAAGGTCATTGGTCACGTACCTATCGTACGACCAAGCATTTGGTTGACCTTTTTCAAGCCTCCATCAAAGGAAAAGGTAACCAAATTGAGACCAACTTTATTAATGGTCAAGGGACAATGGATCCTGATGATCCTTATCAAGTCTTCCTCTAAGAAACTAACAATCAAATTTATGACAATTTCATTAATAATGATGGTGCAATACCTTTAACTCATTTTGATATCTTTGACTTCTTTGAAGATCCAAGTGGAAAAATTGACAATTTGATTGGTAATGACAATGTGTGCTATGACTAACATATATGCTTATTATATTACTTTTTATTACATATTTAATACAAACTGAGTTCTTCTATTTAAATTTTGTCTTTCTTTTGAAGATATATTGATCATTCTTCTAGAGATGCATGTCTTGTTGATTGTGCCATAACTCACATAAATTTACGTGATAAGAGATACTGCTCAAACTTAACTTTAGTTCCATTTAATGTTCAAAACTATCTCAGGTCCCGTCAATTCCAATTAAAGGGAAGAGCTACTATTGTTCTCGCCTAATGGCACCCAAGTTTCAAATTGATGATGCCCTTTATTCTAATAAATCTAATCGAATTTACTTTAGTTTCAAGGATTCAATAAATGGATATCGTATCAAACTACGAATCATAATGGAAATGAGTATTTACTCATTATCAAAAAACAAATCTTGGAACAATTGATTCTTTCCACCATATGGGATTTTCTATAAATAAACAACTATTAGACCTCTTGAATCTCATGTTGTCATGAACCTGAAGTTCAATGACCCAAAAGCATTTTTACGGTGGCATGAACGGCTTGGACACTCGGGACTTTCAATGATGCGCCGTATAGTTCAAAATTCTACCGGGCATCCATTAACAAGTAGACAAATTTTAAAATCTCATGATTTTATTTGTACTACTTGTTCTCAAGGCAAAATTAATTATTAGGACCATATTTTACAAAGATCGCGCCTCGAATCCCCTCGTGATTTCTAGAACGTATTCAAGGATATTTCAGGGCTTATCTTACGCACCTAGTGGATCTTTTCGCTTTTATAGTTTTAATTGATGCTTCCACTAGATAGCCTCATGTATGGCTTCTTTCTATCCAGAATGTTGCATTTTCCAGATTACTAGCCCAGATAATTCGGATCAGGGCACAATTCCCTGATCATCATATCAAGACAATTTGTCTTGATAATGCTAGTGAATTCTCATCCTGCCTCTCCTTGATTATATGTCCATTGAATAGATGTTCAATATTCAATTGCCTGCGTTCATACTCGTATCAAGTTGGCTGAATCCTTTATCAAACGTCTGCAATTAATTGCTAGACCATTACTTTTGAACATCAAATTTCCTTATCGACATGGGGGCATGCTATTATTCATGCTGCAAATTTAATTTGCTTTGTCCTACAGCTAATCAAGATTTATCCCCATTACAATGTGTTATAGGTTATCAACCTAATATTTCACATTTACGTGTTCTTTGTTGTGGTGTTTATGTTCCCTTTGCACTCACTCATCGAACTAAACTAGGTCCTCAACGCTGTCTTGGTATTTATGTTGGTTTTCAATCTTCATCTATTATTAACTATATTGAGCCTCTCATAGGTGAGGTTTTTACTACTCGATTTGCAGATTGTCATTTTAATGAAGATGTTTTCCGCCTATTGGGAGAAAAGCCACCCGTAAGAATGGCGATAAATTACATGGACTGAATCATCTTTTTCTCATCTTGACTCTCCCACCACCACAAAGCAATCTGAATTAGAGGTCCAAAAAATAATTCATTTACAAATTCATAAATCGATCGCTCGATGCATTTATCGATTCAACAAAGGTTACAAAATCACATACACCATTGCAAATATCCTAAAGACTCGGGATTGAAATCTAAATGAAAATTGAAATATAGTGTGGCCAATTAGCCTAACACAATTAAAATGCGGATGACCTATCGGGCTCAAAAGATACAATTTTAAAATAAAGTAAAGAATTCAATGCCCAAAAGAAGATAAATGAAATGAATAAATGATGAAGTAATAATCCTAGGAGGCATCAATTGAACACCATCCCATGAGATTCTACCGTACATAACAATGAAGAGATACATCTATTAATTATATACATAAAGTGAAAATATGAGATCAAAATTACTACCCTTATATGATGTTTTTTCTTTCCAAGTGGTATGGACATCACAAGCAATGATGAAGATCAGGTTACAATACGAATGAATTTCACGTCAACGATTGGTTAAAATGGAAAGAAACAATTCAAACAGAGTTAAAATCACTAGCTAAACGAGTGCATTTGACTAATAGTTCAAACTCCTAAAGATATAAAACTTGTTGGCTACCAATGGATCTTTGTACGAAAGCGAAATGAGCAAAATGAAATCGTGCGATATAACCCAAGGCTTCTCACAAAGACATGGAATTGATTATAAGGAGACGTATTCGCTCATAATGGATACAACTACATTTCGTTATTTAATATATTTAGCGGTCTCCAAAGGACTTGATATGTGGCTGATGGATATAGTCACAACCTATTTATATGGATCTATTGATACTAATGTATATATGAAAATCCTTGAAGGATTCAAATTACTTGAAGTAATGAATTCAAAACCACGGAGCATGTATTCAATCAAGTTACAACGATCTTTATACGATTAAAACAGTTTTTTCGAATGTGGTATAATCGTTGTTTAATATGTGCTCAAAGAAAGATATGTGAATAATTCAATTCGCCTACGCGCTTTTAGAATATCAAGAAAGTAGCAATTGGATTTGGAATTACTATGTATATGTGGGATGATTTGAATTTGATTGGGACTTGAAGAGCCTAATAAAATAATTGACTACTTAATGAAGGAATTTGAAATGAAAGATTCAGGAAAATAAAATATCAGTTTTGGCTTCTACAAATTGAGCATTGTTCAGATTGTGTATTAATCCATCAATCAACTCATACAGAAAAAGTTATGAAGTGCTTTCATATGGATAAATCACACCCCTTTAGTTCCCATGTTTGCAGGGTCGCTTGATGACCAAAGATCTGTTTCGCTTAAAGAAGAAAGTGAAGAATTGTTTGATCCTAAAGTACTATATCTCAAAGGCACTGTGCACTAATATATCTTCAGAATTATACTCGACGTATTACTGCTTTCTCAGTTAATTTACTAGCAAGATACAGTTCAACTCCAACTAAAAGGCACTGGAAGTGAATTAAACATGTATTAAGAAATCAGGGGACATGTGACATGTGACATGGGGATTATTTTTGTATTCCAAAACATCGAACCACAATTTTTCGCCATGCATGCAGCTATCTTTTGGACCCTCACAAAGCTCGATCATAGACATGATATATATTTACTTATAGAAATACTGTTATATCCTGGAGGTCAGTAAAACAAACAATGGTGGCCACCTCCTCCAACCATTCAAAAATACTTGCCATGCTTGAAGCTAGTCGAGAATGTGTTTGGTTGAGATCCATGATATAACACATCAGAAAATCATGTGGATTATCTTCTATCAAGAACAAACCAACAGTATTATATGAAGATAATGTTGTGTGTATTGCGTAAGTCAAAGAAGGATATATTAAAGGTGATTGAACTAAGCACATTTCACCAAAAATTCTTCTATACTCATGAACTTCAAAATAGTGGTGAAATCAATGTGCAACAGATAAGGTCCAATGATAATCTAGCAGATTTATTTACAAAGGCCCTACCCACTACAACATTCAAGAAACTTGTACACCAGATTAGTATGCGTCGGGTAAAAGATCTTCAAAATTAAGTATTATGTCACTATCAGGGGAGAATTGTTAAAAATGTTAGTATACTGCACTCTTTTTCCCTTTGTCCTGGTTTTATCCCACTGGGTTTTACTGGCAAGGTTTTTAATGAGACAGTACTAACTATCTAGTGATGGTCATTCAAGGGGGAGTGTTATAAATAATTAATTGAGAAATGTGAATGACCACACGTTTACCAGTGAATCATTATGGATGTACTTATTATTGGATTAATGAAGACCCCTATATATATGGGATCCCCGATAAAGATAAGGAGGAAAAAGGACCTTTTGTGAGTTCTCTCGCTTTCTCTTTGTTTCTTCGTTTCTTTATAATAATATATTTTTTTTTTTAAAATTGTATATTCCTAATGTCATACAATCTCTTAAAGAAAGAATAATTTATAGTGATCTATATTGTGTAAGTACCATGGTTTTTGAACCCACTACTCAATGGGCCTAGGGCTCGACTCGCTTGGCCCTAAGTCCACCCGGCCCACGATATGAAGCGGCCCAAGCCCACCTTCCATATTAAAACTGGTAGGCACTACCTAGACGGGAAATCCGGAGGCCCGTCTATGAAAGCCGGGGTATCCTCCCAAGGTCAACCTGGGCAGCCCGTCTAGAGTTCCAAGTCCCCCAGTCGACCGCCCTCTTGCTTATGGCAAGTTCGCTATGAACGAATGGATAAAGGCGAGAAATACGCAAAAGATATTTATCCACGAATTTTCTAGTTTCCAAATCCCTTACTTCTTGGAAATAACCTCCTTTTCTTAGGAACAAAATCTCTCTTTCCTTATCAAAGACTAATTCTTCCTTATTAAGGATTAATCTTCCGAGAAGTAAGGGATATGGAAACTAGGAAATTTCCTGGATAAATACCCTTTTCATGTTCCGCCTTTATCCATTGTCATGCGAGCTTGCCATAAGTAGGAAACGATCGGTTAGAACTTGGAACTTCAAACAGCTACTCTTCGCTCTTGGAGGATACCCCGGAGCTTTCACATACGAACCTTCAAATTTCCCATCTAAGTAGTACCTGCGGTTTCCCCAATGGAAGGTGAGGACTGAGCTGCTTCCTCATCATGAGCCATGTGGATCTGGACGGGCCGTGCCCTAGGCCCATCGAGTAGCGGGGTTTAAAAACCATGGTACTTACAATGCCCCCCTTTTCCTTGGTTGGAATTTTGTGCTTTTACAATTGGGGAAAATATTGTAGTATTAAATGTACAATGTGCCAAGGCGATGCTCTCGTGGGCTTAAAGCGTGTGGGAAACGCATTCTCCCCAATATATATACGACACATTTTGCTTTGGCCAGGCATTTAATGCGCCTGTTGGAGCCTTACCCCTACAAATAGGGTAGGGGTTTCAATAGAAGTTTCTTCTACATTTTCTCAAAGTTTTTTTTTTTTTTTACTCCTACAATTTTGCATTTCTATGCCTCTACGAACTTTCCTTTCAAATGAGCCATTAGAGACTCTTGACTCTTCGACGACTTACGATTTTAGATAAGTGTTCACGTCTCAAACCTTCTTTCTATCGTTTGTTGGTTTCAGTGTTTTTGGGGGCATCCTATTAGGTTCAGCGAAGGTTTTTTGTTCGCATTTCTTAGGTTTTGTCACTAGTGGGATGTAAAACCTCCAAGGGGGATTTCTTTTATCCTCCAAGGGTTTCTTTTCCATCTTCGCTTAATGGGCCTCAAGCTGATCCCCTATTGTCCTTTTTTTTTTTTTTTAATTTTCCTATAGAATGGCAAGAGGTTACAAAGAAGTTTCCAGCAGTTAGGCTAGGCGTCGGAGGGGGAGACCCGTGGAAACGCCTACTACAAGCAGTCTATTTGATGCTATGTCTCTGAGGAAGGCGGGTTGTAGTATAGCCCATGTTCTTGCCGAAATTAGTCTAGAGATGTCAAACGGCCCAACTACCTCAACTATAGGGGAGGCAGATAACGCCATCTACTTCACCTGAGAACAATTCTTTGTAGGGCTTTGGCTCTAATTTGTAACCGGGCTCCTAACTCCCCCAAAACGGAGGCGAAAGGGATTGTCTTGGTTAGGGGCCCGTGGCATGTGATGCCTAGCTCTCCAGGGTTTCATTTTGATATGAATAAGTCCATCTCGTTCCCAAGTCTGTTTTAGTTTTGATGTAGTTCAGATTTGTTCTAGGGGTCTTCTCTATTGACATGTCTCTGTTTTCTTAATGATTCATAGGTGGCGTGGCGGTAGATTAGTGTGGGTGGAGAAGAGGGTGGACCGCATCAGCCGGCTACTTGAGATCAGAGAGAGAGAGCGTAACCATGAGCTCCTTCTGTCTGTGAAGAATCTGCAGGAGTTGGGTGCCAGTCCTTTCCCATACATAGTGCCTGTTCTTCCCCGTCCATTGCCCTTTAAGCTTGTGAAGGGTGAGCACTTTGTCCTTAAGGACCTCTTTAAGCTAATACCGGGGAGCTCTTAGCAAGCAAAATCTGCTCCAAAACCCCTTGTTCAGCTGAATTTCCTACCCTTGTCCGTGCAAGATCCCAAGCCTGCCCAATTACCTTTAGCCGAGCAAGATTCACAACCTAACCCCTAGGTGACGAAAAGAAGACAAAGAAGACAAGACAAATTAAGGTTGCCAGCGCGGGATTGGAGGGGTTTGTGGATTGGACCGACTGAAGAAAGGGAGGCTGAGATGTCTAGCCTCGCCGTTGGATTTTCTGCGTAGATGAGCAAACGAGCCGCCAACGCTCAGTGGGAGACTACCCCATGCTTCGAGGGTCTAGATGGAAAACGCTTTAAACAGTTTGGTCCTACTAAGGAGGTTCGGATGGGCGATGGTGATTTTTAATGGATTCTCCGGGAATGGGCTTTTGGTGCCATACCCCGGCTGGAGGGTGCGGCCGGGGTTGCCTTGCAGTGGAGGCGTGCGTTGCTAGAGAATGGGGCTCCAGTCGGAGGGCCTCTCCTTGACGACGAGGTTACAAACGAGGCTCTTCCAGCATAAGAAGAGGGTGGCCCGCCGCCTCAAGCCATACGACCTAGTCTCTCACTTTCTGGAGCCTGGAGGACAAGGCCACCAGACAAGTTGATACTTGGCTTGTTTGTCAAGCCTCTGGAGTGGATCTGTTTGCCGGCGGACGCATTGGCACCTAATTAGGAAGCTGCTCGGTTGCTTGTCAGAAATTGCAACCCTTTTGACAACAAGGATTCTCCGGTTGTGCACATGCGAGATCTCTACCCCCACATCCTCCGCGTCCCGATGGTGGCTCGTTTTGAGGAGTACTCCATCCCCTTCCCCAACTACATGGATAAGGGATCCTATTAGCGTGTGGCGGAAGACGGGATGTATATCATGATCACGACTTTAATGGATGTCAAGCATGGCCGCACTCTTTGTCACAGCAAGCCTTGAGCAAAGGCGGAGGATGATGGCTAAGTCTAGGATACTTTGGCGGCTGATGAGAAGCTAAGTGGTAGCAAAGGCGGACACGAGGCTAAGGAATTTGAGGCCGCTCGCACAGGAGTTAGTGGATGTCTTTCCTGTGGATTAGGGCAGCAGGGCGAGGTATCCTCCACTCCCAAGCTGGCAAAGACAAGGAGGCCATGAAGGATTATCAGAAGGCCTTAGAGGTTATTTTTGCCTAAGGCTACGAGTGTTGTGTTTTCAAACACAACATCTGTGGAGACCAATCAAAGGTTCCAGATGGTATTCCCGACTCCTTCAACCCATTGCCGCCTGAGTTCTTTGTGAGCCACAATTGCTCGGTCGCGTGACTGCGAGGACAACATTCGAGGCACACACGAAGCGAGGTGGCCGGAACCCTGAGAGAAGGCTTCCACCGAGGACCAAAGTTGATTCAAATCCCTTATTTTCCTTTTCTTTTTCTTTTTGAAATTTCTGTAAGGGGCCCTGTCTGGCCACCAGGACATATTTTGTAATCGGAAGCCCGATTGAGCATTTTAATGAAAATATGACTTATGGTACTCTTATGAACTGAACCTTTATTATTTCTCATCATTTTTATGAACATCGGCTAGGATGTTTAATTCTTTCAGAGAGTCACGAGGCCGTCTCTCTGAAAGTGCCATCAAGCTTATAGCCATAAGTTTGGTCTTTTGAAAGTGCCAACAGGCTTAGAGCCACAAGTCTGGTCTTTTGAAAGTGTCAGTAGGCTTAGAGCCACAAGTTTGGTGTTTTGAAAGTGCTAACAGGCTCAGAGCCACAAGTCTAGTCTTTTGAGAGTGCTAGCAGGCTTTCTTTTGAAAGTGCTACTTGGGCTTAGAAACCACAGTCCTAGTCTTTTGAAAGTGTCAGTAGGCTTAGAACCATAAGTCTGGATCTTTTGAAAGTGCTAGTAGGCTTAGAGCCATAAGTCTTGTAACACCCCAAATTATACTTTAGTAGTTTTATGACATGTTTAGGGTATAATGGAAATCAAATTTGTATTTTCCGGAAATTTAAGTGGTAAGTATGAAAAAAGGTAAATTGGTAAATTTCTAATTAAGGACCCAAAAGACATAAAACAAGAAGATTATATGTTATGGTAGAATTTTGATAAGTTGATTTGAAAATTGGATAAGGAGGAAAGACTAAAATGCAAAAAGGAAAAATTGAGCCAAATTACCTTAAGACAACATATTGTCTTTTAGAAGGGGAATTCTCATTTTTGGCTTTGGGGTCTAGGGCTTATGGTTTGGAGAAGAACCAGTTTGGGTTTGTTTTTTTCATTCTTTTGTTTGGGGGCTCCTGTGGGTCCATGTAGAGAAGAAAATGAAGGAAATGATGAAGAGAAGAAAAGGAAGGAAATGAAGATGAGAAGAAAATGAAGAAAAGGGAAGCTAGGTTGAAGCTTTCAAGATATCAAGGTTAGGAAAAATCTTAACTCTCCCATTATTTATGGTTTGTTTGTTGGTCTGAGTTGGATTTAAGCGTTGTTTTGATATGGTTTTGTTTTGGGTTTGAATTTGTCCACTGAAAAAGGGCAAAATGTGACACTTTTGTTCAGGCCTAACGCCTTATACCTAGGTGAAGTGCAGTGCCGTAGGCAAACCTGAAGCCTAAATTTGCCCAGTCTTTGCCTCTCATCGATGAAGGTTGCTTTAGCTTGGAAAAGGTCCTCGCCTAGGCGAACCTAAAGACCCTTTTTTCTCCTTCCTTCTGTTAATTTTAGAATATATAACTCCTTTTTTTGGACTCCGATTGAGGTGAACAATAGGCATGAAATTGGATTAATTGACAATCCTAACAAGTAAATGAAAGGGTCCGTACATGTATACAAGTTATATTTTATTAATTACTAAATAAAACATACGTGACATAGACGATTCAATATGAGATAAGGGAAAGTAGAGTCTTAAGAATTGACGATTGTATAACATGGATATTGGTAAGATCGGTGCAAAATGCTGCGAGCAGCATATAATTGTATGCTGCCTAAGACCGAGATAGTGAATGAATAGGCATACATTTAGTGTAACCTCTGTCTAGTGTTACCCGGCACTTTTGTTTAAGGTGACAAGCAAGTACGATGAAGGTGCTCGCACTCCTACATGGTACTCACGGCCTCTGTTTCATGTTGTAGGCATGTTTGTTGGTGCCAGCACTTTTGTTGAAGTAATGTCTTTTGTACCTTTGGGTACCTAATATGTTGTGTCCCTCTCATTCATATTACTGGTCTATGCAAGCAAATACTTATATGATGTGTATCTGAATAATGAACTATATGAACACAAAAGTAATTAGCTTGGATCTTTAAAGGCTTATACCTACATTCTATCTTGTAGTGTACCTACAGGTACTTTATGTTATGAAATTTCGATAAGTACTCTGTAGGAGGAGATGAATAATATGATATAAATAATTATTTGTGCTTATATACTGAAATTAGGGGATCAATGTTTATTTGTTTTTAACCTTCAAGCTATGTTTGCTTACTTGGTGTTTCGTCAGTGTAGGTTGAAAAGAAGCCGTGGGACATCCACACCAGCAAGGCCAGCCTGACCTTAGGTGTCTCCTTTAATAAGTTTACTACCCCATATCTTTTGTAATAGAAAATGTAAATGTAATATTTTGTTTATAACAAAACTTGTAAGAAAACAAGCTGTTAGAGACTCAAGCATATTTGTATTGGACATTTTAAATACCACCATAATGGTTGTTTTATAGTTAAATGTAGTCTAAATTTCAATAATTCTGACTTTTGAAACAAGTTTATCAGTGGATATGCTTGAAATGGTCTCCAAAAATGCTGGAAATTCAAGTAATAGGTCTCTGTTCCGTGTGGCATCCCTCTTGTTGAAGGCAGAGAATTCCTGAGTGATCACAGAAAGTGCAATGAGCTTAGAGCCAAAATTCTGGTCTTTTGAAAGTGTCAGTAGGCTTAGAGCCACAAGTTTGGTCTTTTAAATGGAGAGTTATTCAAAAGATTGAAGGAAATAATGCTAAGAACACTTGATTAGTAATATTCCAAAGTTTAGAAAATACTTTAAAGGAAATTTTATTGATGGCTTACATGAAAACTCTACTGATAATACCTTTTTAAGGTGCATAACATTCCACATTTTGGCCTTTGGTGCCATCTAGTTATTTAATGCGTCTGACAGGATAGCCCACTCTTGCGATGTAGCCTCTGCAATTTGGTTGGAATTTTCTAGTTGTCGGGTCAGCCATGTTTTCAAAGGTCCTTCTTAAGACTAAGTCTCGGGCTTGGTTGTATCAGTTGCCATCCTTTGTTGGTAAGATGCTATATGTATAAGCGACCTCTTCTTGTACTTTCGTCTACCATATCTAGGTCCTTAGAAATGGCTTGCTTCGCCATTCCGGGAACCTCAGTTTGAAGTGTGGGTATCGATTTTTTTAGCCAAGGAATAATGACACCATTCCATAAGCCAGGGCAAATGGTGACTCGATCCTTCTCAGGCTAGTTGTTCTATAAGCCTAAAGGACTCTCGGTAGCTCGTCCACCCATTTTCCCCTAGCCGAATGCAGACGCTTTTTCAAAGCCGTCAAGAGAGTTTTGTTGCATGCTTCCGCCTGGCCATTGCTCTGCGGGTACCACGGGGTTGAGTATAAGTTTATGATTTTCAGCTCATGGTAGAAGTTTTTGTATACTTTGTTATGAAACTGCGGTCCATTATTAGTTATGTTCGACTGAGGTATTTTAAACCGACAAATGATATTCTTCCACAAAAATTAGGTGACGTCCTTATCTTTGATGGGGCCCGAAGGCTTCAACTTCTATCCGTTGCTAAAGTAGTCGGTGGCAACCCAGCTGACTTTTAATGAAATTTGTAGGTAGTGGTCCAACTATATTGATTCCCCATTGAGCAAAGGGCCAAGGGATTGTAATGGTGGCTAGGCCTTGAGCTGGCATCCTTGATATGGGAGCTTGCCACTGGCAGTGGTTGCACTTCTTGACATAGGCGGTTGTGGCTGTTCTCATGGTTGAACAATAATACCCTTATGTATGGGCTATTGAGCTAAAGTCCTATTGCCCATATGGTTTCGCATACCATCATGAAGTTTTGCTGTATATGTTGTCTACGGTGAGCGATTGAGACACTTAAAGATACAACCATCGAGAAACATTTTGTATAACTACCCATTTACCAGGAAAATCGCGCCCATTTGGATGTGGACCTTATGGGCTTCTGTTATATTATTCAACAGTTCTCGAAGCTCGAATGTCTGATATAAGGAGTCGACGAGAAGGGCTCATTTCATCCTATCGACTTACTCGATCCATTGCAATAGGCAATCTTGGCGGTAGTAGATTTGGAGAATCTGTTTCTTTTGTGGGATGATAAAGACTAACTAAGTCCCCGTGCTTGATCTTCAAACTTGTTAGACTAGATGTTGACTGAATGTGTGTGTGTGTGTGCCAAACCACATGCTGCTATGAGACTATTCATTCCCCGACAGTAAAAAACTTGTTTTTAGAGACCTTTTATATATATACTATATACCAAATTTATGTCACAGCTGTTGGAAAATTGTTTAGACTCATCGATAACGATTGTCAAAAACTTGTTTTTACACCTTTTACCTATATACTATATAGCAAATTTCTATCACGTATGTTGGAAAGTTGTTTAGACTTCCCGACAATGGCGTTAAAAACATGATTAGACCATTTTTCGACACAACTACCAAAGACTAACTAAAGTCCCCGGCAACGGCGCCAAAAACTTGTTAGACCATATGTTGAATGGATGTGTGTGTGAGTGCCAAAATTTTGGCATTGCCACCAAGGACTATTCATTCCTGGAAGCTATGCGAAACTTTGCTTTTAGAGACCTTTTTCTATATACTATATACTAAATTTTGTCTAATATTTGGAAAGTTATTTAGATTTCTGGCAGCAGCCTTAAAACTTGTTTTAGACCTTTACCTATATACTATATACGAATTTACAATACAACTATTGAAAAGTTGTTTAGACTCCCCGGCAATAAAATAAAAACTTGATTAGACCATTTTTAAAACCACGGCTGCAAAAATAACTAAAGTCCCCAAACAATGGTGCGAAACTTGTTATTATTCAGAATTATAAAGAAAAGGTTTTACGTGTGTTTGTAATAATGAAAATTTATTATTGGTCTAATTCTTTAAAAGTGCAGTCATCTGAAGTAATACATTGGATTCTAAGTCTAGATATCATTCCATGAGAGTTGATGAGAAATCTAAAAATCAGTACCTAAACTATTAAAATCCTTGCTATTTGAACTCCACGAATTCAAAGTTGATTTGTTTAAACTAAAGGAAGAATGACTAATAAAATTCTATAATTATAAGAAGTAAATAAAAAAGAATTGGATTGGAGAGTTCATTGAGTAAAGTTAACACTAGGAAATAAATCAATGTATGATTATCAATTTTTTGCATCATTTTATGACATGGTTTAACCATTAGTTTGAGATATGAACTTGTCAAAGATGCAAAGTAGTATAGTTTGGATTCCTCCATACACTATACATTTCACTACTTAGAGAACCATATTCCTTCCAGACACATGGATCGAATCAGTTAATTGTAGGATATAATCCTCTTTCTAAGAACTAGGTATTTTTCCTTTTCAGTACTTCACACCTTGTTCCTAGGACTGAAGAATTCTTGCCCCCATAGATAGGATAATGCGAGTCTTCTCCAATCTAATTGGTTTCTCATCCTTTGGATATGATCAAACTCTCTATCTCATTGATTAGATCTATGCTAACACAGGATCAATATCATTTCATCAGACAAAGGAAAAACCTCTAATTAATTAAAACATTTTATCAACTGACTAAAATCTCACCGATAAATTATTGATCTATTAGAGTAATCTTTTAGAGTTCATTAGTTCCAAGATATTAGTCTGGCATACCATCAAGTAATTGCTCTATACTCTCAGGAATCTCCATCTTTGTGTCACTCAAAGGGCCTCCTAGAAATCAGAGCAAGATACAACCCCCTTTTGGGTACAAGTGTAAAACCTGAGAAAATTTTAATTTTTCTGAAAAATGGAAAAAATAGTAAAATTGCTGAAATGGTTTAGGGAAGCCTGTAAAATTTTCTAGATCTTGGATGATGAAACAGACTTCCAGCACATTGGATTAATCCATGAAATCTAGTTACCTAGAAAATTTTAGGTAGACACGAGATAGTCGGATTTTTCCATGATTTTCGGGGTAATGGGCTCTGGTGGCTCGGGGACCCGAGATTTTGTGAGGAATCTCGGGGACAAAAATAAACTCAAATTGTATTCCTTAAAATAAATTAGACTTGAACCAAGACAAACTAAATTGTTCGAGTAGAAACGGACCACGACCAGTGACACGTAGCCTGACGTAGACGAGCCTTTAAACATTAAAAGGAGTTAAAAGAAAATGAGAGGAAAAAGAACGAGAATACTCCATTTTAAGTTTTCACGTGAAGGAGAAGAGAGTAGAGAGAAACTCAACATCTCTCCCGATCTCACGGGCTCGATTGCTCAGTTTTCATTGGGCGAACTAAAGTCCATCGTGGCGAGAGCTACAACGTGGGTACCAAAAACAAAGTTTTGCGAGATTCATGAAGGATTCGGGAGATCGTGGGTTACGGTTTCGAGACTACGGCTTTGTCTTCCTCAAAGTGAATTCTTCCTACTTTGGTTTTATTTTCCATTCAAGGAGCTGTTTGGTTGAGTTTTAATGCCCTAAGGGGCTGTTTGACGTTTTTCTCTAAAGAGTTTGTTTGTAAATATTGGATTCACGAGAATAGTGCCTGTTTTGACCCTATATGATATCCGATTTTTTGAGGCTGATTTTCAATTAGAAAAAGAGAATTTAGACTAGTATCTCAGTAAAATTGTAGCTCTATCTGAGAACTTGATTTTTAGGCTTTTGAATCACTTCCCAATTGGACCTCTATAATTCAGTTATAGTCAGTTTAAGGCGCCACAGTACCTTGTTTTTAGTCGAACCTTACGTCCATATTTTTGGACTGATTTTTGGTTGGGAAAAGTGAGAATTTGAACAGTATCCTTTAAGGAAATTGTAGTTATATGATAAATTGATGCTAGGCACTTTGAATCACCCCAGATCGGACCTGCATAACTCAGAATTTATGGTCAGTTTTTAAGGCTGCTTTCTGACTTAAGAGCATTGTGGTTTGTGTCAGTTTTGGGATTATTAGGGGCTAGTTTTCTGAACCGAGTTCAGAACTATACTATGGTCTGTTATGGCTTGTTGTGTGGAATGTTTTGTGGGCATCTCTATGCCACAAATGGTCTTGAGGATGAGGTTGTCATTTCTTGAGTTTGAATGACATGCTTGGAAGTAATTGATTGGATGTCAATATGTGTGTCCTAATGTATTGACATGTGATGAATGGTGTGTGTAGACATGGCCATTACATGGCATGTTGTAGGCTATTTTGTGGACATGTTATGTCATAATTTAGCCTAGAGGATAAAGTGCATCGTTGCTTGACTAAGTAATGATTTGATTGTGATATTGATATATGCATGTATGATATATTGACATGAATGAAATTTTGTGGAGATTACATGCATGTTTGATGTAATTGTCCATGATGCATGAGTGATATGCATGAGTAGAATTGTCCATATAGAATTCATCATATATGTGACATGGTATAGGCATGAAATGTCACATTGCAATGCCTATGCACGGGGACATTGCATGAAATGGGTGTGAGTGCATGGTTATAATCAACATTGTGTTTGGTGTTTGATTGGGTGGGCTCGATGCAGCGGGACAGATCGACAAGGTCCTACGATTAGGAAATGGAAACGAAAAATGAAAATATTTGTCGGGTATTAGCAAGTAGGGATAGACACCCCCTCGGTGAAAGCCCCATTAGTTTTGGTTATACATATGTGTCCAAAGGTGAAAGCTCGTGAAAGTGTAGGAAGGCTTGCAAAGCCTACGGTGAGACCCCAGAAATTCGCTACCCACAAAAAAGACATATGATTTTGAATATAAATGATCATTGAGGTGTAACATCCAAAAAGTTTTTGGTTTGAAAAACAAATGAAATTTGTTTTGTAAAATGATCATCGAATGTAATCCAATAATGATGGACTTTATCACGCATGGGTTTCGACATTGTGTGAAATGAGTCGATTGTGACTCGGGTTTGATGGAGTCGGTGAGGACTCGGTACATGGGACATGGTGAGTCGCATTTCATTAATGGCATGTAGAATTCCATTATAGGTTTGCATAATCTTGATTGGAATGTGTTTCTTTTTTGGTGACACTTGACCATTGCATGTGCACTTAGGTAGGAGTAGCCTTTGTAGGGTTACTCTATTGGGGCGTGCCACCGCCCCATTCGTGGGACCCCCTTTTTAGGTATAGGAGTGGGAGACAAACGCTCACTTGGGGCCGCCATTGTGAAGAAAGTCGGGTTGTAACTTTGGTTCTTACTTTTGTAAAATATATATTAGAACAAGCGTTTTTGATATATGTTTTTATGTAAAAAATTATTATAATTCGCTCTTAAGAATTTATGGTATTATAGCCTTGTGCATTATGTTTGAGTATGGATAAATGGACCCTATGTGGTCATTTTTACTCGTAGATGGACCGAGGAGGTCATGATATGATAATTGGCCCCGGATGGGCCATACTATTATCTGTTGTACATGTTGTATTTTTGGGTAGAGCTCCATATACAAAGGAGACTCTGTTTGATTTTTGTTAAATTATGGGTCCTGGTAAAGGGGATACAATAGTGTGGTATCAAGTTACCCGATATCCTGAGTTTTTCGTAGTTGTGGTTGAAGACACGGACCCTTAGGTTTTGAAGTGCAACAAGCTACTAATATTACAGACAATTAATTGCAGACAAAACCAATTATATAAATTCTAGATTTCTAACTCTGACATTCTCTTTTAGATTCACGCAGAAAATGATAACAAATCCATTCTCGGAAGCTCAGTCTTTCAAAATTGGATTACAAACAACTTCTTGTGCTTGATCGGGGAAAATTCACGAAATTGCAAACAAGCTTGAAACTAAATGAACTCCTAAAAAATTTCCATATTCCATTGAAATCATACAGTAATGAAATTTAAATGTTTACAATGAACCCAGCTTGAAACTTCAGCTTAGATCATTGCTTGAATCCAAAGAAAAGACTAACTAAAATTTTAAGCTGAAACTAAATCGACGAAAATAAATAAAAATAAATAAAAATAAAAATAATATATAAAGGAGACTCTAGCTACCCAGATGTTCTAGGTTCGGCAGAAGTTGTGCACAATGCCCTATGTGCTTATATTTATAGATTTTCAAATGATAGGCCCCACTTCGGGGCTGAAATTGTGGATCCCCAAAACTGGCCCGAAAAACGTCTTTATCACAACATAGGAAAATTATGTAGCGACATTGTTTTGTTTGTCCTCTAGCTTTGTTGTGGTTGGCAGTGTTATGTCGCAACAGTGTTCTATGCTTTTTTCTTGAATTATGTCGCGGCATACTTTGAATCTTCGATGACTTAGCTGAATTCATCTTGTGATTGTCGTGACATAAGTGTCTTTTGTCGCGACATTTCTTTCATGCATGGCATTGTTAATACTTGAATGGTATGTTGCGACATAAAAAGCTTTGTCGCAACAAAATTTCCTTTTTGTTGCTCTTCATTATGTCGCGATAGAGTTTCTCAGTCTTTAGCTTTGTTTTATGTCGCGACATAAGTTTCGAGTGTCATGACATACATTAACTCTTTTGCTTTAATTGTGTCCCTATAGTCTTCGAATAGCTTCCGATTGTCGTGAAAAATATCTCTGCCTTCAGCTCTTCATTATGTCCTCTATCGCGACATTCTTTATGTAGTTCTTCACAACATTTATTGCGACAAAAGATTCTATGTCACGACAGAGTTCCCTCTCAGCATTATGTTGTGGTTGTCACGACATAAAACTTCTCTGTTGCGACATAGCCTTCTTGTATTATCTTGACCTGAACTTTATGTAAATGACATACTTTGAAGAAATGTTGTGACATATTCCTTCCCATGATCTAGTCTTTCTCTGAAATATTTTGTCACAACAATAAACCTTTGTCACGACATTCTTCTTCAGGAACTTCTCAGGCAATGTCACGACATAAAAATCCATTACTGTGTCATAGTTCTATCTTCTGGTTTTCATTATGTCGCGACATAGAAATCCATTGTCGCGACATTTATGCCTTAGCCAAGTTTTTTGCTGCTTTTCTTACTGGTGTTTCTTTTTGCATTAAAACCTGTAAAACCTAAGTTTGTGATTATTCCAGAATTATGCATTAAAATGAATCATAAACTGCTGAAAAAAATGCATAAAAAATGGACTAAAAATAGATGAGTTTAGGACTCCTCAAATTCCCCCAAACTTAAAGTTTTGCTTGTCCCCAAGCAAAGAAAAGAAAATTTTGCTTGTCCTAAAACAATTCAGTTTTATTATTAAGGACATGTTTTGTTATGTACTAGACATCTTTTCTCTTGAATCCTGATTTATTTCTAAAAAATGGTTAGTTGTAAAATTATTTTTGAACAAATTTCCAATCTTGAACAAGGAAGATTTTCAAGTAAGTTCACTAAACAGACAAATAATTCCTTTAGTGTAAACAATTCCATTATTTAACCTTGATTTGTGAGTGTGTGATGGTCTTCTCTCTTTTTCATCTTGGTAAGATTAGTTAATCTTCCGAGATACTACTCGGATAATAAACTTCTCATATTCTTCTAAGTCCCATATGTTTGTTTGTCATATTAATCTTCACTAATGTAGGTAGATATAACATTCAAGATCAATTAGGTCTTTTAGGCTTAGAATGTGTGGCTTGGGTAATTGGGTAGACAAAAGGACAATTTAGGCTCAAGTTTTCCCAGTTCCTCTAACAACTCAACATATTTTCTTTCATTACGCATCATGACTTTTCCTCTAATGTCAACTTTCAAACAAACCCAGTTCCTCAGATTAGAAGCCTTTTCACTTTTCATTTTTTGTCAAGGCTTATGGAATAGTGCAATGTTTTTCCTTTTTAAGCTTTCTACCACCCTTAGCGAACTTTAGGTTAGCAACTCTCATAACAATTAGCATTGGTACTAGGTGTTGAAACAGAAATTTGGAAGCTGAATTGTTAAGGAGAAGGCTACAAGATAAAACTCAATTCCACCTTGATACTTTGCTCACTTAGCTTATTTTCTTCCTTATTTTTCCTATTTTATCATCTCAATTGGTTTTCCTTTCCCATCCTTTATTCTTATCCTCCTTTACATTTCAAATCAATACTCCCCTAAACTTGTCCTTTGCTACTATTGATGTACTTGTCGTACAATCACAGGCAAATGAGGGTTCATTAAAGTAAGTTAGATTTAAGGAAGGATTTAGGTTTTCATTTGTTGGTTGATGATAGAGCGGCTTTTAGCTCGAATAAGGAACTAAGGTGTATGCATATGCATATTAAAATGTAAGCTTTGAAAGGTTTAAACTTCCAAAAATGGCCTATATCATTTCTTGTTAGTAGTATTGCCTAGGATTTCGCCTTGACTAATAATCTAACAAATTCTAGGACTTTGGGGAGATTAAACTTTGATGGACCTCAGAAGATGTCCCTAATCTCAGCACAAATTGTTTCAGAGTTACTTTTTGACCATGTGCATTGTTTTTTAGGATTCACAATAACTAAATTGTTTACAAAAACAAAATTATAAGTTTTATTTGTTCCATCATTTGTTTAAATCTTCCTAAGTCTTGAAGTTCAACTTATTCGGTGATAACATACAACTTCCTATTTCAATTCATCCTACCTAATTTCATCTATTAATTTCTTATTTGGTTTGAACATGTTGCTATGCTAATTCACAACTCAAAAACTTACATAAATGAAGTCATTCAATTCAGAAAAATTTATCATAGCACAAGCAACTTAATTCACTCATCATTCATATTCCACCAAACAATTGATAAAAAAGTTCAAATTCTTAAAATATAACCAGAATGCACAAACTTCTTCCAAAGCATAACTGCACAGATTAAAAAAAAATAATTCATTGAACTCATGTGATCATTACAACATATATACAAACAAGACAGAAGAGATTCACTTTTTCTTATTTTCTTTTGGGTCTTAGGAAGATTTACATGAAGGTTTATCTAGAGACTCTGAAACAGGTTTTGGACTTTTTGCAAGAGGTGTTCCTTCAGGTTTATTCGGATGGGCAAAAGGTATACCCGGTTTGTCAACACCTAAGGGCACTATGGTATAAGGCACATATTAAAAAATTTGGATGTTTAGCAGTGACACTTTCTTTTGCTGAATCTTGTCTTCATTTCCCGATCGAAATCTCTATATTGCTTTTTACCAGTGCATGCTTGCCTTTTGCGATGGATTCTAATGTTGTCCTATTGACCTGCTCATAAGTCCATCATTCTATAGCTTTGTTTACGATACTCAGAGACTTCTGACAAAATTTATCTACAGTACGCAAGGCGCATCATTTCGATCCTTCTTAACATTTTGCATAAGTTACGAATTCTTTGTTTCATCTCGAAAAGGGTCATATCACATTTTTGATACTTCTCTCAACTTTGCATCCCTCTCCTCTATTTCTCTTTTCCATTTTAGCTCCATTTGCTTGACATCATTTTCAGTTTATTTCTTCCATTCCATTTCTCTTTGTCTAAGAGTCTCTTCCATGTATTGATCTCTTCTTCTTAACTCAACATCCATGTATTCATCTCTCAGCTACAATTGCAGTTTCATCTGTTTATCTCTTTCATTCATCTCTTGCCTCATCTCTCTTAGCATTTCCATGATTTCCTTGCCATTTCCTTGCTGTTCAAAACCTTCATCATGTTCTTGATTGTAATCTCTGTCTTTTGGAAATATATTCCATATGGGGCTTAAGCTCCTCTACCTTAAGGCCTCTCTTGAATTGGGCTCTCAAACTGTACTTGCTCATTTTCTCTTTCATCCCCTTCTTCTTCTTCAGTTTCCACTTCTTTCTCCTTGCCCATATGGGGCATGTTTCTTCTTCTTCCCAATCTCCTTCCACGCCTCCTAGGATACAAAGTTTGGTGATTGTTGCTGGATGGGTTACTAATCCTCTATAGCTGCTTCTGAAGTAGCTTAAAATAAAGTTCTCTATTATCTTGCCCACATTGATTTTATACCCCTACAGCAAGGCATACAGGAGTATTGCCTCATTCTCTCTCATTGTACTGAGATGTTTGGATGGTAACAGGACTGAATTGACAAAGTAAAACCATACCTTAGCCTCCTCTATCAAAGAGCCTCTAGTAATGGATTCATATGGGGTTTTCCTTGTTTCCTTCCATTTTCCTTTCCCATATGTTAACAAGTCTACAATTTTCTGATACTCTGGCTCCTTTAATAGTTTCTTGAACTTAGACCGATCTTTTTGTTCCTTCATATTAAATGTTTCATTTATCATTTCTCTGTTGAAAGATATCCACTCTCCTCTTACATATATAATCTTTTCTCTACGATCCACGATGAGTCTAACTCTATTTTTAATCCATTTTTATGGGTTATTTTTAGTACATTCAGATATGTTTTAATGCCAAATTATAGAATATTCACCAACTTTGTGTTTTGCATGTTTTAATTCAAAAAGGAGAAAATTTCAGCGGAAAGAAAAGCGATTCTGACGGTTTATGTCCGCGACCGAATTTTGTGGTAGTCGCGACCGATGATAAGCAAATAGACGAGGAACTGTCACGACAAAGACAACACGTGTATATGAAAATGGGAAGAATCTAACAATTCAGTTGAGACAAAGAAATTTTATGTTGCGAAAGTTTTTTTTCAGTAGGATGTCAACACCAGGAAGAATTTGTTGTGACAAAGAAGCTCCTGTCGCGACAAATAAACGAGGCGAGAAGCGAAATTACATGCGTGACAAGGGATCTTCTATCCTTGACCGCAGTTATTGCAACATGAAAAAGTTGGTTGAAATAAAAGAAGAGCTTCAGAGAAAGACCTCTATCGCGACAAGGTAATGTATGTCACAACACTGAAAGAAGAAGTATATGTTGCAACAATGTGATGTAAGTTGCGACGAAGGAAGAAGAAACTTTGGTTGCGACAAATAAACAAAGTCGCGACATGTGATGCTTTGCTTAGTGGCGACTGGTTGCAATAAAAGAAGATCCAATGTTCTGCGACATACTTGAGTTGAAGAGATGTTTAATATCGCGGCGGGGATCTTAAGGTCGTGACAGAAGTGGATTGAACATTGACAAACAGGTGCATGACAAACTTTTTCCTCTTCGTGACAAAGATTCCAACATAAGGAAGAGATGTCTTGTCACGACATAACAAATGAACTTATCTTGTCGCGACATAAAGCGAGTCGGACACACCCGAATTTGAAGAAGCTGCCTGGCTCTTGTCACGACCTGATTATCGATATCGCAACATAACTATTCTAGTAACCACACATGAGATTGTCGCGAAATAGAATGGATAGAATGACAGACCTTACAAGATAAATTATTAAAAGCGAAAGATGCATCGAGAGCGAATAAATATGCTGAAAGAAAAGAATCTTATTGTAACCAAAGGAAACTTTTATCGTGGCTGAATCGAAGGGCATAAAGGCGAGAGTATCCAGCGACAGATGCGCATGTTGCAACGAGACTTAGATAAAATTAAAACTTCTGCCACAACACTTTCGATTCTTGAATGCAATATAAGCTAGAATTTTTGGGGATCCATAATGCAACATCGAATTTAGGGCCCAAACTTCTAGGGCTCTATAAATAGAAACAATTTAAGGAAAGTGAGAGAGAGTCGTGAAAAACCGGAGCATCTAGGGTTGAGAATCTTTGTCATTATATTTTCTTTTATTTTCTTTTTATTTTTCTTTTCTTCGTATATTAGATTTAGCGTAAATTTCAATTTGTTTACTAGACACAACGATTGATTATTACATTGAAGTTGAGCTAAATTATTTGAATCAATTCACGATTACTAACTGAATATAATGAAATCTAGATAAAGCTAGAATTCATTTCTTTGATTGATCTGATTACATTGGAAAATTTCTACGTCCCGATATTTAGTATTCCTTTGTGATTCAATTTTCGAGAAGTATAACTTCCGTTGGGAAAGATCTGATGTTAGTTATGGTCTTTCTGCACAATTAGAAAGAAATTTCTTGGATTGAAAATTTGGTTTTTTAATGGTGTTGTTCATAAGTGGAGTGTTCACAATAATGTACCATAAAAGTTGTTTTTTGGCTCCTGATTTCAGGAGGCCCTCGGTAATAAAGTTGAAGTTCAAGAGAGCGCGAGGCACCATGCAGATATGAATAATATTGGAAGATTAATAAAATGAAGATTGTGAATGATATCAGTTTTCTCAGTTTTGGGACAGATGAGAGATAATAGTTTGATAAGTTCAGTCTGTGTTTGAGAGCGGTCAGAATCATGTGTTTGGGATCCGATAAAGGAAGGATAAAGTCTCAGGGACAGGACATCATTAATGTGAGACATAGCAGATGCATGGGCAGAATGGGTGTGAAGACTGAAGTATAGTATTAGAAAGAAAAATACCGGATCTTTTAAAGAAATTCTAATTACAAGTGGTGGTTGGTGCATGTTCAGATGAACGCAGTTATCAATCGGTGAGTATCGGTCAAGTCGTCGATAACATACCGCACTCTTTGACAATTTCAAA